>SJYA01002875.1:653895-817316 GCA_006410615.1 Neotragus moschatus
ACTCATGTCCATTGAGTCAGTGATGCCATCCAACCATCTCATCCTCTGTTGTCCCCTTCTCCTCCTGCCTTCTATCTTTACCATTATCTGGGTCTTTTCATCAGTTCTTTACATCAGGTGACCAAAGTATTAGAGTTTCAGCTCAGCATCAGTCCTTCCAGTGAATATTCAGGACTGATTTCCTTTAGGATGGACTGGTTGGATCTTCTTGCAGTTAAAGGGACTCTCAAGAGTCTCCTCCAACACCACAGTTCAAAAGCATCAATTCTTCAGCACTCAGCTTTCTTTATAGTCCAACTCTCACATCCATACGTGACTACTGGAAAAACCGTAGCCTTGACTAGACGGACCTTTGTTGGCAAAGTAATGTCTCTGCTTTTTAATATGCTATCTAGGTTGGTCATAACTTTTCTTCCAAGGAGTAAGCGTCTTTTAATTTCATGGCTGCAGTCACCATCTATAGTGATTTTGGAGCCCCCCAAAATAAAGTCTGTCACTGTTTCCTTGTCTGTTTGCCATGAAGTGATGGGACCAGATACCATGCTCTTAGTTTCCTGAATATTGTTTTAAGTCAGCTTTTTCACTCTCCTCTTTCACTTTCATCAAGAGGCTCTTCAGTTCTTCTTCACTTTCTGCCATAAGGGTCGTGTCATCTGCATATCTGAGGTTATTAATATTTCTCCTGGCAGTCTTGATTCCAGCTTGTGCTTCATCCAGCCGAGCGTTTTGCATGGTATACTCTGCATATAAGTTAAATAAGCAGGGTGACAGTATACAGCCTTGACAAACTCCCTTTCCCAGTTTGGAAACAGTCTGTTGTTCCATGTCCAGTTCTAACTGTTGCTTCTTGACCTGCATTCAGATTTCTCAAGAGGCAGGTCAGATGGTCTGGTATTCCCATCTCTTTTAGAATTTTTCACAGTTTATTGTGATCCACACAGTCAAAGGCTTTGGCATAGTCAATAAAGCAGAAGTAGATGCTTTTCTGGAACTCTCTTGCTTTTTCAATGATCCAGCAGATATTAGCAATTTGACCTCTGGTTCCTCTGCCTTTTCTAAATCCAGCTTGAGCATTTGGAAGTTCACGGTTCATATACTGTTGAAGCCTGGCTTGGAGAATTTTGAGCATTACTTTGCTAGTGTGTGAGATGAGTGCAATTGTGCAGTGTTTTGAACATTCTTTGGCATTCCTTTTCTTTGGGATTGGAATGAAAACTGACCTTTTCCAGTCCTGTGGCCACAGCACTTTTGGTCAGAACCTCACTAATCCCAAGGGGGAATCTGATCTGAACCAGACTGCATTCAACCTGCTGGAGAATTACCAGCTTTGTTCTGGGATAGACTCCACTCTCAAAAAAAAAAAAAAAAAAAAATTCCATAAGCAGTAGGTACATTTGAAAATTCAGTTGTTCGAATACATACTAGGTGTGAGGTAACACCAACACATTATCATTCATCTTGTTAGAGGTGACTGCAGTATTGTGGTACAATAGGAAAATGTTCTCAGTGTTTTAGAAATGCACTCTGAAGTGTTTAGGGATAAAACATCATGATAGGTATAATTTACTTTAAGACAGCTTAGCAAAAATGTGAAGATGATGAAATATGGGAAAAGGTTAAGACTTTATTAGATAAAGGGTCATGAGGGTTTATTTTACCATGTGTTCTACTTTCTGCCATAATTTGAAACTTTCATAGTGAAAAGTGAAATGATGGTCCCGGGAAAGACTGAGGTATTCTGAGATCTTTGCAGCCTCACTGTATCCTGCTGAGTCGTGTGTGGCCACTCAAGGCGTCCAGACCCCCAGGATGAGATTGAGATCTGAGGACATTGTGTCCAGGCAGAGGCTCGTGGTCTGAGGACAGCTCCCACCATCCTAACCCTGCCCCCATAATTCCGGTATGACCGGCTTCCTTCTGCTGCAGCGACGGGCAGGTGCAAGTTCTGCTGGTGCAAGAACTGCGTCTTGACTGGGAGGCGCCTTGGGGTTTAAAGGACCCGTAGATTTTTCTTCTGTAAATTGAAAAGCATCTTCAGAATTGAAGGCAGCTCTCCCTTGCTCATCGGCCGATGACCTGGGACCCTACTGAGCTGACTCCAGGTCCTGAGACCTCGGACAATTTCCCTATCCTTCCTGAGCCTTCACTGTGCTGGAAATATGCGGTGCTGGGAAAGCACTGAGCGCAGAGCGTGCATGGAAGACTCCACAAATACCTGTCTCTTGTTCTGAATGGCTCAGTAGAAATTGCTCAGCTGTCAAACTCAGATTGCTACCATGTTGGGTTTTATCAGAAGCTGGCTGGGGTTTCCAGGGACTGGCGAGCCCAAGGATTCAGTGCATGGCAAGGATGTGAGATTCCTCCAGGTGGTAACCTTTCTGCCAAGCCCCTGTTGGCCCTGGGACCTGGGCCGGCAGAAGCCCTAGTGAAAACAGATAGATTCGACTCCTGGGTGGGCTCCTCTGATATTCATTTGGGGGTCCTCCTGTTCTCCCCTCCCAAGACCGTATAGCCCAGCACGGCCCCACAAGCTGCACGGAGAGCCATCCCCACCCTCTTTGGTGCTCAGAATGTTCTGAGCATCCTTATTCTGAAAAAGGAATCCCCACGAGTTCTTCTGGAGCTGCTGATCCCCTTTCTTGCCTTCCTGCAGCAAAGCCTTTCAAGCTGTCCTTGAGGGTTTCTTGCGCGGATTAAAAACTAGGCCTGAGTTCAGCATTAACCTGGCATATTAATCACCTTCCTAAGGAGGAGGATCTAATTGCTTATGATGGGTTGAAACTTGGAGTCCACGGAGCAGATCCAGGCATCAGATGGGTGAGCGGAGCCTGAGTGGCTGAGCTTGGGGCGAGGACCTGCGGTTCTCCTGGCCTGATGCCTCCTGCCCCCACTGACAAGATTCCAGCCCCAACCTGGGACCGCGCTGGCAATCAAGTTGGACCGCCAGCCACAGTGTTGGCGCGCCATTCCCCCTGGAGAAACATCCCGCTGAGGCACTACATCAGAGGGCAGCTCTGAGAGTAAAGACCTTGCTGTGACCTTGAAGCTGCCCCCAGGGGACAACACATGCTCCGTGTTCCTTCCTCCCCTCTGGCATCTGGAGGAGGGCTGCAGATGAAACTCAGGGCACCCCGTAAAATCTGAATTTCAGGTAAACAGTGAATAATTTCCAAGTCTAAGTGAGTCCCAAATATTACATGGAAAGGTTTTATTGTATAGCCATACTTGAATACCAAAAAATTATTGAGTCATGAATTATTGAATATAGAGTTATGAATACTGAAAAATTCATTGTTTATCTGAAATTCAGATTTCACTGAGCATCGTGTCTTTTTTTTTGCTAACCCTGGCAGCACTTAAGAGTCTCCCAGCTGTGCTTGGGTTCTTGGCAGAGCCTTGTGAGGACAGGGCTTGTCCTCAGGTGTCTCTGAGCATATGGGCACCTTCTGCAGACTTCCAGAGCCCCAGGCTGGCTGGGGCGGTTGGTGAGGGAGGCCATGAGTGTCCTGCTCTGGGTGTGGGGCCTCGTGGGTGAGCAGCCCAGCCTCGCTGCGGGCCACCGTTCCCTCATTTGTTGTATGAGACTCATCAGAGAGCACGTCTCGTGTCCCTGTTCCTCCCATTCCCTTGCTCTGCCATGCCCTGTTCGCCCCACTCAGCCTCCAGTCTGGAAGAAGCATCGCTTCCTCAAAGAAGGATGTCCCCCACCCAAATGCAGGCCCGATTTCCTTGTTCCAAGCCAGCCCCCTCTCCTCCCGCCCCTCAGCTAGTTCAGATGCATGTGAGCACGTGGGGCTCTGGGATCTGTGGGGCCCATGGCAACAGGCAGATGTAGGACCCCTCATGCCGAAATTATTCAGATTTTCAACATGGGGACAGCATGTCACCACGCGGATCCAAGTTCTCACCCTAGGGCGTGCCTGGAAGCCAGCCCTGCCTATGAGGGCCAGGCAGACATGGGGGTGTGAGCCAGGAGGGTTCTGAGCATGGACCTCGGGCCCTGTGCCTGCCTTGGGGCCACACCAAGCAGACCCTCACCCCCAGAGTGGCCCTGGGAGTGGGGCCGTGTCGCTACGTCTCCTAGTTTCTCAGAAAGGGTGGAATTTGTTTACTAATGAAATCCTTCTTAAATACTGGTGACTTATTCCAATTTCAGAAAATTCCCGTGAAGGCAAAATTAAGCACCCCCTCTGCAGGGTGGCATACTAAGCGTGGTGAATGACGCTGTGTGCTGACCTGTGTGGTCACTGGATTTATGTGTCTCCTCCACCAGGGCCACCGCAGGGACCCTTTGTGTTCATGGTCTGTCCCAGATCCCAGCGCCGTGCTTGGCACGTTGCAAGTGCTGAGATTTCATTCATTCCTGGGAATACACTGTAGGAAATTTCATGAACCTGCATTGCCCCCACTTAGCAGTAATAGTGGGGCTTCCCTCGTGGCTCAGACGATAAGGAATCTGCCTGAAGTGTGAGAGACCTGGGGTTTGAGCCCTGGGTCAGAAAGATCCCTTGGAGAAGAGCATGGCAACACACTCCAGTATTCTTGCCTAGAGAATCCCATGGACAGAGGAGAGCTACAGTCCATGGGATTGCAAAGAGTCAGACATGGCTGAGTGACTAATACACACACACAACGGTAGTAGTATCGCCAGCATCTCCCCTGTTGCTAAGTGTGGTTGCACATGTAAAGCCTGAGGCACACTTGCACTCGCTCTGGGTAAAGAAGATTGTTGGTCGCGTGTTCTCCGGGTGGTTGAGGAAAGCAGAAAGCATACCTGAGGATGCCTGTCTGTCTGTCTTCCCAGGACGCCAAGTTTGTGGAGGAACGCAGGAAGCAGCTGCAGACCTACCTGCGCAGTGTCATGAACAAAGTCATCCAGGCAGTCCCTGAGTTCACCGCCAGCCCCCAGAAGGAGACCCTGACCCAGCTGATGCCCTTCTTCGTGTGAGTACTGGTCATGTGCTCCGCCCAGTGCGGCCTGCCTTCTCTCCTCTGAGGTTACGCTGCGGTGTATGTCTGTGTCCTGGACACTCTAGGAGACCTGAGGGGGCAAGCTTGCAAACCAGCATTGTTGGTTCGAGGCTCCCCAAAATTCAGAACTCTGCACTTTCGTCCTTTGGTACATTTTGATCGCAGGAAGGATTGCAGCCCACAGGTATCCCGGAGTTAAAGTAGTCTCTCTCAGACTTTCTTAGCATGTCAGCAGTGAAACCAAGGAAACTTCTCGAAAGACTCTCACCGGTGCCAACTTAAATTACTTTCATATTTGTATGACTTAAGTATAAGCCAACTTAAAACTAGGTATATAGACCTTGTTCTTACAGGTCATATAGAAGTAAAAGCAAGAAAGATGTTTACATATCAGACACTTAGAACATTGTCACAATTCAGAATCGTTGATTAACACAGTGGCCACTGCTTTTTATGAAACCAAATCTTTGCTCACAGTTATATGCAGATGAAACTTGGCTTCTCCCAAGCTTGCGGCATACCTTGCCGGTGATCCATGTGCTGACCCCACCTGCCCCGACCCAACTTTCCTCGGGTCACGTTGCTGGAGAACATCTATTTGAGCCACACTTCGGGGCCGGTGGGCCTCACTGCTGTCACCGCCTTATCTCTGATTATTCCCCATAGTCCTCATCCATCTCTCATCATATCAAGACATCTGCATGCTTGGATTCAGGGAACCCAAACGATGAAGCTGCCCTTAGTTTTTTTTTATTGAGTCTTCAGATGCTAGAGAATATGATTATACCCCACCCTTGAATCACACGGAGGTAAGAAGCACCAGCCTCCCTCCCAGCTGAAAAATCTGTGTATAACTTTTTACTCCCCCCAAGCTTACCTGCTCATAACCTACTATTGACCTTATCAACGACATAAACAGTCAGATAACACATATTCTTGGGTGTCTACATTTATTTTATACATTTGTGACATTCCTAGCTTTTTCTTAATTTTTTAGTATTTCTAGACTATGCAGTTTATCTGCGAGTTTTTAAATCATTGCAAATCTTCAAAAACCTTTCTAATATGTCTATTGAAAACTATCTGTATATAAGTGGGCCTGCTCAGCTCAAACCCCTGTTGTTCAAGGGTCAACTGTATATGATGTCTAAAATGTTATCATTGTAGTGGAAACGATAGACCTAAGGATCCGTATAGCAAACCCATGGGCCTCTGAAAGTAGGGTGGGACTTGTCATTTGATAAAGATTGGTTTGCTGATAATGCAAAAGTTTCCTTTCCCTGGATCTCTTCAAGATGGGTGTGCTGAGGGTTCGTGGATCTGTTTTGTCCTAACGGTGATGCTATAACTCAAAATGGGGCTTATTTCTGCTTCTGTGTGTGGGGAGTATTTTTGGCTTCACACTTTCTGGAATTTCTAAGTTGAACTTCCAGCCAGACAGACATCGGCAGGACTTACCTGCTCCATGAAATTAAAAGATGCTTCCTCCTTGGAAGAAAAGTTATGACCAACCTAGACAGCATATTAAAAAGCAAAGACATTACTTTGCCAACAAAGGTCCATCTAGTCAAAGCTCTGGTTTTTCCAGTGGTCATGTATGGATGTGAGAGTTGGACTATAAACAAAGCTGAGTGCCGAAGAATTGATGCTTTTGAACTGTGGTGTTGGAGAAGACTCTTGTGAGTCCCTTGGACTGCAAGGAGATCCAACCAGTCCATCCTAAAGGAAATCAGTCCTGAATATTCATTGGAAGGACTGATCCTTAAGCTGAAACTCCAATATTTTGGTCACCTGATGTGAAGAGCTGACTCATTAGAAAAGACCCTGATGCTGGGAAAGATTGAAGGTGGGAGGAGAAGGGGACGAGAGAGGATGAGTGGTTGCATGGCATCACCGACTCAATGGAAATGAGTTTGAGTAAACTCCGGGAGTTGGTGATGGACAGGGAAGCCTGGTGTGCTGTCTTTCATGGGGTCACAGAGTCAGACACAACTAAGCGACTGAACTGAACCTGCTCCAGGCTTTGAAACTGAAGCCAAATCCACTTACTTGCATCCTTCTAATTGTTTTAGGACCTTTATGAGAAGATTCAGTTGTTCTCTGCTATCTCTGATAAAAAAAGATGTCTCCCCCTCCACCCCTCCAAATAGACTACACCATATGGTATTTTTCTTTCATTCGATAATTTGTGCTGCTAGGGGCTTGATTTTGTTTTGAAAACACCACTACAGTGCATGAGAGGAGGCTCCCTTCTTTTCTTTTTGCACATTGCGTGTTGTATGTGCTTGGCTGCGCTGGTTCTCAGTTGCAGAGCGTGGCATCTCTGAGTTGTTTTGTATGGGATCCACTTCCCCTACCAGGAATGGAACCCAGGCTCCTGCTTTGGAAGCACAGAGTCTTAGCCACTGGACCATCAGGGAAGCCCCCCTTCTTCTTTTAAAGGCAGCCCCCTGGCCTGTGATGAGTACTAGAAATCAACTTCTCACTGAGTCATGTGTGTTTGGATCAGATTTCCTGGTGAAAATCGAGTCCAAGACGTAGTCCTAAGACCCCGAAGTTATGAACGGCTGCCCACCTCAAGTGTGAGAAGAACAGGCTACCTTGTAGGGGTGAGCTGCTGCCCGCACTGCTGGGTTGGGTGGTCCAGGCAGTTCTGGTGGGCCATGCACCAAACTCCAGCCTGTGGAAATGCGACAACCGCCTGTTAACACAGGAGCGTCTTGGCGTGTCGTGCAGTCCCAGCCACGCTGGCTGCCGTCGATCACAGCTGAGAAATAAAGCTCTGTGCCCAGTTAGCATAGAGAACATGGGGTTCCATTGCATGGGCTGTGAAACATACAGAAGAGACTGTGGCAAATGACACAATACTGAGGAGACTCTGGACTCAACCTTGGTCTCAAACCCAGTTGACATCAAACAGCTTTCCTTGCAGTTCCACTGCTCGCCACCCTCTCCTCCGCTGTCTTTTTGAAGTCAGATGGTGCTGCAGGTTGGAACTTGCAGATCATTTCATGAGGGAGTGACAGAAGGCAAGCCTTGCCCTGGTCTATCCTTGCCGGTGACCTCCATGTAGTCATGTCCTGTCTCTGCATCCTTCTAGAAGACTATCTCAGCTCAGAAGCTCACTCTGAGAGAGTCCCAGTTAAAAAGCATCTATCTCAACTAAGGAAATAACCACCCCCTAGGCATGATTATTCTTAGAATCTTGACAGATTTCCTTGGGTCTTTCCTTTTTTATTTTATTTTATTTATATATTGGCTGTACTGGGTCTTCGTTGCAGCATGCAGGCTTCCCTAGTTACGGCGTGCGGGCTTAGTTGCCCCTTGGCACATGGGATCTTAGTTTCCTGATCAGGGATCAAACCTACGTCCCCTGCATGGGAAGGCGGATTCTTTACCCCTGGTGGTGGTGGTTCACTCTCTCAGTCACGTCCGACTCTCTGTGAGCCCATGGACTGAAGCACGCCAGGTTTCCCTGTCCTTCACCATCTCCCAAAGAGGGTGCATTCCCACTGGACCACACCTGGCTGAAGTCACACAGTGCTGCCCTGTCCCCGCCGATGCCCCCTCATCCCTGGACACTGAGCCTTCTTCCCTGCCATTTGCCGTTAGCGTTTGGCTGTTGCTTTACCCACAGTCACTCATATTACCTGCCTGGCCCGGGAGACACTGGAGTTTGCAGCGCTGGCTCTGACCTGCCGCTCGGCCGTGTAGGCTCCGGCTGTGAGGCAGCCACGGGGCATCGCTCAGCCTCTGCTCTGAAGTGCGTTCCATGAGCTTGTCCACGACCGAGCATCTGTCAAGATGGTCCCTTTCCCGTGAGGGGCGGGAGGGTGAAGGGAGGCAGGGGATTAAACCCAGCGGGTAGAGTTTGCTCATTTTGCTTCACCGAAATCCTTCAAGCGTTCAGGGTTGTGCAGGGCTGGCATCCAGTATTCCATGGCACCTGCTTTTACACACACTTTTCCGCTTCGTCTTTCCTGTTTAACGTGTCAGTATTTCACTGTGTTCTGCAAGGGGCAGCATGACTTCCAAGGATGCTGCCATCTGCACACGTCTGAGAGCTGAGGAATCAGCAGGGTGAATTCTTTTTCTCCAGATCTCACTGCCTCCCCTTGACTTCCTGGCTAATGCCAGCAGCAGTCGGAATTAGAAAGTAGGACAGTAGGAAGTGGGCCGATTCTTTTCCATTTTGAACCCTGTGTGTGTGTGGCCCACGTGGAGGTTGGTGCCTGCCCCCCAAACCAGCGAATAGACAACATACCCTAATACCCTCTTCCTTTGGGGGGACCCCACGTTGTTTGCATCCTCCTGGGTTTTTGGAGGGACAGGCAGACCCCAGGACGTGACACGTGGCAGATGTGAGCAGTTACTTCGGGAAATGTCGCATGCTCCTTGGAAGGTGCATTAATGAAGGGGGTGGAGATCGTGGATTCCAAGAAGTCATTCTGCGGAACCGGACTGCAGCTCCGTGAAGACTCCAGTGATTTGCGTGCTGTTGTTTAGTGTGTTATTACAATGTTTTTCTGCAGAGTACCTCAGCCTTGGGAAATGCACCGTGTTCTGCCGCTCCGTGGAGGGAGAGGAGTTCCGGGGGTGGGGGCGGGAGTAATGTAGGGCACAGCACACCCTCCCCACCGGATTCTCGGCAGAAAACACGGTCGATGTTTGCCCCACTCCCCGCCCCCATCTGCTGCCACATTTACTCTCAAAGCTGTTAAACATATTTTTTGCTGAAATAGGAGCTGCCACGTTCTCCTTGTGAGCGGGTTTGGCTCAGGGTTGAGATGTTTCAGCCTGGGTGCCTCCAGGATCACGCGGAGCCCAGCGGACACGCCACTCTGCCAGGGGCCACTCACAGGAGCCACGTGGTTCCTTCCCAGGACCCTGGGCTCACACTGCTCTTGGGGACTGGCCCAAATCTCCCAGGCCAGAAAAGAGTGCAGACCCCGTTCAAGTCTCACTCTTGAGGCCAGACTGGCAGACTGGTGAGATGTGGGTCATGCTTAAAATGAAATACCTGTGTGAGTGATTTGTGATGGGCAGATGAATCTGAGACCCCCAGTGTCCAAATGGAAAGCGTGGGGATTTGGGCGTCACTGCTGTTCCCCACTAGCTCTGCCACAGAGGAGGAGGGTGATCTCAGGCCAGGATGCAGCCTCTTGAGTCTTAGGTTCCTTTCTTGTGAAATGGGAGGAGAGGTATGGATCCGGGATGGTAGGTGAGGGCTCTGTGTGAGAGGGGAAGTCAGCTGCTTCTCTATATTGACTGCAGTTGATGACAAGACTTGTGAGAAAGACCAGGAGAGAATCCCCACAAAAACCCTATGGACATTTCTCTCTCTCTCTCTTCATCCATCCATCCATCCATCATCTATCCATGTCTACAGGTAAAAAACTGGGTCCCAGGAAATTTAACCGGTTTGCCTAAGGCCCTGGTGAGAGGAAGTTGCAGGCCAGAGCAAGAGTCCAGTGTGCTTCCCTGAGCTACAGGGACTCTGAGTGCTCGGCACATAGTGTGTGCTCATGAAACGCTAACTGATAACATGACTTCTTCCGGAAGTCACCTTTCCCTCCCTCCTTCCCNAGGAAATTTAACCGGTTTGCCTAAGGCCCTGGTGAGAGGAAGTTGCAGGCCAGAGCAAGAGTCCAGTGTGCTTCCCTGAGCTACAGGGACTCTGAGTGCTCGGCACATAGTGTGTGCTCATGAAACGCTAACTGATAACATGACTTCTTCCGGAAGTCACCTTTCCCTCCCTCCTTCCCTACAGGGATCTCGCATCTAGACGCAGTGGCTCAGGGAGAAACTGTATGCACCAGCTGGGCTCTGGCTTGCTGTGGACTCTGAGAGCCCATGGCCGTGCTCCCTCTAGGGACCAGGAAGACACCCCATCCCTCAGAAGCTCATTACCTGGAGGTCTCTCCCCAGGGGCACCCGCCACCCTGTCGCCTGGAGAGATAACATGTAAAATGCCACTTAATCACCTCCATCTGCTGGCCTGTGGAGGGGCTGTGTCGAGGGATGCAGAGAAAGTGCAGTCCCCCGGGGTACTGGCCCTCCACGTCCGCAGGACTCCCGCCCATGGAGCTCAGAACGAATACCCTCTTTCTGAAGATGACGAGGGTGACAGCTACTCTTCTCTGTGAGTCAGATGGCCCCCCTGCCCCACACACATCCCACCAGTGACATTAATTATGTTTCACTCCTGCCGGTCCTGTTTGGTGGTGAAGAGGGGCGAGATCAGCTTCACAAAGCTGATGATGGTGCAGCTTTTACAAGTCCAGGAATAGTGGGGGAGCCTGGAACACCTCTAGGGCAGGAACACCGCCCAGCAGATGCACAGAAAACCCCCGTCAAAGGGACTTCTGTTCAGCAAACACCCCTGTCATCCGGTCAGTGTTTACTGACCACCTGCTAAGGACTCAGCAGGCACTGGGGGAAAAAGTGTAAACCACCTCTTAACGGAGTCAAGAGAGATGGGGAGTGGACAGATAAACATGTCATATGCTGCTAAACCAGAAGGTCTCCGAAGAAAACTAACAGAGAGAGACTAGAGAGTCCCGGTCATGTGGGTGGTATTTCCACCAGATGGTCAGGGAGGGCCTCTCCGAGGGACGACCCTGTGAATTTCCAAGGGAAGGGTTTTCAGGTAGAGGGAACAGTGAGTGCAAAGGCCCTGAGGCAGGAGCGGGCCTGGTGTGTCGGATGAGAGCAGAACAGAGAGCAGAAGAACGAGGCTGGAGAGGTCACCAGGGCCGGATCACACAGGGCCTTGGAGGCCGTAATAATGACGTCAGGATTTACTCCAGCCTGAAGGGGTTGGGGCAGGAGTGCGACGTGACCTGCTTGATGTTTTTGCATCCTCACTCTGGGTGTAGATTAGAGAATAGAATCAGGGTGGGGGCGGGGGGAGGCGGAGGGGGGAGGCTTTTGTAGGGTCCAAGCAGGAGGAAGTGGTGGCTGGAGCAGAGTGATGAGAAGCACCGTGTGAAGGGTGATTGGACCCCAGATACATTTGAGGGCTGGGTCTTGGGGGTGAGAGAAAAGGATTATGACATGCTTGAGGTCCTAACAGAGCAGGCAGGCGTGGAGACGCTCTGTTATTACGTACAGATAACCCTGTATTCATTCTCTGGTGGCTTCCCTGGCGGCTCAGATGGTAAAGACTCCACCTGCAATGCGGGAGACCTGGCTTCTCCCTGGATGGGAAAGATCCCCTGGAGGAAGGCATGGCTACCCACTCCAGTATTCTTGCCTGGAGAATCCCCATGGACAGAGCAGCCTGGCAAGGTACAGCCCAGAGATTGCAAAGAGTTGGACACGACCGAGCAACTAAGCACAGCACAACCCTGTATTCAGGTCACAAACACCTACATGACTCCATGTAGGCATCTGGGGTGGTAAGGAGGCTGGTGGGGAGTATCACCACACAGATGACTGAGACAGGCCCCCAGGCCTCAGGGTCAATAGGTGTGTGGTCATGCAGTTATTCCAAGGCAGCGTTTTTTCCCTTCTTTCCCGAGCTCATTCACCAGCAAATTTGCAGAGTGCCTGGGTAGGTGTCAGACTGTCCCATTTGTAGCCCCACTCTGCTTCGGACTAGCCCTGTGGCCTTGGGCAGCTCACTGAAGCCCTTCCAGCTCTCAGCATCTTCCTCTGTACAGTGGCAGTGTTCCCAGCACCCTCTCGTGGGGCCGACAGGGTTCCACGTGCACGTCGAGCTCTTAGAATGGCACCCCGCACATAGTAAGCCCTGTGTGTGCGTAACTGTTTTTTACCAGCAGAAAGGGAGCACGGGAAAAGGAGTCTGGGGAGCAGACGTTTTGGAGGAAGTGATAAAATCATGGTATTAAAAAAAATCCTGAAGCACTCCAGAAAGATATAAGAAGGAGAAGTAAACAGCACACCCGACTCCGCTGTGTGTTGGGCCCCCACCCTCAGCGATCACTGTCGAGTTTCTTATGTAACTTTGCAGAAAGCGTCGATACTTATGTAAGCCAAAGCCAGGCTCCAACCAGCCCTCTGTAGTTTGCCTTTTTAATTTAATAAAGCTGGCTCATTCCCTTTGAAAGCTACAGAGTACTCAGTGCAATGGCTGTTTCATAATTTATTTTACCTTCGCTCCATCTGAACGCTTAAGAGGCTTCCAGATTTGGCTCCCTCAAACAGTATTGCCAGAAACGTTTCAAATAGATGTATGTTTTGGCAGGTAGGTCTGTGGGACTGATCTTTCGAAGTGGTTTTGGCTCTGGGGACAGGCACATGTTTGAATATTGACAGGTATCACTAACTGCTACCCACTCATACTGGTTTGCTATGCACCATTCTGTTAGACATGAAGGGGGCGATGTGTTTCTCCCCCACCCCCCAGATGTGCAGAACAGCAGCAAAGCTCAGAGGCCCCTGTCCTCCACTGCAGAGAACAGGGCACTGCCCTTGTGGTCAGGACGCCCTGGAAAGCAGGGCTGGGAGCTCAAAGGTCTTGAGCGAGTTGCCATGTCGGTCTCCAAGAAGGGAGTCCTTGCAGGTCTCTGAGCTCAGGTCTGTGCTTCAGGAGGATCCTACTGGCAGCCGGGGTTGGGGCGTGAGCGCTAGGGAGACAGGGCAGGGTGCTTTTATAAGAGCCCAGAGAAAAGGTGGGAGGGCCTACAGCAGACAATGCCAAGATTTTTTTTTCCATTTTTTTTAAATTAATGAATTTATTTTAACTGGAGGATAATTACTTCACAATGTTGTGGTGGGTTTTCGCCATACATTGACATGAGTCAGCCATGGGTGCAATGTGTCCCCTCCCATCCTGAACCCCCTCCCACCTCCCTCCCCACCGCATCTCTTGGAGTTGTCCCAGAACACTGGCTTTGGGTGCCCTGCTTCATGATGCCAAGATTTTGAGGCTAAATATCTGGGTGGGTGATGATCAAGGGGACAAAGGGGAAACTGGTTTTGGAGTAGATGAGAGTGTGGGGTGTTGGGCATAGAGACGGTCTCTGTGGGGTCTGGGAGGCAAGAGAGGAAGGTGAGTGTCTCCTCGGATGGCAGCCTCTGGACTTGGCCTCAGCTGTGAGTTCCTGCCTACATTTCTCAGGAAACATCTCTCTCTCTCCAGATCTCAAGAAAAACAGGAAATCAAGAAAAAGTATGATGATTCTTCTGTGAAAATTAAAGCACAAGAGTCAACATCCCTGCTTGAAGGAATCCACATTAATGAGGCAAAAGCAAGAATAGGAGGAGCCACACGTGGAGTTCAGGGCCAGGGTCAGTGGTTCCAGGAACTAGGGCAGGAGCTTGTAGGAGAGAAAGGGTCACGATCTCATTAGTTATTCTTGCCTTCAGCTGATGCCGTGTCATAAGTAGTGTGTCTGTGGCTCTGCCGACTGCAAACAATGAATTGTTCTTGCAAATAAAATAAATGCTAACAAGTTTATTGCATAAAATCACTGCAGATGGTGACTACAGCCACGAAATTAAAAGATGCTTACTCCTCAGAAGAAAGCTATGACAAACCTACATAGCATATTAAAAAGCAGAGACATCACTTTTAATGACAGAGGTCTGTATAGTCAAAGCTATAGTTTTTCCAGTAGTCATGTACAGATGTGAGAGTTGGACCACAAAGAAGGCCAAATGCCAAGGAATTGATGCTTTCGAATTGTAGTGGAGAAGATTCTTGATAGTCCCTTGGACAGGAAGGAGATCAAACCGGTCAATCCTAAAGGAAATCGGCCCTGAATATTTGTTGGAAGGACTGATGCTGAAGCTGTGATACTTTGGGCCATGTGATGTAAAGAGCTGACTCAATGGAAAAGACCCTGATGCTGGGGAAGGATTGGAAAGATCATAAGATGATTGGATGCCATCACCAACTTATTAGACATGAGTTTGAGCAAACTCTTGAGAAATAGTGAAGGACAGGGAAGCANGAAGGACTGATGCTGAAGCTGTGATACTTTGGGCCATGTGATGTAAAGAGCTGACTCAATGGAAAAGACCCTGATGCTGGGGAAGGATTGGAAAGATCATAAGATGATTGGATGCCATCACCAACTTATTAGACATGAGTTTGAGCAAACTCTTGAGAAATAGTGAAGGACAGGGAAGCATGCTGCAGTCCCTGGGGTCACAGAGAGTCAGACACTTAACGATTGTACAGCACAGTGCTTGATGTGAATGGCATTCTAAGAAATAAGTTTCAGAGGCACAAAATGTCCTTAAATTGCCTGTTTTGACACAGGACTCTCATAGGAGATTCACACATTGCATTATTATCTGAACAGGACTCCTTGGTGTTCACTAGCATTTCCCACATTTGAATATTTGTCCTAGGCTATGATTCTTTGTGAATTACCTCTGAACTTACTATTTCTTCCTTATTGAGCAGATCATGTTAGAGTTCCACAATAAAGAGTAAATTGTATGAAGAATGTTGGGACTGTTTTAAGAATAACTTGTGATTTGGGGAATGAATTTCCAAGAAAACACTCAGGAATTACTCTGCAATCCCTAAGACTCATCTCTTTCAGGATTTTGGCAACCCTTCTTGGGAGACAGTTTCCAGGCACAAACTTGGGAATGGGGGTCATGGTGCCGGGGTAGGGCCCTCAGGGAAATAGAGTGAGCGAGAGGAGGTGACAGGGAAGGAACTGGAACAGATTGGGCCCGGAGCCAGCAGAGCGGAGAAGACGGGAGGCGGAAACCTGGAGAAAGCTGGGTCAGGGTTGCCAGGGGAGAGAGCATTTCCCAAAGAAGGCTTCCTCTGCGTGAACAAGCTGCCAAATTGACACCTAGTCCCAGAGCAGTAAGAATAGCAAGCTGTCCTCCTTCCTCACTGCCAAGTTGGCTGAGGAGCACAGAGCATGTGTCAGAGCACAACTGTGGTGGCGTCCCTGCCACCCGCGTCAGGGGAGGGCGCCACGAACAAGGCATCGAGGGCAGCGGGGGTGGAGCGCCTGTGAGATCCCCAGCTGCCTGGTTGGCCTGGGGTTTTGAGGGGGGCGCAGTGGGCAGTCAGTTCCACAGCTCTGCTTAGAAACGTGCACCTTTGACTGGCAGCGCTCTCTGCAGTGACCTTTCAGGACCTGGTAGCTGTCCAAGGTCCTGGGGGACTATTGGCCTAGTCTCGTAGGTAGGGGCAGTTCATTCCGATGTGGAGCCCCTTGCAGAGTTCAAAGCCTCCACCTGGGGATTCAGCCCTGGTGGCTTTGTGGCCGGTGTCTGGCCATTATTTCAGAAATCATGACCCTTTGGGGCCCTGGATTCTCTAGTGAGTCAGACACTAGAGAATCTACCTGCAATGCAGGAGACCTGGATTCAATCCCTGGGTTGGGGAAATCCCTGGAGAAGGAAATGGCAACCCACTTCAGTGTTCTTGCCTGGAAAATTCCATCGACAGAGGAGCCTGGTGGGCTACAGTCCATGGGGTCGCAAAGAGTTGGGCACAACTGAGCGGCAATCACTTTCAGTAACTCTGATCAGATAGAGGTCTGCTGGGATTGCAGAACCTTTGACTCCTTTTCTGATATGTTGGTGCTTCATTTGGATTTTGGGGCTTACGAGTTGGCACTAGCGGTAAAGAATCTGCCTGCTAATGCAGGAGGTGCGAGAGACATGGGTTTGATCCCTGGCTTGGAAACATCCCTGGAGGAGGGCATGGCAAACCGCTCCCCCCCAACCCAGTATTCCTGCCTGAGAAATCCCGTGGACAGAGGAGCCTGGAGGACTACAGTCCATGGAGTGGTAAAAGGGATTGGCATGACTGAGCGACTGAGCATCTGAGTGCATTTGGATTGATGAAACAAAGCACTGATGTCTCATCCCCAGCTCAGAGACGGCTTTATTTCCATTGCTGCCTTTGGTGTTGTCTCTTAGCTTCTGCCTCTTACCCTGCCATTATTAATCAGGTGGTTATTGGGAGAGGAGGGAGTTCACCACCAGCACTGGCACCGTCCTGGGGACAGATATGCCCCGGTGGGAGCCACCCCCCTTGTTTCTGTGATCTTTCACCATCTTGCTTATGGAGGTTTGCACTTACATCATCTGGGGTCAACAGAGCAGACAAATACCCCGAGTGTACCCCTGTCGACTGGGCGATGACCACAGCAAACTCGGATACCGATAGGGTCCAGGCAGGGCCTGTATGTGGATGAAGCCAGTGAGCCGTGTCAATAGGGAGGTGGGGGAGTGGAACTCAGAGTGTCAGGCCCTCCTCAGCCTGGTTGATTATCACTGAGACCACAGGTTGGTGGTCTGTGAACTTTCCAAGAGATGGCAGACGCCCATGTCTTCATATGAAATCTGACTCTTAAATTAGTTGGCAGCTAGTTTGTTTGTCTGTGGGCCAAACATAACAGCTGTGGGCCGCATGTGGCCCACTGTATTCACGTGCCTTCTGGAGCCCAAAGGGCCTGCGTTAGACGAATCTGCCTGAAGAAATTCGGGGCAGGCAGTGACCTACTCAGGCAGTCACAGAGGACAATGACAGTAGGATAACAGCCAGGGTCGCTCTGACCTCCAGATGCTCAGGACACAGCGTCCCCTGCAGTTCTGACTGAGGCCCGGTGAGTGACAAGCCCACTGGAACAGGCCTTAGGCAGTAGACATTGGCTCAGCTTCCAAGAGTAACATCAGCCCTGTTGCTTCCACGGTGAAGAAAGTACTGTACTCCCAGAAAGGGGCCCTGACCAGCCAGATGTTCGGCTCCTCCAGGTAAGGTGCCTGCCAGAGCCTCCCACGTCTTCTCCAGGGCTGTTCTTTTGTTTCTTTCTTTGTGTAACCACGGGCCATCCAACCCAGGTCTCCTGCATTGCAGGCAGACAGTTTACCTTCTGAGCCACCAGGGAAGCCTTGTGTAACCGCAGGCTGTGCTNGCCTCCCACGTCTTCTCCAGGGCTGTTCTTTTGTTTCTTTCTTTGTGTAACCACGGGCCATCCAACCCAGGTCTCCTGCATTGCAGGCAGACAGTTTACCTTCTGAGCCACCAGGGAAGCCTTGTGTAACCGCAGGCTGTGCTTATTTACCTGGAAAAGGAACATGGCCAGTAATTACGTGGTTTTGCTCCTAGCAAGAGGAACATGGATCCTTGGAGGACAGTTACCCTTCCAGGGAATTGGTCACAGGTTATTAGGGTTGATGTGTTATTGACAAGTTGTTAGGTTCATGGACAGTAGAACCTGGTAAACTACAGTCCGTGGGATTGCAGAGTCGGACACAACTGAGTGACTAACACTTATTAGGATTGTAAAGGAAGTCTGGTCATCTCACCGGACTGGTCAGCTTAAGATCTCATATGTTAAGTCTGGTCAACTTAACATCTCACCTGTTAAGTTCAAAAACATATTCTCCCCATGGGTACAATTTACCTGAAGGGCTTTTGTGCAGAGCAGCTTTTTACTATGATTGTGTCTGTGTCTGTGTGGCTCCATTTTTTTTCACTCACTGCCCCTACCCATCTAACTCCTGTTGGGTCTCCTCCTGCCTCTAACTCCAGAGTTCTCAACTAGGGACATTATTGCCTTCCTCCCCAAGCCCAGGGAGAGTTGGCAGTGATTAGAGACACTTTTGGTTATCACATCTGTAAGAGGCGGGGAGCTAGAGTCCAGTAGAGGGAGGCCGGAATGGTGCTCAGCATCCTACAGTGCGCAGGACAGCCCCCACAGCAGAGAGCCACCTGACCCAGGTATCAACCGCACTCCAGCCCAAGAAGCTGGTCTGTCATTGGGTCTTTTTATCTTTTTCTTTTTCATTTTTGCCTGCGCTGTGTCTTCACTGTTGTGTGTGTAGGCTTTTCCCTCTAGTTGCAGCGAGGCAGGGGTGACTCTTCATTGTGGGGTGCAGGTTTTTCTCTTGTGACAGAGCACAGGCCCTAGAGCACGCAGGTTTCATGGGCTCAGTAGTCGTAGCACAAGTTGCTCCAGGGCATGTGGGATCTTCCCAGATCAGGGGTCAAACCGGTGTCCCCGGTATTGGCAGATGGATTCTTAAACCCTGGACCTCCAGGGACGTCCCTGTCATTGAATCTNGTGACAGAGCACAGGCCCTAGAGCACGCAGGTTTCATGGGCTCAGTAGTCGTAGCACAAGTTGCTCCAGGGCATGTGGGATCTTCCCAGATCAGGGGTCAAACCGGTGTCCCCGGTATTGGCAGATGGATTCTTAAACCCTGGACCTCCAGGGACGTCCCTGTCATTGAATCTTAGTTCAGTTCAGTTCAGTCGCTCAGTCGTGTCCGACTCTTTGCGACCCCATGAATCGCAGCATGCCAGGCCTCCCTGTCCATCACCATCTCCCGGAGTTCACTCAAACTCACATCCATCGAATCAGTGAAGCCATCCAGCCATCTCATCCTCGGTCGTCCCCTTCTCCTCCTTCCCCCAACCCCTCCCAGCATCACAGTCTTTTCCAATGAGTCAGCTCTTCGCATGAGGTGGCCAAAGTACTGGAGTTTCAGCTTTAGCATCATTCCTTCCAAAGAAATCCCAGGGCCGATCTCCTTCAGAATGGACTGGTTGGATCTCCCTGCAGTCCAAGGGACTCTCAAGAGTCTCCTCCAACACCATAATTCAAAAGCATCAATTCTTTGGCACTCAGCTTTCTTCACAGTCCAACTCTCACATCCATACATGACCACTGGAAAAACCATAGCCCTCTGTAGCCTTTGTTGGCAAAGTAATGTCTCTGCTTTTGAATATGCTATCTAGGTTGGTCATAACTTTTTCTCCAAGGACTAAGCGTCTTTTAATTTCATGTCTGCAGACACCATCTGCAGTGATTTTGTTTAGCAAGCTACAAATTCCTCAGGTCCCATGGCTGAGAGAGAGGTAAGAAGACCCCAGGAAATGGGCCAGGAGCTGTTCTCTCATTAAGTCCTCACATCTACCATCTGAGGTTGGGGTTATTGTTCCCATTTTTCAGATAAGGAAACTGAGCCTCTGACAGTGACAGGACCTTCCATAATCTCACAGCTGGAGATGATGGAGTGAGAAGTATAAGCTGGGTTTATGTGGTTTGGCAGTCTCTGCTCTGTGTCACGATTCCATCAAAATGAAAAATGTGATAAAGCATTCCTAAGTATCTTCTGATGGGCTGTTGCAAGATTCTAATTGTGGGTTATCCACACCCTAGGATAAGCCTGGCTTTGTCACACTCATCACTGTCCACTTGCCTCTTCTCTTGGGGGGTCTCTGGCATGGGCTCGGGCTGCTACTTTAAACCTTTCTGCACCATAGCTTCTTACCGTGCATGTCTGTTCTAGGGCAGCTGCTTGGTGCTGTCCAAGGTCCTACCCATCTCTGCCTCTTTGGGGTTAGCTCCCAAAGTAAATGTTGTGGAAGGAAAGGAAAAATGGGGCTGAGGGTTCAGAACTCATGAGGGCTTTGACCCAGCTGAAAAAAGCGGTCTTAGATAGCCGCTCCTCAAGCACTTCACACCCCTCCTATCCCTTCCTCAACCGGTTTGCTCACAAGCCTCAGCCCTTTCTTGCTCGTGAATCTAATACACCCAGGATGTTTTAACTGGGCCAGAAAGGTGAACCAAAGTCCTGCTTGGGCCCTGAGAACTCTCCTTTGAACACAGCATCTGCTGGCTTAGCAAGCATCACTCAGAAGATAAAGCGGGTCACAGGCTGCTGAGCGAGAAAAGGATGCCTTGTTTTTATTTTTCACACATGAGAACTCGCTGTGACAGAGTTTTGGATGTTTTTCTCACTAGCTTGTTCTGGGAAGGCAGGTTGAGAAATTACTAATGCAACAGGAAGCAGCCATTCTGTCAGAGTTTGGGATGCAGCGTGTTGTATGACTTTTGCCTTAAAGGTACGAGCTAACTTTGTTGTTAAGAGAAAGAGCTACAGTTGTGCAGACCTGGTTCCACTCAAGGCTATCCCATTTACTAGCTCAGTGATCTCAGATCAGACCCTTTAAGGACGTTATGCCTCAACATCCCCATCTGAAAAATGGGATTCAGACTAGGCGCCCCTCCCCACCCCCCGACTTCAGAAGGCTGGTTCAGAGCTTCAACATTGCTGAAGCACTTAGACCAGGCCCATCCTAAGCATTTACTGGGTGAGCTGTGGCTGTAGGGGTAAAACAATTGGTTCCATTAGCTGGGGGATACACAACTCCTTTCTGGCTTCTCAGAATCAGGGCAGACCTTGGCGCAATGGTATTCGCGAGGCTTGATGACCTGAGAAGCACACAGCAAGCCCTCTTGTTGGCATTTGTAGGAGACAGTATAGATTTCTCTGCAACTCTCCCAGCCATGGTCACTCCCTTTCAAGGTAATTAACTCCCAGTCAAGTTAATCTGGAAGGCTGATGCTCTGTGATCGAGTTAGCATCAAGATGGCAATCCCATGGCCAAGCCCTACATTGCTGAGCCCAGGGACCAGGCAGCAAAGTGCCAGGTGCCCCTAAAATGTCAGACCTATTCACTCCAGTAACTCTTCACTGTGATGGCTAGATCACATGAGCAGAAAGGCTGAAGCTCTGTTATTAGTTTCTTACAACATTAAAACAGCAGCTTGGTGTCTAACTAAAAGAGCAAGACTTTGAGTCAGACAGACCTGGGTTCAGTGTCAACCACACTACCTAGCAGCCTTGGCCTCTCTGTGCCTCAGTGTCCCCAGCTGTAAAATGGGGCCAGTAGCACAGACCTTGCTGGCTTGCTAAGAGGATTACATGAAATATCACCTACTACTCCAAGGGGAGCTATTTTTGTTGTAGTCACATTTCACTTCTTTGTTCAGACTCTCATTTCAGTCTCGAAATGATTTGAGTTCACAGCTTCGAGATTATTACAATTGCTTGCCCTACTTCATGTCTTTTATTTTTAAATATTGGAGCATCTGAAAATTCAGTCTGGAGCAAGGGAAGCAGATTAAGTTATTTTGGACACAATAACCTCTGTCCAATTTGGTGTTAGTAAAAAATAATAATAATAGTAGTAATAAAAGTTCTCTAATATTGGGGGATAAGACCACAACATGCAAGAAGTTGAGTGCTCTTTGCAGATGGGATCATTCTGTTCCACTACATTATAATCAGTCTCCATGGCAGCTTTTTTCTCCATGGGTAAAACAATTTCACAGCTTTCTGCATTTCCCCCTGGTCTTTTTAAATGTTCTCTCTGAGTGGTAACTGAGAATGGTTGCTTAATTGGGTGATGTATCAGTTATTTACTGCCACGTTAATGCTGTGTAATAAACAACCTTGACACCTGGGTGGCAAACAATAACAACATATTGCTCACATATTAGGTGATGGGCTAGGAAGTTCTGCTGATCTTGGCTACATTTGCTTCTATTGCATTTGTTTCTATGCCAGCTGACTGTCAGCTGGTCCAGGAATGGTCTTGACTGGGAATAAAGGGGCTGCTGGGGCCAGCGGGCCAGCCTGGGTGTGTATGGCAGAGTGAGAATGGGGAAAACCCGATCACTTCAGCACCTGCCAAGCTCTGACTGTGCCATATTTGCTAACACCCCATGTTGGGCAAGGCATACTCTGGACCAGAAGAGTAAGAGCCAGAGGACTCTGCAAAGTCACAGAGGGAGTGAATAACTGGGGCCATTTGGGAAACTTGTTCTAGGTAGAAAGTGAAAGGGCATGGGGGAGGCACAGCCGTGAAGTTCTGCACCGGATAATATTTCCACCAGTAGGAAAGTGGACGAAAGCCCAGTGATCAGAGCCCCAAGTGCCTAGTAATGAGCAGTGGGGCTCAGAGAGGGGTCATCCCACTGCATTCTGGGAAGGGGCCAGTTCATACCTTGCATATATTGACCAGAGTCCCGCTTGCCTTGACTTTATTTAAAAAAAAAAAATCAATTTCTTTTTAAAATCAGCATGCAGGGAATTCCCTGTGGTCCAGTGGTTCAGACACAGTGCTTTCCCTGCTGGGACCTGGGTTTGATCCCTGGTTGGGGAACTAAGATCCTGCAAGCCACATGGCAGGGTCAAAAACAAAACAAAAAGCAGCATAAAGTTGATTTTGTGCGTGTGTGTGCTCAGCTCCGTGAATATTACCACAGGTATAGATTTGAGAGCCATCGTCGCAATCAGGATAAAGAACAATCCTATCACCCACCCCAGAGCTGTCATGTGCTATTCCCTTGTGGTCAGGCGGGAAGACCGTCATCTAAATGGAATTATATAGCATCCAAGCTCTGGAGACTGGATTCTCTCACTTAGCATGGCTCCTTTGAAGTTCACCCAGCTGGCAGGTCTATCGGTTGTCTGTTCCTTTTTATTGTTGAGGAGTGTTCCATCATATGAATTTCCACAGTTTATCTGTTCACAAAAGACATTTGTGAACAACTTTTGAATGGAGCACATATAACCATTCATGAGCAGCTTTTTGTGTGAACTGAAGTTTTCATTTCTCTAGGGTAATACCTGAGAATAGGGTGGCTGGGCCGTAGGTTAAGGGTAAAACCGTGTCTCGGAATTGGTGTGCTGTTGTGCAGTCCCACAAGCAGCGTGTGAGAGTGTCAGATGCTCGGCGCCCTCCTCATTGGTGCTGTCACAGCTGTTTGAAAGGGTGCCCTGCGGTGTCTGGTCATGGTCTTCCCTGGCATTCCCCTGGTAGCTAATAATATGAAGCGTCTCTTTATGTGCCTACTTTTCTTCACTGTGTCCTCTTTGAGGAAGTAGCTACTCAAGTCTTGTGCGCATCTTTTTTTTCTATAACATAGCGCTTTTATCTTTTCTAAAATATTTATTTTAATTGGAGGCTAATTACTTTACAGTATTGTATTGGTTTTGCCATACATCAACATGAGTCTGCCACGGGTGTACATGTGTTCCCCATCCTGAACCCCCCTCCCTCCTCCCTCCCCGTACCATCCCTCTGGGTCATCCCAGTGCACCAGCCCCAAGCATCCAGTATCATGCATCAAACCTGGACTGGTGACTCATTTCATATATGATAGTATACATGTTTCAGTGCCATTTTCCCAAATCATCCCACCCTCGCCCTCTCCCAGAGTCCAAAAGACTGCTCTATACATCTGTGTCTCTTTTGCTATCTCGCATACAGGGTTATTGTTAACCTTCTTTCTAAATTCCATATATATGCCTTAGTATACTGTATTGGTGTTTTCTGTCTGGCTTACTTTACTCTGTATAATAGGCTCCAGTTTCATCCACCCATTAGAACTGATTCAAATGCATTCTTTTTAATGGCTGACTAATACTCCATTGTGTATATGTACCACAGCTTTCTTATCCATTCATCTGCTGATGGACATCTAGGTTGCTTCCATGTCCTGGCTATTATAAACAGTGCTGTGATGAACATTGGGGTACACGTGTCTCTTTCCATTCTGGTTTCCTCAGTGTGTATGCCCCGCAGTGGGATTGCTGGGTCATAAGGCAGTTCTATTTCCAGTTTTTTAAGGAATCTTCACACTGTTCTCCATAGTGGCTGTACTAGTTTGCATTCCCACCAACAGTGTAAGAGGGTTCCCTTTTTTCCACACTCTCTCCAGCATTTATTGCTTGTAGACTTCTGGATCGCAGCCATTCTGACTGACGTGAAATGGTACCTCATTTTTTAAAAATTTGGTTGTTTGTTGTTTTACTGTTGAGTTTCATAAAAATGAGGTTGACTTATGTACTATAACGTTGTACTAGTTTCAAGTATACAACATAGTGATTTGCTTTTTATAGATTATGCTCCAGTTAAAGTTATTGTAAAATGTTGGCTATATTCCCTGGATTGTGCATTGTGTCCTTTGTTGTTGTTGTTCCATCGCTGAGTCGTGTCTGACACTTTGGGACCCTGTGGACTGCAGCACACCAAGCTCCCCTGTCCTTCGTTAACTCCCAGAATTTGCTCACATTCATGTCCATTGAGTCAGTGATGCTGTCTAACCATCTCCCCCTTCTCCTTTTGCCTTCAATCTTTCCAAGCATCAGAGTCTTTTCCAATGAGTCATTTCTTCGTATCAGGTGGCCAAAGTATTGGAGCTTCAGCCTCAGCATCAGTCCTTCCATTGAGTATACAGGGTTGGTTTCTTTTAAGATTGAGTGGTTTCATCTCCTTGCAGACTTTCTGCTAGAACTTCTGCTTAAAATTTTATAATTTTATGTTTAGATCAGTGATTCATTTCGAGTTAACTTTTGTATAAGGTGTGAGGATTGGATTGAGATTCACATACCTGCCATAACTATGTCCACGTCCAAGACCAAGTGCAGGGGGACACAGAGGTAAAAAAACAGTGAGGGTTTGTCTTGCCCTTGTGGGGCCAAAGCTCTTTCATTTGAGGAATATTTCCCCCATATCAGTTTCCGACACCCACTGTAATAAACTTCCCACAAACTCAGTGACTTAAGATAACACGACTAAAATGCCTTTGAGCTCTGGGGGTCACAAGTCCACACTCAGTCTCATGGAACTGAAGTTGAGACCTTAGCAGGGCTGGTTTCTTCTGGAGGCTCTAGGGCAGAATCTACTTGCTCGCATTTTCCAGCTTCTAGAAGCTGCCGATGCCATGGCCCTTCTTTGCATCACTTCAGCCTCTACCACGTCAGCTGCTCTGTGACTCTGATCCCCAGGCTCCTTACGAGAACCTTGTGATCACATTGGACCCACCCTGATCATCCAGGATCACCTCCTCATCTCAAAGCCTTAAACTAACCACATCTTCGAAGACCCTTCTGTCATATACAGTAACAGGGAGTGAGACAGGGCATCTTTGAAAATGAAAGTTGCTCAGTCGTGTCCAACTCTTTGCAACCCCATGGGTGGTATGGACTGTAGCCTGCCAGGCTCTCCTGTCCACAGAACTCTCCAGGCAGGAATACTGGAGTGGGTTGCCATTTCCTTCTCCAGGGGATCCTCCCCACCTAGATATGGAACCTGGGTCATCTGCATTGTAGGCAGATGCTTTACCATCTGAGCCACCAGGGAGGTCCCAGGGCACCTCTAGGGAGCCAATTATTCACCTTTCCACACCCTCCCACAGAGTTTTGGGTACTTTAGGACCAGACTGAGGCATGAGAGAACCAGAGGAAGGAGAGAAAAGGAACACAGGAGCCCCCCACCCAACTCTTCCTGCCTGTTAGGAATCCCCTCTCCTGCCTCTGAATAGAACCAGAAGGCTGGCCCAGAGCCCTCTGTGTCCACACTCAGGTGTCTGGCTGCCTTGAGTCCAGGCTAAAAGATAGTTAAAACTGTGAGCTCGCTTGAGGTTCAGTGGTCATCTTCCCCAGTCTACCTGCTATTATTGACTTTTCAGGACTATAGATAGCTCCCTTCATGCATTCTCTCAGGTTTTATAGCCACATTTGGTGGGAGGCCCAGAGTGGAATGGGGCTTACTCTGTTCTCCAGATCTGGATGCCGCCTTCTGCATTTTCTACACCAAAGAATCATGGGCCAGTTGTGTATGCTAAGAAGGAGTGTTCTGTATAAACGTGTTATGTCAGGCAGTGAATGCTCAATGCTGGGGAATGTTCCTGGTAATTGTGATGGACAGGATGTATCCAGCACTTTATGTCTGCCAGAATTATTAATATCTCCATCTGCTAGAATTATCTTACTTGATGTTTACAGTATTCCCTTTGAGAGCAGGTACCATGTTTAGGCTCATTTTACAAATGAAGAAACTGAGATTCTGGGAAGCTAATGAATTTGCCAAAGGATCCACCCATAGCAAGTGAGGAGGACAACATCTCAGACTCAGATGTGTGTGACTCCAGGGTCCCAGGTCGTAACCACTCTGTCCTGCAGTTTTTAATCACCCTGCCCTAACAGGGACTGCTCAGGTTCTTGCCACAGCCCAGCCTCTCCCACAAGTCCAGACCCTGGCCATATCTCTGTCTGACCCCATCAAGTCTTTCTTTAGCTGACTTGACACGCTGGTACTGTTACCGAGAGGAGTGTGTGGGGGTCCAGCTGCTCGCCGCTCAAAAGCCAGTAAACAGGCCAGGTTGGTGGAAAGGAAAGTTTGCTTTCCTTCAGTTGCCGACCATTGTGGGGGGAGGGTGGTGGACATTTGTCCAAAGGCCGACTACCCCCCCACCCCCCACCCGGCAAGCAGGGGGTGAGAGCATTTACGGAGAGAGTGGGTGGGGAGGCTACATGCAGAAACAGCAGAGGCATCTCTAACAGTCGTCCTCAGCTGGTCACCAGTGGCCTGACTGGCATCATCTTGGATGCTTTAGGTCCAGTTTATCTTCATTTCCCGGGTCCACTTGTTCCCATTTCTTTGTGGTCAGTTCTCGGAACTGTGGCAGCTCATGTCCTGGGTACAGTCTGGTCACTGTGTCGTTAACTTCTCACCTGGTGTTCCGGTATCTACAGGACAGCTCACAGGATGTGGCTCGGAACGTTATCTTATAGCCTATCTTGAGAAGGAATGGAAGGCCCTTGGCCCTGCTTAATGATTACATTGTTACTATTAGCCTCCTTAGATGGTTTTCGTTTCAGCAGTTCTCACTTCTCTGATTAAACTCATTCTTCCGTTAAGGTTTTCCACAGCAGAAGGCCAGCAGAGGGCGTGGTGTGGGGATGGGGGTGGCAAGGCCCATAGGGTCCTGCTCCATCTCAGTACCCGCTCATCAGGCAGGGGTGCTTCCCTCCACCGAGGCCACCAGGCCTCGTGCTGACCTGTGTGGATGCGTGTCTCTCATCCCCTCCAGTGTAACCATCCAGAGGTCAGGAACCTCCCTCCCCTTTGCCCTGTGCTGTGGAACTTAAGTCAGTGTTTATTGTAATGAACCCAAAGCTCCTTTCCATTGACTCCCCGCAGCAGGGACCATCCCAGGTTGGATGTGTGATCCATTTAAGGAGACTTGTCTGATACATTCAGAAGGGTGGAGCACTGCTTCTCTCTGTTTTTCTTTACTTTTTCTTTTTTTTTTTTTCCCTTCTTTTTTCAAATTACTATAGCAGAGATAGACCTAATCCCCAGCTTTCTCAAATCCTGCAATATGGTCTCCTCCCAGGGTGTCCCTAAAAGGAGCCACCGTCTCTGCTTTACCCACCTTCGCTGGTGCGCCTGCCATGGGTCAGGCCTCATGTCACACATTCTACCGGCAGGATCTCGTTTCACCTGCAGTTCTGAGAAGTGAGACCCATCCTTATTCCCACCTTATAGAAGAAGAAGTTGAGGCCTAGACTGACTGAAGGGCTTGCCTAAGATCACACAGCTTGGCCGGTTTCAGAGCTGACACTGAAGCTGAGTTTAACTCCTCAGTGTGTACTCTTTGAAGGCGAAGCGTTGGAAACATGGATTTTGGTCCCAGGCGGTTGTTGACTCGTGGTCTCTGACTCTAAGGTCATTCATTGCTGGAAACGCTATACTCTTACTGCTTTTTACAAAAATAAATTATTAGTGAAGTGAGAGAATGAAGTAAAGGCATGTCGTATGGCAACCTACTCCAGGATTCTTGCCTGGGAAATCCCATGGACAGATGAGCCTGGCAGGCTACAGTCCATGGGGTCTCAAAGAGTTGGGCATGACTGAGCAACTAAACACCGTATCTAGATCCATGATAGGCCCTCAGAATGCTAAACGCCTGAGTCTCTAAAGGTCCCAGAAGCATGGTATGTGTCACGAAGGACTCTGGTTTGTAAAATTTCAGAAACCTGCTTTGAATTATCTTAAACTGAAAAAAAATAGTTTGCTCACCTAACTATAAAGCCCAAGGATAGTGATGACTTCAGTGGCTGAGTCTGGAGGTTCATATAATGTCAACAGGACTCTGTGTTGGCTTCATTTTCAAGGAGATTTTTCTTCCTCCGGTGGAAGGTGGCCCCCGGGCACCTACATGCCCTTATGAACCCTCTCTAGGCAGGTCCTGAAGAAGCGGCAACCACAAGGTGTGAGGCAATCTCTATCTTTGAAGGAGAGCGGTTTTGTCTGGGAAATCCTACGGACAGAGGAGCCTGGCAGACTACAGTCCATGGGGTCAAAAGAGTTGGACACGACTGAGCGCACTTGAAAAATTATTAATGCGTCTAGGCCGAGAGGTCTTATCACACTAACAGGAACCCTCGTGGCCCTTCGCCCCAGGTCACAGAGGTAGACTCCCATGCCCTCTTGTGGATGAGGAACAGATCCCGTGAGGGAGGTGTGGGATGGAAGGGGAGGGGCTCAGCCAGGGTCACTCCACAACTGCAGAGGCCCTGGATGGCAGACCCAGCTCTGACTTGTCACGTCCCGAAGCCACAGGAGTGCTTCCTGTTTGTTGCTCACGTCAGCAGGGGCAAAGGTCTTTCAGCAGTTTTGATTGCTGAAGGCTGTTGTGGTGAATAAGTCCACAGTCCTCAGCTTTGTTTAGAAGAACACACAGCAGGAGGGAGAGGGAGGTGTGTGCATTGATCGGGAGCGACAACACCCCGGTTCCGTAACACCAGGCCACAGTTCACTGTCACGGGTGAACACAGCCTTAGGACTATTCCCAAGAACAGCCTCGCGGCCTCCAAGGATGGGTGGCCCCGATGCTCAGGCAAGGTTGGAGGAGGCCAACCCTGCGGTCATCAGGCAGCGAACTTCAAGAGTGTTGGACAGAGGAGCTGATGTTGGGAGGGGGCCCTGGGACCTGTCTGCTGAAACCTGATGGCTCGCATCTGTGGAGACTCTAAATTTCCTTTCTAGCCCTTGTCTTTTTTTTTTTTTAATGTTGGACCATTTTTTTAAAGTCTTTATTACATTTGTTACAATATCATTTCTGTTTTATGTTTTGGTGTTTTGGCTGGGAGGCTTGTGAGATTTTAGCTCCCCAACCAGGGATCAAACCCATGCCCTCTGCACTGGAAGGTGAAGTCTTAAGCACTTCAACCACCAGGGAAGTCTTCTTCTGAAGAGGCAGGTCCCTTCTTGGGGCCTCTAGGAATGTTTATGTGGGGACTGTATGGGGACTGTACATTCTCCCAGGATATTCCATTAAACAGCAGGTGTTTATTAATCAGTTGTCATTTCTTATTCTCTGTCACACCCTGGGATTAGAGGGTTTATGGGAAATCCCACTTATTTCTCCCAATAGCCCCTGAGAGAGCTGTTCTGAATTATTTTCACTTATCCTTTTCATAGGGGCAGGAAAATTAAGCCCAGAGGGGTGGAGTCATTTGCTGTGGGTCACACTGCTGGTAAACGGCAGAGCTGAGATTCCAAAGCTCAAGCTCTTAACCCTGCTAGGGCCTCGGGCTGGGGAATTCAGCAAGACGCCCCTGGTAGGATGCCCAGAGCTTCCTTGGGAGGGGTGATAAAAGAATTTCATGAAGCTGCATGAATCCCAACAGGTAGGTATAGCAAGGGGTGTAGATCCGGCTCAGAAATCCAGGATCTGGGGAAGGTCGACATAGCTTGACCCTCAGAGAAGAACCCAGAAGTGTCAAGGAAATAACACATCACCTGCCTGTGGACAGTCCATGACCCGTGGTGGGCAGACCAACAACGAGCATCTGTTAGATATTACCATCCCCCTTCTCTGTGCATATTATTTCCAGATGTGAAAACTGAGGCTCAGAGAAGTCAAGCAACTTGCCTGAGATCACACAGCCAGGACGCAACAGAACTGGGCTTTTCATGGCCACTCTGAAGCTCCATGGCCCAGCAAGCTCTTCCCATCCCACCAGCACAGTTACTAAGTGCAGACACTCTGCTGGCCCCCAGAGAATTAGGACTGATTAGGAAAGGAGTGGGGGAGAGCTGACGAAGAGACAGCCCCTGCCTCCCAAGCAGCTCCGCAGAGTTGTGGTGAGTAACCGGCTTGCCACATGGACCTATTTAAATATGGAGGACCTGCAGCCCCCGGGGAGAGGGTGACGTTGACTCCCAGGGCACGCAGATGGTGGTGCCTCCTGGCTGTCACAACGCCAGGGGCACAGTCACCCTTCCAGCCTGCCCCCACCTGGCTGCATCTCCCCAGTCTGCTCCCATCCAGCTCGTGGGCTGATAAAATACCACCTCGCTCTCTGGCTCAGTGGCTCAAGGGCCTGCTGTCTCGGAGCAGGACTTTGCCCTCCTGTAGACGGTACGTCCTGAGATCAGCGTTCGCTCCAGTCAGAGCAGGTGATGAGGGCCTCTGCCAGCTGGGGCTTTTTCAGAGAGCTACTTTGAAGCAGACTGAGGAGCCTGTTTCCTCTGGGATCTGTGCATACAGAAAGCAAAGGTCAGGTTGTTTTCTTCTATTCTCAGAGCCCAGAGTATGGCCTTTACCTGGCTTGTCGCCTCCAAGTAAAGGAGAGTGGGTGGTTCAGAGCTGGCCCCACTGTTGCCTAAACTAGGGCTTCCCTGGTGCCACAGTGGTGAAGCATCTACCTGCCGATGCAGGAGGCGCGAGAGACGCAGTTTCGATCCCTGGGTCAGGAAGATCCCCTGGAGGAAGAAATGGCAATCCATTCCAATATTCGTGCCTGGGAAATCCCATGGATAGAGGAGCTTAGTGAGCTACAGGTCATGGGGTCAAAAAGAGTCAGACATGACTGAGTACGCTAGCATGTACACACACACACAGACACAGACACACACAGACATACACAGACACAGACACACACAGACACACACAGACACACAGACACAGACACACACACAGACACATACACACACACACAGGCTGAGGTTTCCACACACACACAGACACATACACACACACACAGGCTGAGGTTTCCACACACACACAGACACACACACACACAGACACACACACACACACACACGATTGCTTTCCACACACACACACACACACGATTGCTTTCCACACACACACACATACACACACACGATTGCTTTCCACACACACACACACAGACACACACACACGATTGCTTCCCCCAAATGCTGAGGTTTCACCAACAGTGTCTAAGATGGCTGCATGAAATTAAAAGGACTTTTAATGGTCCAGTACATTTAATGCTGCCTTGCTGGTTTTTGTTCCTGTTGTTCCAGAAAGATGTGCTTGACTATGAATGGTGCATCCCACCATTGCTGACATCCAAAAATCAAGGAGGGGCTTCCCAGGTGGCTCAGTGGGTAAAAGCATCTGCCTGCACCACTGGAGATGCAGGTTCAGTGCCCTGGAGAAGGGCAGGGCAACCCCACTCCAGTATTCCTGCCTGGAAAATCCCGTGGACAGAGGAGCCTGGTGGGCTACAGTCCATGGGGTCGCAAAGAGTCTGTCCCGACTGAGCACACAGCGTGCATGTCACCTAAACTAGAGGTTCACAGACTATATAGCCCAGGGGCCAGATCTGGCTTGCTGCTTGTTTGTTTGTTTGTTTTAACTTGGAGAAGGGCTTTGTTTATTCTATAATCTGTAACATTAAGTGCATGGAAATTAATTTTAATTTTTCTCATGTTTACCACATTTAAAAAATTAATTTAATTGGAGGCTAATTACTTTACAGTATTGTGGTGGGTTTTGCCATCCATTGACATGAATCAGCCACAGGTGTACCTGTTCTCCCCCGTCCCAAACCCCCTTCCCACCTCCCTCCCCATCCCATCCCTCTGGGTCGTCCCAGTGCACCGGCTTTGAGTGCCCTGTTTCTTGCATCGAACTTGGACTGGTCATCAATGTCAAGTATGGCAGTATACATGTTTCAGTGCCGTTCTCTCAAATCATCCCACCACTGCTTGTTTTCATAGATGAAGTTTTCTTGGGACAGAGCCATGCCCATCTGTTATTTACTGTCTGTGCCTGCTCTCACACTGCAGTGACAGAGGTGAGTGGTCGCAGAGACTGCATGGCTCTTACAGCTTAAAATACTTATCCTCTGGCCCTTCACAAAAGCTTGCCAGCCTCTGCACTATACAGTTGCCAGCAGTGACCTCAGGTGCAGTTAATGCTAGGAAGGATGACTTCAGAATTCAGGGTGTAAGTTAAAGACACGGAGGCGGGAGGAAGGAGAGGGTGGGATGTATGGAGAGAGTAACATGGAAACATACGTTGCCATTTGTAAATTAGATATCCCGCTGGAATTTGCTGTATGACTCAGGGAGCTCAAAACCAGGGCTCTGTAACAACCTAGTGGGCTGGGGTGAGGTGGGGTGGGGAGGGAGGGCATATATGTATACCTATGGCTGATTCATGTTGATGTTTGGCAGAAACCAACACAATACTGTAAAGCGATTATACTTCAATTAAAAATAAATAAAATTTAAAAGCAACAACAACAAAAAAGAACATATGCATGAAAAAAAGAGGGAGATTGGGTCCTATCTCAGCAGGCAGTGTAGGGCAGTAACCAAGAGCATGGGCCTGGGAGCCAGATCAGGTTCCAGCCTGGACCCTGCTTCTGGCCAGCTGTCAGACCTTGAACAAGTAACTTCACCTCTCTGAGTCCCAGATTCCTTGTCTGTGAAGTGAAATTAATAGCACAACGCTTGTTTGGTTGTAGTGAGGTTACCTCTAGAACACTGTGAAGGCCTCGGTAAATGTGGTATATGCTTTTGCCATCTTCCCTGCTGCTGCTGCGATTATTATTATCCGGAGCATCGACGTGATGTCAGAGCATGGGCCACGTGCTCTGTTGTTTGATAGATGCGTAAATCTGGGGTGAGTCACGTAACTCATTACTGACCAGGGGAGTTTTGCAGAGACTAACGCCTGTGGCTGGTGATTTGTTATGTGAGTGGATATTGAAACACTCCAGGCAATAACGTTCAGATAACAAAAGACATTAATATGTCTCTGGTCAATAATGTGTTAACCTCTCTGGGCCTCAGTTGCCTCCTTTATAAGATGGGCACAGTTGTAGTTCCCTCCTCTTGCTAAGGGAGGTTGAGTGAGACGGATGCACTTAAACTCCTTGCTGTATAGTATAGTCAGCACAGGACTGTGCTCCAGAAGACAAGGGTGCAAGGCTATGTTGTGCGAGAACGTTGAATTTGTCAGATACTTTTCCTGCATCAATTGAGATGATCTATTTTTCACTTTATTATGTTTGTGTGCTGTTACAGTGATCAGCTTTTGTACGTTGAGCCATCCTTGCATTCCAGGAATAAGTCTTACTTGGTCATAGTAGATAATCCTTTTAATAAGCTTCTGAATTTGGTTTGCTAGTGTTTTATTGAGGGTTTTTGCATTAATATTTTCCAGGGATTTGAGTCTGTAGTTTCTGTTTTGTTTCTACAGTGTCTTTGTCTGGTTTTGCGTCAGGGCAATACTGGCCTCGTATAATGAGTTAAGAAGCTTTCCCTCCTCTTCTGTTTTTTGAAAAAATTTAAAAAATACTGGCATCATTCTTTAAATATTTGGCAGAATTCACCAGCAAGGTGACCAGGTCCAGGCCTTTCCTTTGACAGGAAATTTTTGATTACCGATTCATTTTCCTTACTAAGCAATGCATCTATTTGGATTTCCTATTTCTTTCATACATTCAGTCTTGATAGGATTTTTGTTTCTAAGAATTTGTCCATTTCAGTTAGGTTATCCAATTTGTTGGCATGCAGTTGTTCACAGCACTCTTATAATCTTTTTTATTTCTGTAGAATCAGTAATGATGTCCCTATTTTTATCTCTGATTTTAATAATTTGAGTCATTCCTCTTTTTTTTAGTCCCTCAAGACAAAGATTAGTCAATTTTGTTGATCTTTACAATGAACCAATTTTTGGTTTTATTAATTTCCTCTATTAAATTTTCTCTGTATTTTCTGTTCTCATCCTCATTTTCTTCTCCCTGTTAACTTTGGATTTGGTTTTCTCTGTTTCTAGTTCCCAAAGTCATAAAATAAGAGTTCTGATTTTACATCTTCCTAGTTTTTTTTTTTTTTTATACAAGCATTTATAGCTAGAAATTTCCACCTTAGCACTGTTTTCACTGCGTCCATAGGTTTTGGTATATTGAGATTTTGCTTTCATTCCTGTTGAAGTATTTTCTAATTTCACATGTGATTTTTTTTCTTTGATCCAATTGTTGTTTAAGAGTGTGTTTAATTTCCACAACAATTTGTAGATTTTCCAGTTTCCCTTCCGTTACTGATTTCTAACTTCAGCCTCTTATGATTGGAAAAGATAATCCATATAAAATTGATCTTTTAAAAATCTGTTGAGACTTGGTTTGTGGCCTAACATGTGATCTATCCTGGGTAATGTCCCTTGTGGCCTGAGAAGCATGTGTGTACACCTGTTATCTCGAATTGGTTTATTGTATTATGTCTCCTTTTTTCGTACTTGTCTTCCCTCTGGTGCTTCTGTCCACTATTGAGAGCTGGAATATTGAAATCTCTGTCTGTCTGTTTCTATTTCTCCCTTTGAGCCTATCGATATTTGCTTCATGTATTTTGGTCCATTATTGGGTGGGGAGCAGTGTTTATAATTGTTATTGCTTCTTGCTGTATTTAACCTTTTGTTAATCTCTAATGTCCTTCTCACCTTTTTGATTTAAGTCATTTTTTCAGGTTTCCATGCAGCCATATCAGGAGTACAGGGGTGGGAAGGAGACTCGCAGTCATCCTGCCTTGAGATTAAGTCCTTTATTTAAAGCTACTTGTTGAGCCTCCTCTGTGCCTCCCAGGCCCCATTCTGGGCTTTGGGAAGACACAACCAGCCATCTGTCCTCAGGGGCTTCATGTGAGCCTAGAGGCTCAGCTGGAGGTCAGGATGCCCAGTCAGTGGAGGGGTCTGACTCATCTTTACATTGTTGGGGGTGGGTGTTATGGGGGTGGCCCATTGGCACTGCCACCGTTAGAGTGACTGTGACTCCGTTACCCAGGGAAGGGTTCCAGTTATGCGTGTGGGTGCCACACAGGACCCAGGAGAGGTCCCTAAGGCATGACATGGGAGCCTCAGCTGGTCTGGGATTGGGGAGGTGTTTGTTCAGTAAGGAGGATGACTGGGAGTCAGCCAACCAAAGAGGGCGGGACGAAGAGAGGAGGGAGGTGTGGAGCTGGAGGGTGGGGGCCGTGTGCCAGGGCAGGCAAGTGGTAGCGATGAGGTCAGGGTCTAAGCCAGGGCTTCAGGGGTCTTGGTGAGGCCTCTAGATTCCAGCCTGAGACCCAGGCGTAGCCTTTGAAAACCAGCTCTCTCTCCCTCACTGGGCACGTGAGCTCTCTGGGTGGCTTCCTCATCAGACTCTGGGCCCCAACTCTGCAGGCTTCTGTGGCAGGGGAGGGACCATCGTCGGCGCAGCCAGCGAGGTCAGGCAGACACCAGGTCTGAGCTTTCTCCGCTTCACCTGGTGGCCTCGGCTGGTGTTCAAAATCCGTATCACCTGGCCTTCACAGGACACCTCGAGCCTTCAGTGAGTCGCAGTCTTTTCACAACAGTAACATGAAATTTCACTGATCACAAATCACCACGGCAGATATAATCAGCATAAACAAGTCTGAAACATTTCGAGGCAGAGGCAGGCGCCCCCGCCCCGCCCCACTGCCATCTGGGTCTGCAGGGCTGCATGGAGGCAGTGGGAGGGGCGTGACTACCGCTAGGCACAGGAGACCCTTCTGAGAGAAGAAATACAGGCATACATTTTATTGAGCTTCTTAGGCTTTGTTTTGGTTGGTTTTGTTTTTCCCCTCTTTGGAAGGTTTGTGGCAACTCCGCCTCAGGCAAATCAGCCTCATTTTTCCCACAGCGTTTGCTCATTTCCTGTCTCTGTGGCATATTTTGGTAGTTCTCACAATATTTCAAACTTGTTTATGCTGATTATATGTGCCGTGGTGATTTGTGATCAGTGATCTTTCATGTTACTGTTGCGAAAAGATTGCCACTCACTGAAGGCTCAGACGGGGGTTAGCATTTTTCAGCAAGGAAGTGTTTTTTAATTAAGGTATGTACATTGTTTTGAGACCTAGTGCCATTGCACACCTAAATGGACTACAGTATTGTGTAAACGTGAATTATTTATGGGCAACCACAACAATCGTGTGACTTGCTCCGTTGCGATACTTGCTTCCTTGCAGCGTCTGAAACTGAACCTGAGGTATCAGGAAAGACTGAGTCTCAGTGGGGCTGCCTCAGAGCAGCTCAGATATGGGGGGATATTTATTTATTTATCCTGCACTTTAGTGGGGACTGTGATTTGACTATCTGAATATCCAAAAATAAGAAATAAACTCTAAAGAGTGGGGCAGTCCTGGGCTCAGATCCCCAGCCCGTCTCTTAGCTACATGACCTTGGGCAATTTATGCTCTTCTCTGCGGTAACTCAGAGCTCATAGCACGGCAGTGAGGACTGACGCAGCGGTTATAAAGCAATCAAGTACGTAGTCGGTGCTCTGCGCCATCAAGTCAAAGTAATTCCCCTTCTTCATTCTTTCTTTAACCCAAGAAGGATGATATGAGTCCAGTACAAGTACTAACTTGATCAATCGGTAATTATAAACAATGATTCAGAACAAAGGGGGAGAAATCTTTTTATTTCTTAATATATGTAGCACCCCCTGTGATTAAAGCTGTTGTTTTGACTAGAAAACCAAGAAAACATGATGAGAAAATTACAGAGACATTTAAGCAGCTACCTTCTACGCAGGTACAGTTATCACGGGAGATTTTAAATATAAGCGATTAGGATTGCTTTCAAAATAGGTGCAAATAAAGAGATTAAAATTAGTCTAAACACTGAAAGGTACACTCAGTTCACCCTAGGATCTGTCAGAGTTCCAGGAAGAAGCTTGGCTGCCTCAGCCTCAGCTGGGCCAGGGGGGGCCCTGAAGTCACGGTGGGCCTGGAGCAGCGCGAGTGGGAAGGAAGAGTCCTCCATGTATCTGTCTGTTTCATCCATCCCACCCAGCAAATTCTTACTGTGTACCTACCGCGTGCACCTTTGCAGACTCAGATAGTTCAACAATGAACAAAACAGTCACTGCCCTTTGCACCGGAAGTGAACATGTATACTGTTCAGTCGTCAAGTCACGTCTAACGCTTCGCGACCCCATGGACTGCAGCACACCAGGCTTCCCTATCCTTTACCATCTCGCGGAGTTTGCCCAAGTTCATGTCCATTGAATCGATGATGCCATCCAGTCATGTCATCCTCTGTCATCCCCTTCTCCTTCTGCCTTCAGTCTTTCCCAGCATCAGGGTCTTTTCCAGTGAGTCAGCTCTTTACATCAGGTGGCCAAATTATCANCAGGATGCCCAGTCAGTGGAGGGGTCTGACTCATCTTTACATTGTTGGGGGTGGGTGTTATGGGGGTGGCCCATTGGCACTGCCACCGTTAGAGTGACTGTGACTCCGTTACCCAGGGAAGGGTTCCAGTTATGCGTGTGGGTGCCACACAGGACCCAGGAGAGGTCCCTAAGGCATGACATGGGAGCCTCAGCTGGTCTGGGATTGGGGAGGTGTTTGTTCAGTAAGGAGGATGACTGGGAGTCAGCCAACCAAAGAGGGCGGGACGAAGAGAGGAGGGAGGTGTGGAGCTGGAGGGTGGGGGCCGTGTGCCAGGGCAGGCAAGTGGTAGCGATGAGGTCAGGGTCTAAGCCAGGGCTTCAGGGGTCTTGGTGAGGCCTCTAGATTCCAGCCTGAGACCCAGGCGTAGCCTTTGAAAACCAGCTCTCTCTCCCTCACTGGGCACGTGAGCTCTCTGGGTGGCTTCCTCATCAGACTCTGGGCCCCAACTCTGCAGGCTTCTGTGGCAGGGGAGGGACCATCGTCGGCGCAGCCAGCGAGGTCAGGCAGACACCAGGTCTGAGCTTTCTCCGCTTCACCTGGTGGCCTCGGCTGGTGTTCAAAATCCGTATCACCTGGCCTTCACAGGACACCTCGAGCCTTCAGTGAGTCGCAGTCTTTTCACAACAGTAACATGAAATTTCACTGATCACAAATCACCACGGCAGATATAATCAGCATAAACAAGTCTGAAACATTTCGAGGCAGAGGCAGGCGCCCCCGCCCCGCCCCACTGCCATCTGGGTCTGCAGGGCTGCATGGAGGCAGTGGGAGGGGCGTGACTACCGCTAGGCACAGGAGACCCTTCTGAGAGAAGAAATACAGGCATACATTTTATTGAGCTTCTTAGGCTTTGTTTTGGTTGGTTTTGTTTTTCCCCTCTTTGGAAGGTTTGTGGCAACTCCGCCTCAGGCAAATCAGCCTCATTTTTCCCACAGCGTTTGCTCATTTCCTGTCTCTGTGGCATATTTTGGTAGTTCTCACAATATTTCAAACTTGTTTATGCTGATTATATGTGCCGTGGTGATTTGTGATCAGTGATCTTTCATGTTACTGTTGCGAAAAGATTGCCACTCACTGAAGGCTCAGACGGGGGTTAGCATTTTTCAGCAAGGAAGTGTTTTTTAATTAAGGTATGTACATTGTTTTGAGACCTAGTGCCATTGCACACCTAAATGGACTACAGTATTGTGTAAACGTGAATTATTTATGGGCAACCACAACAATCGTGTGACTTGCTCCGTTGCGATACTTGCTTCCTTGCAGCGTCTGAAACTGAACCTGAGGTATCAGGAAAGACTGAGTCTCAGTGGGGCTGCCTCAGAGCAGCTCAGATATGGGGGGATATTTATTTATTTATCCTGCACTTTAGTGGGGACTGTGATTTGACTATCTGAATATCCAAAAATAAGAAATAAACTCTAAAGAGTGGGGCAGTCCTGGGCTCAGATCCCCAGCCCGTCTCTTAGCTACATGACCTTGGGCAATTTATGCTCTTCTCTGCGGTAACTCAGAGCTCATAGCACGGCAGTGAGGACTGACGCAGCGGTTATAAAGCAATCAAGTACGTAGTCGGTGCTCTGCGCCATCAAGTCAAAGTAATTCCCCTTCTTCATTCTTTCTTTAACCCAAGAAGGATGATATGAGTCCAGTACAAGTACTAACTTGATCAATCGGTAATTATAAACAATGATTCAGAACAAAGGGGGAGAAATCTTTTTATTTCTTAATATATGTAGCACCCCCTGTGATTAAAGCTGTTGTTTTGACTAGAAAACCAAGAAAACATGATGAGAAAATTACAGAGACATTTAAGCAGCTACCTTCTACGCAGGTACAGTTATCACGGGAGATTTTAAATATAAGCGATTAGGATTGCTTTCAAAATAGGTGCAAATAAAGAGATTAAAATTAGTCTAAACACTGAAAGGTACACTCAGTTCACCCTAGGATCTGTCAGAGTTCCAGGAAGAAGCTTGGCTGCCTCAGCCTCAGCTGGGCCAGGGGGGGCCCTGAAGTCACGGTGGGCCTGGAGCAGCGCGAGTGGGAAGGAAGAGTCCTCCATGTATCTGTCTGTTTCATCCATCCCACCCAGCAAATTCTTACTGTGTACCTACCGCGTGCACCTTTGCAGACTCAGATAGTTCAACAATGAACAAAACAGTCACTGCCCTTTGCACCGGAAGTGAACATGTATACTGTTCAGTCGTCAAGTCACGTCTAACGCTTCGCGACCCCATGGACTGCAGCACACCAGGCTTCCCTATCCTTTACCATCTCGCGGAGTTTGCCCAAGTTCATGTCCATTGAATCGATGATGCCATCCAGTCATGTCATCCTCTGTCATCCCCTTCTCCTTCTGCCTTCAGTCTTTCCCAGCATCAGGGTCTTTTCCAGTGAGTCAGCTCTTTACATCAGGTGGCCAAATTATCAGGGCTTCAGCTTCAGCATCAGTCCTTCCAATGAATATTCAGGGTTGATTTCCTGTAAGATTAACTGGTTTGATCTCCTTGCTGTCCAAGGGACTCTCGAGAGTCTTTTCCAGCCCCACCATTCAAAAACCAATTCTTCAGCGCTCTGCTTTCTTTATAGTCCATCTCTGACATCCATACATGACTACTGGAACAACCATAGCCTTGAGTATATGGACCTTTGTCAACAAGGTGATGTCTTTGCTTTCTAACACACTGTCAAGGTTTGTCATAGCTTTCCTTCTAAGAAGCAATCATCTTCATGGCAAATAGGAGGGGAAAAGGTGTAAGCAGGGACAGATTTCCTCCTCTTGGGTTGTAAAATCACTGAGGATGGTGACTGTAGCCATGAAATTAGAAGATGGTTGCTTCTGGCAGGAAAGCTATGACAAACATATATATATATCAGATGGTCATTACTCTGGAGAAAAGTAAAACAGGAAAGAGCCACCCAGAGGATGTGTAGGGAAAGGGGCTTGCTGGGGCTGTGTGTGGTTTGAGAAGGCCACAAAGATAGTTTGACAGCATGGAGACCTGGGGGACTGAGTCAGGAGGCAGAAACAGCAAGTGCAAAGGCCCTGGGGCAGCACCTACTGGGAAAGCGCCAGGGAAGACAGTGTAGTGGGAGCAGAGTGAACAAGGGGGAGAGCACCAGAGGTGAGATTAGGGGACAGGGAAGACGATCAAAGGAGGATTCTGGCTGTGGACTTGGAGTGGAGTGGGAGCCATCTGAGGCTGTTGTGAATAATGACGGGACCAAAAAGGAAGCCATCAAGCTGGGTAATGATGTGGTCACCGAGGCGAGACGAGATAAAGGCTGAGTGGGGCCATGCTGTGAGCAGCAGTCAGATTCTGGATGTGTCCTGAAAATAGAGCAGACAGGATTTGTCTGTGGGTCAGTGTGGACAGGAGGGAAAGAGAGGAGTCAGGCCGGCCCCAGGGTGGCTGGGGTGAGGAACCAGCAGAAGAAAGTTGACGTGTATGAAGTGAAAGTGGCCAAGGGCGGTGGGGGAGTCAAGAGGTGGCCTTGGACATAGTGTGTGTGCCATGCCCGTCAAACATGTGGGTGGAGATGGGCCCTGAGTCTCGGAGCCTGGAGCCTAGGATGGAGGGCTAGGCGGGGGTTGGAATCTTAGGCGTCATCACACCCAGGGCGGGAAATGCCACCGGCCTTGTTGCCAGAGGCAGGATGGAGCCCCGCCCACCCAGCTGGTAGAGGCTGGTAACTGAAAGGGATCAGTCAAGAAGATGGAGGAGCCTGGGAGTTCTGAGAAGGCTCCACCTGGAGACCAGAGGAGGATGAGCCTGAGGGCTGGGCTCTTTCCACGGGAGCCTCCTCTGACCTTTGTCCAGGAGGCTGGGATGTGGTGGGAAGACCCCCAGCGCCTGACATGCAGTCACACACTTGCCAGCTGTGTGTGGACTCCATGGCAGCGACCCTCCCAGAGTCTCTGTAACAGAACACTAACATCTGTTTCTGCATTAATTTCCTGATCCTCCTGGCCCACACCCCAGAGCTGCTGGTCCCCGTTCCGCCATTCCGGTGCCCAGTCTTTGACCCTTGAAAGTAACCAGTAGCTTTAGACGTTGCACAGAGCCTTTAGAGGGAAGTTGGGGGGTTGGGACGGGGTCAGCAAAGCCCTCAGCCAGGCCGGGCGGGGCTGTTCCTGCAAAACTGCACGCCTCCTCCTCTCCGTCACTTGCTCTCCCTCAGCCTGGAGTCTGCCTCCTCTTTTTTGTTCTTTCTCATTGAGGTATAGTTGATTTACAGTGTTGTGTTGATTACAGCTATACAGCAGTGGTTCTGTACACACACACACACACTCTTTTTAAAAATGCCCTTTTCCATCATGGTTTATCACACGATATTGACTACATTCCCTGTGCTATGCAAAAGGCCCTTGTCCTTATCCATCCTATATATAGAAGCTAATCCCGACCTCCCAGTCCATCCCTCCTCCACCTCGCCTCCCCCTCGGCAGCCACCAGCCTGTTCTTGGTGTCCATAGGACTCTTTCTCTTTCATAGATTCCATATATAGATGACACCATGCGGTATTTGTCTTTCTGACTTCCTTCACTTGGTCTGATAATCTCTGGTTGCATCCGTGTTGCTGCAGATGTCTCTTTTATTTTTATGGGTGAGTAGTATTCCATTACGCACGCACACGTGCGCACACACACACACACACACACACACACACCCCACCCCTCCCCCTCCCCTTCCTCATCTAGTCACCTGTCTTGTCGATGGACATTTAGGTTGCTTCCATGTCCTAGCGATTGTGAATAGTGCTGCTGTGAACACAGGGGTGCATGTGTCTTTTGAAGTGGAAGCTTTGTCTGGGCATTTGTCCACCAACGTCATTCTCCTCCGAATGGAGCCCCTGGCTGTGGCAGAAACAGCGCTGTCAGCACAGGCCCCCTCTCCTGGAGCCACCTTCTGCCTCGTCAGCTTCCGAGCTAGTAAGGCCCCTTCTTGAACTGGGGACTGGCCACGGGCGGTCTGATACCAGGTGAGGAGCCCAGGCAGGGGCAGGATGACGGCCCACTGGGCAGAGGAGGGGCTGGACTTGTCTTTAAATCAGTGGAATGCAACACTTGATGTGAGGAGCCAACTAATCGGAAAAGACCCTGATGCTGGGAAGGATGGAGGGCAGGAGGAGAAGAGGGGACAGGGGATGAGATGGTTGGGTGGCACCACCGACTCAACGGACATGAATGTGAGCAAGCTCCAGGAGACGGTGCAGGACAGGGAAGCCTGGCCACCTGCAGTCCGTGGGGCCACGACGAGTCGGGCCCGGCGTAGTGACTGAACAACCACTACCACCCTCGACGCCTCACGTCCCCTCTCGAGTGTCTGCCCCTCGCCTCTGAAACGCATGTGTTTCATGAAACCCCTCAGTGTGAGGGCTGTGGGGCCGCTAGGCCCCTTCCTGTCCAGCGCCCCACCTCAGTGGCTTTTCAGTGGATGAGCATTTGCCAAGTCTTCCTTGAGTCGGAAGAAGCACAGCCGCATACGAGCTGATTTGGCAGTCTGGCAGGCTCCCTGGGGGAAGTGGCTTCCATCCCAGGCATTTTGAATCAGAACCCAGAATGTTCATCTGTTTGGGTCCAGCTGGGGGCCCCTGGCGCCAGCGCCCTGGTGTGTGCCATCCCAGTCTGTCACCATGGTGATCCCCAGCATCTCTGGCTCAGCCCAGAGGTGGCATCAACCCCTTGTCAAGACCATGCTCGGGACGGCTGGTCCTGGTGGAATCGGGCCAGGTTTGGGAACGAAACTGGGGATCTGATTTTTGTGAAACAATAGCAGTGGCAGCAATCATTAACGGCAGCTGTCTTTTGTGGAGCTTGTCTCTGAGGCCGGGGGAGACACGTTCTGTGCCTTCTCCAGTCTCGTCCTCAACCCTGTCACTTAGTTAGCATTGTTGCCATTTTACAGATGAGCCAGCTGAGGCTCCGTAGGTTGTGACTGGCCTGAGATTCCAGAGCAGGCCCTGCTGGCTGCAGAGTCCAGGCCTTCCTGTTCCCTGCCACGGCTCCCCCTCAGAGGCTCACCCCCAGAAGGACACGAGGGCTGCTGTGTTGCCTCACAGCTGAAAGCAGGATCCGGGCGGCAGAGAAGCCCTGACACAGAGAACGCTCCTCTCACGCCTGACCGCGAAAGTTCACCTGTGTTAGGGCTCCCGTGCAGAAAGCGTGGGAGCTACGCGCTGGTTTGCCCCTTTTCAGGTGAGAGCGGCCATCAGCTGCCACGGCTCCCTTCCCGAGGGCTGGGCACAGGCCCGCTGCTCTGATGACCGTCTCTCAGTTCTCACCACGGGTCCTCTCTGACCCTCCGTGTTCTCTGTGCGTGTGCGCCAGGTCATTCAGTTGTGCCCGACTCTTTGTGACCCCGTGGACTGTAGCCCGCCAGGCTCCTCTGTTCATGGGAGCAAGAATACTGGANCATCGTCAGGGGCTTCCCTGGTGGCTCAGCAGTAAAAAATCCGCCTGCCAACACAGGAGATGCAGGTTTGATCCCAGGGTTGGGAAGATCCCCTGGAGAAGGAAATGGCAACCCACTCTAGTGTTCTTGCCTGGAGAATCCCATGAACAGGGGGGCCACTGGTAGGCTACAGTCTATGGGGTTGCAAAAGAGTCAGAAAAGCAACAACAACAGCATCACCAGATACCAACTCTGGGACTAGAACAAGGTGTCCCCCTAAGCCTTCATTGATTCATCCATAAAATGGACTGCATGCTTGTAGTCAGCAGTTTCCACCCGGTGGGGCATCTGCTTCCTATAAAAACTGGCTAGGAGTATGTGTCAGGCCTTCGTAGTTTTCAGGGAACTGGAAATTCAGCGACTGTGTGGCTGGTTTGCAGTCTACGTTGTTAGCAGTCTCCCAGCCCTGGAGCTGTACTTTGTTTCCACATCTTCACATTTCCTAATCATTAAAAAAATTTTTTGGCTGCACCAGGTCTTGGTTGTGGCACGTGGGCTCTTGAGTTGCAGCATCTGAACTCTTAGTTGCTACATGTGGGATCTAGATCCCTGATCAGGAATCGAACCTGGGAACCCTGCACTGGGAATGTGGAGTTTCAGCCACTGGACCACCAGGAAGTCCCCATATAGCCCCATCACTAGCTCCTGAGCCTTTAGAGACTCAGGGAGGCTTGGGAGACTAAAGCAAAAGCCTTTGACTTCAAAGGACAGGGACGCAGGGTTTTATATGTGGTTTCAGTCCCCCCTTTTCTTTGATTCTCCTCAATGTACATGAGTTTGAGCGAACTCCAGGGTGAGATAGTGAAGGATGAGGGAGGCTTGGCATGCTGCAGTCGATGGGGTCGCAAAGAGTCGGACACGACTAAGCAACTGAACAGCAACAATTTTGAGGGGAACAGATTCAGGGAAAGAAAGGGAGTAAAGGTTTGGATAGAGAGAGTTAATCAGAAACTTGGCANAGTGAAGGATGAGGGAGGCTTGGCATGCTGCAGTCGATGGGGTCGCAAAGAGTCGGACACGACTAAGCAACTGAACAGCAACAATTTTGAGGGGAACAGATTCAGGGAAAGAAAGGGAGTAAAGGTTTGGATAGAGAGAGTTAATCAGAAACTTGGCAGAGGAGCTCAGCCAAGGAACACCCTGATCTTAGCTCAGTGAGACATGTCTAGAACTTCAGGCCCCCAGAGCGCTAAGGGAATAAACACGTCCGTGTTGTTGGAAGGGAGCGTGTGTTAGGCAGCTGTGGGACCCAAATACACCACTCTTTCCCCTCTGCCCTTGATTCTGCTCTCTGCCTTGCCGGGCCTCATTCTGAATGCCCTGCCTTCCGGGGCTCGGTCCAGATGTCGCCGTCTTTGTGATCGGCCCTTGCTGCTGCATCTCTGTGGCAGATGAGGCACTTTTCTCTGACAGCACTGTCACCGCCTGGCTTGTATGGGGACGCAGGGACAGTTGGTGACAGCTTGTGTATCCTCTGAGCTGTGTGCCTTGAAGGTGAAGCCGGGAATCACCTCTGTCTGGCTCCTTCTATCGGCTCTCAATAAAGTAGGCTTGAATCACTCTCTCCTTGAATATTCATTGGGAGGACTGATGCTGAAGCTGGAGTTCCAGTACTTTGTTCACCTGATATGAAGGGCTGACTGACTGGAAAAGACCCTGATGCTGGGAAAAATTGAGGGCAGGAGAGGAGGGAGCAACAGAGGATGAGATGGTTGGATGGCATCACCAACCCATGGGCATGGGTTTGAGAAAACTATGGGAGATAGTGAAAGACAGGGAAGCCTGGTGTGCTGCAGTCCATGGGGTCACAAAGAGTCCAGCGTGACTTAGCTACTGAATAGCGACTACTTCCCCTTAAGCCCCGTGAACTTGGCCAGCTGGTGTGCTCTGCCTGGGCCATCCGTGTGAGTCCTGTGCTGCAGCAGGAGCTGTGGGGGCCCTGGTCAGAGGGTGAACCGAATGCCATCCAGCTCTCTCTCAGTTCCTTGAGTCTCCAGCAAGGGTCCTGGGTGTGCGTTCTGCAGATGCTGGCATTCATTTAGGCAGCTGATGTTTTCCAGGGATGTGCAGTGGGCCAAGTGACCAGGGAAACCTCAGAAAATATGAGAGCTGAGTGCCCACTCTCCTGGTGTTTTTGGTCTGCTGAGGGCAGTAAAGAAAACTGAACAGGTGATTCTAACTACAGACCAAGGGGTCAGGGCAGAGTTCTCCGATGAAGGGACAGCTGGTCACATTAGGACATCTGGGCAGGGATTCTGACATGGACCAAGCATCGGGGCGGGGGGAAGGGGGACAGGTCATGGAACGTCTTGAAACTTACTGTCATGCTTACAGCCAGCTGCTCATTGTAGCATCTGGGTTTATGTTCAGTGATATGGTTTCTTGAGGACAAAACAGATGGAAAATCCTGGGATCAAATTTCGACCTTTTATTTAACAATTTTCATCCTCATCCTTGTATTGCTGACCGTTCAGTGTCTACAAGTGAGGCCCCCTCAACAAGCCAGGCTCCCTCACGATGCTGTGTTTCAGTGTCATTCTGGACTCTCCCATGCCTCTGGGAAGGGTTGGAGCAGGGCTCAGGCCTTGCCCTGGGACCCAGTCCTAAGCCTAGGGCTCTTCTACCCCAGGCTTTACAAAGCCAGCCTCAGCACTCTCGACTTCTGCACATGTCTCTGAAAAGAAGACAGAGCACAGGTCTTCCCTGGCGGTCCAGTGGTTAAGAATCCACATTGCAATGCAGGGGACATAGGTTCAATCCCTGGTCAGGGAACTAAGATGCCCCCATGCCGTGGAGCAACTGAGCCCAAGGGCCATAACTTCTGAGCGAGCCCAGCATGACCAGAGGGAGCCCATGTATCACAAGGAAAGATCCGTATGACCAGCTGAGACCCAATGTGGCCAAAAAAAGAAAACAGAGCTGCCTAAACCAGCTCAAAGCAGTTCCCACGCCTGGCATTTTGGTGTCCTGGATGCTATTCAGGGGCCACTGGAGACACCAAGCAAAATCTGTCCCAGCATTTCACTTGAAACGTGTCGGGTGATAAGCAGACGGCTCATTTCTGTTTGCTGTCAAGTGCTGGTAGAGGAGGAAGCCCTTCTTGGTCCCTGCATTTGGGGCCAGCCAGCCCTGCCTCCATGATACCAGGCAGCCATTGATGGATGAGATCCAGCTGGGATCAGACAGCCAGAGAGTTTAGAACAGAACTCAGTAAACCGTGGCCCATGTGGCCCGTTTTTGTAAATTAAGATTTGTTAGGACACAGTCACTCCCGTTTATTTACATGCTGCCTGTGGTGCTTGCATGCTTCATAGGCAAAGCTGAGTAGCTGCCACAGAGACCAGAGGGTGTGGGAAGCCTGAAATGTTTACTCTCAACCCCACTGGAGAAGAAGTTGGCCAGGCTCCAACTGGGGCTGATCTATGTATGCGTGTGTGCATGCGTGCATGCGTGCGTGCTCAGTCGTGTCTGACTCTTTGTGACCCCACAGACTGTAGCACCCCAGGCTCCTCTGTCCATGGGATTTCCCAGGTAGGAATACTGGAGTGGTTGCCATTTCCTTCTCCAGGGGATCTTCCCAACCCAGGGACCGAACCCAGGTCTCCCACATTGCAGGCAGATGCTTTAACCTCTGAGCCACCAGGGACCTCTCAATTCAAATGACATTTTCATAACAGACTTTGGGAAGAAGACTGTGTGAAAGAAACTCAGGATTGCCAGATATANTTTCCTTCTCCAGGGGATCTTCCCAACCCAGGGACCGAACCCAGGTCTCCCACATTGCAGGCAGATGCTTTAACCTCTGAGCCACCAGGGACCTCTCAATTCAAATGACATTTTCATAACAGACTTTGGGAAGAAGACTGTGTGAAAGAAACTCAGGATTGCCAGATATACGGAAGTGGAAATAAATCTCCAGTTGACTCACAGAGGTAGAAAGGCTTAGGGCAAGGTGGAAAGTGATCTAAGTGTTCTCCTTCTCAGGATGAAGGATCTATGCTCCTAAGTGAGTGCGTCCTGGTGGGGGAAGCAAAGCTTCTTCAGCTTCCAGTCATGAGGCCTGACCTGGAATGATGAAACCAGTGTCCATAGCTGCTGGAAAAGTATCAGAAACCATTGGGGACCCTCTATGAGTCTCTTCCACCAGCAAAACTCCATGCACTGTGCTCACATCTCCCCTCTTCCAAGGATGGTTCAAATCATTTCCCCAGGAAGTTCTGACAGTCTCCAGTGTTCCACCAGTTTGCCAACCCATCAGAAACCCACCTTTGACCTCAGAGACAAAAGGGCATGTTCTCTCTTTTAAAAAGTGTTTATTTACTTGGCTGCACTGGGTCTTAGTTACAGCATATAGGATCTTTGGTTGTAGCATATGAACTCTTAGTTGCCGTATATGGGATCTAGTTCCCTGACCAGGGATCACATGTGCGTCCCTTCCACTCGGAGTTCGGAGTCTTAGCCACTGGACCAGCAGGGAAGTCCCTCTTCTCTCTTTAGCTGGTCTTTATGTTTGTGGCTCTCAGCCCTGGCCCAGCACACTTCTGGATAATACAGAGGCCCTGCCCCCTGCCATGTGGCCCTAGTGGAGGGAGTGTGGCCTTGGCAGCAGGCTATAGGACGGAGTATGGGGCTTCCCAGGTGGTGCTAGTGGTAAAGAACCTGCCTGCCAAGCAGGAGCCGTAGGGGATGCGGGTTTGATCCCTGGGTGCAGAAGAACTCCTGGAGGAGGGCATGGCAGCCCACTCCAGTACTCTTGCCTGGAGAATCCCATGGATGGAGGAGCCTGGTGGGCTGCAGTCCAGGGGGTCACAGCGTCAAAGAACACCGAGCGCGCACGCGTGCCCCGTCCTCCTGGTCTCTGCATCAGGTGCATATTTGTGAGCACGTCATTTTGAGGTTTCATTTTTTTTCCTAAAAAAGTATCCTACTCTCCCTTGTTCTGTAACCTGTCGTCACACGATTGTACCANCGGGCTGCAGTCCACGGGGTCACAGCGTCAAAGACCACCGAGCGCGCACGCATGCCCCGTCCTCCTGGTCTCTGCATCAGGTGCATATTTGTGTGCACGTCATTTTGAGGTTTCATTTTTTTCCTAAAAAAGCATCCTACCCTCCCTTGTTCTGTAACCTGTCGTCACACGATTGTACCATGGAGATGTTTTCTTGTCGACGCACGTTGCATCCTTTGTGACGGCAGCGCTGCTCTTTACACAGGTGCCAACGTGCGTTTAATGGGTCTCCTGCCTCCAAGCAGGGTGTTTCCACACTTCCTCATTAGAAACCACACTGCCTTGAACGTCCTCACACCCAGTGCCTCTGTAGGAGTGGCCCTTAGACGTGGCATTCCTGACTCAGAGGGTTTGCACAAGTGTATATTTGTGTGTGTAAACATGCACACGTGTGAACTCACAGCCCCCTCAACTTCCCTAAAAACTTCCACTGGTCTGTACATTTGTGACCCCGCTCCCCGCCCCCAGCTTCTCAGTATCCATATCAAAGCTTGCTAAGGGCCATCTTTCACCTTTTGCCAGGACGACTAATGAGGGTGACTCTCTGGATGCGCTGGGTCCCCAGCAGGACTCATTCACTCCCCAGGTGGTCACTGAGCACTCCTGTGAAATTGTCTCTCTACATGCTGGGTGACAGCCAGATTCCAGACCCTTGTCAACATAACACACCACGCGAGTGTGGAGTAGGGGGCAGGGGAGAGCGTGGCGGCAGGGAAGGTGGCTCTGAGAACATCCCAGAAGAGGAAAGACATGCAGGGAGGGAGCCAGGCCAAGAGCCCTCCTTGCTGTGGGAGTGAAGAGACAAATGAACTGCAAAGGCCCTGCGGCAGGCACGTGCCCAGCTCAGCTGAGGAGCCCTGAAGTGGGGGCTGGAGTGGGGAAGGGGACTGCCTAGTCAGCGATGGCCTGGGAGAACGTCATGTCCACGGAAGGCAGAAGACTGGCAAGTTTGGAGCAAAAGAGCGCTGTGATCAGGCTGGATTGCTCACACCAGAGGAGAGTAGCTGCAGGCGGAACACGGGAGGGAGGGATGGGGCGGTTCAGGCCAGAGGAGATGGTGCCTGGACCCATGAGGATACCTCCCCAAGAGCAGGGGCTCTGTCTGCGACGGGGCACGTAGTAGGGCTTCAACAAATAGCAGAATTACTGAAAAACCTGAAAACCTGTTTGCTTCTCTACTGTCCAGCGCTCATGATATCCTCTCCCCATGTGCGCTGGGCTGTAGCCTCTTTCTGGTTGGTTCACAGGAGCCCTGCATACACTCTGGACATTTCAGTCCCCACTTCCTCCCAGTCCGCCTGTTGCTTAAGGCAGTCACAGCTCTGTCTTTACATATTTCTGCATATGACATTAGGTCTGTTCACACCAACTTGTATCCCAGCCCAGGATTCTCTCTGCAGCCCTCCCGCTATAACCACTGCAGCTTCTGCCTGAAGGGACAGACCTGGGTGATGCTTTGGAGGCTGTTATTTCCAAGTCTCATAAAAGCGATTTCACCTCCCCTGCTTTCCATGAGAGACGTGAACACGGGTTATTTCTTGTCTTTTCAAATTGAACCACGGAGCCATTGAATGACTTTTTCACAGTCACACAGCTGGTACGTCACAGAGTCAGGTATCAACCCAGGGCTTTCCAATTCCAGGGCCCGGGTTCTTATGGACCATGCTGCCGCCTCCTCTGGGTGCGGACAAAGCACTGTCCGACTCGGAGGACAAGTCTGGTGGGGATGAGCTTGGCGTTTACAGGCCACTTTGACATCGCCCAAAAGGTTAAGTGCAGCAGGCACAATTCTAGGCATTGGGATTAGGGTGGCAAAGATGCCGCTTCAGAGAGTGACAGGTGCTGTAAAGCAACCGAAACAGGGTAACTGGCAGTGACTGAAGTGAGACTCGGAGGAGGACTTCTGGGCAATCCAGGGGGTCCCAGTGCAGCTGGAGGAGGTAAGGACGAGTTGTAAGGGTGTGACTGAGTGCAAAGGGAAGCCATGGAGGACGGGAAATGGCAGGGTGACTTTGAGTTGCAGAGGAATCAAGAAGAAGCAGGGAGAGCACGTGGGAATCTGTCCTAACAGTCCAGACAAGAGGTGGTGGTGGCCGGACCTACGATGTTAGAGCAGAGTGGACTGTTGAACGTGTATCTACAGGTGGAACCCAAAGGGCCCGTGCTTGGACTGGGTCAGGAACATAAGGGAGAGGGAGAAGCCAGGGCGATGCGTTAGGTTCTGGTTTGCGCGATGAATAGGGTGGGGGAAGTGCAGCAATTACTAAAGCGAGGGCCAGAGAAGGGGAAAATCAGAATTCGCATTTGGGCCACGTTCAGGATGGGAATGCCTATCGAATATCCCTGTGGAAATGCCAAAAATTCCATTGGGCCCATTAACTGTGGAGCACGAAGGCAGCCAGGCTAACGTGTAAGTCTGGGAATCTGGCATATAGACACGTGTGATCCCCTAGGTCTAGATGAAATCCCACATAGGCACTGTTGACAGAGACGAGGAGCGAACCCAGCCCACGATGCTCGGAGAGGTTGGCCTTAAGTAGGAGCAGGGCCGCGTGGTCCTGTGTCGGGGAGGAGAGGAGCCAGAGCGCCCCATTTCTTGATGAACTGCCAGGCAGGGCGGGTCGGGGATGGTCTGGGAAGAGGGAAACAATGAAAGTCACTTCTGTGGGTCGGGCCTAGCGGGGTTAGCCATGAACTGAAAATACAGCCAGTAGCCCCATCCTGGGCTTTTGTTCCCCCAAAAGGGATTTTTTTCTGCCGCTTGGCTTAACTAGCATGGCGTTTGGCCAGGCTTTGTGACGGGGAAGAGCAGCCGTGAGGGGACGGGGAGTGATTACCATGGAGGTGTGATGTGGGCTGACGTGCGAGAAGGGGACTGAGACGGGGTCAGTGGCGGGATTCAGAGAGGGGGCTTCAAGAAGGACGGAGAGAGGGGTCCTAAAGGGCAGGAGCAAGAGTCATCTAGCCCCTTTTCTGAAGAGCCTCTGGGGGTAAGATCCCCAACTTAGGACATGACGTATACAGACCTTTTGAGATGTCAGTTGAGTCAGATCAGGAGCCCCGGCACCCCGACTCTGGGTAACACCCCGCTCTGGATAAAAGGAGCCGTAACTGCAGGCTCCCAGTGCAGCCCCACCAGCCTCAGGGCCACCTGTAGCAGTCAGAGTCTCATCCATCGTGGTTTTGTTCTGTGAAGGGATGACAGCTGGCATGTCTGGGCTCACAGGTGGGCGGTACAGTGTGTGTGTGGACTTGCGTGATCTTCCTGGCAAACTAGGCCGAGTGCATCTTTACATTTTTAATAGCATAATTTATCCCAGGGACATGCCTGCCCCCCATCTACCTGTCACTTTCTGGACCTCCCCCCCACCCCCAACCCCAGCTCAGCCACTCCCCAGAGTCCGGTTTCCAAGCACAAATGAAACCCGCTCTCACTCCCCCATCTAATTGGTCATGGAGCCTTAGGGATGTGGTTTCTTCAGCACCACCGGAGCATCATCCCAACCCTTTTGCTTTGCCTTGCCCCGTCTCGGCTCTTTCCCCAGGATCCTCCTCCCAGGGCAGGGTTGCACCAGCCCCAAAACAGGGATCCCTGTCTCTGGGGCTCAGCTCTGTCCCATGGCTCCCAGCTCCATCAGGAGATCTTTAGAATCTGTGCCTTCGAAGTAGGTTCCATCCCTCCCCGCAGACCACCCGCACCCTGCCATGATCCTCTGTCCCACGAGGCAGCCCCTGCCAGTCCTGTCTCCCACCACCAGAGCCCGCATTGACAGAGAGCATCCCCTGGGTTGTCCTGTTTAACCCCACAGCCCCATTTGTGAATGGCAACTATAGATTANTCTGTGCCTTCGAAGTAGGTTCCATCCCTCCCCGCAGACCACCCGCACCCTGCCATGATCCTCTGTCCCACGAGGCAGCCCCTGCCAGTCCTGTCTCCCACCACCAGAGCCCGCATTGACAGAGAGCATCCCCTGGGTTGTCCTGTTTAACCCCACAGCCCCATTTGTGAATGGCAACTATAGATTAAGAGCCTTTGCCTAGAACAAGACCAAGAAATTTCTTAAAATAGGTGACTATAGAGAAGTTGCAGAGATGGGGGTGGGCGGAGCATCAAAAGGCTCATTCGAGGCAAGTAAATTCACAAACTGTAGTCTTCCCAGAGCCTTGGAGCCTTCTCCGCACCACCACCCCCACTCTACCGGCAAATAGTGCCATGTCACCTGCCACCCAGCCCAGAGGCTGAGAACATGGGCCTGGACTTNGGAGCATCAAAAGGCTCATTCGAGGCAAGTAAATTCACAAACTGTAGTCTTCCCAGAGCCTTGGAGCCTTCTCCGCACCACCACCCCCACTCTACCGGCAAATAGTGCCATGTCACCTGCCACCCAGCCCAGAGGCTGAGAACATGGGCCTGGACTTCCATCCTGCTCTGTGACATAGGACTCGCGTGATATCGCACAAGTCCCTGCAGCTCAGGAAGCCACCCTCCACGGCAGCTTCTTGAGTTTTCATATGTGAAACGGGACCTTCCCTCCCAGCTTGGTGGGAGGGAGAGTTTCATAAAGTAACACTGCTGAGTCCTGCACCTGCCACACAGCAAGCCCGCCGTGAGCGGACCTGGTAGATTACACGTCGTAACTGTCACCAGTCTTTTCCAGATGCCACATCTGTGGCATTCTGTGAGCAGGATGCCTTGATTTTAAAGGATGTCAGACTTCAAAGCAGGTCTCTCTAGGAAGTAACCATTTTTTTACATTGAGAGATCCACTGTGAGAAATGCACATAGACCGTGGCCTGGAGAACCTGGCCTTGGCATGGACAGCTGTCGTCCACGGAAGGCAGGGTGTCAGGCTGTCTCTGCTTCCGTCTTCATGCCTGTGCGTGCTGGTTCCGTTTCTCCCCTGCAGNTCTTACTTCCACTGTATAATCATAAGGGATTTGATTTAGGTCATTCCTGAATGGTCTAGTGGTTTTCCCTCTCTACTTTCTTCAATTTAAGTCTGAATTTGGCAATAAGACCCATTCCCATAATACACATTTTAAGATAATAGAATTATTCGGAACCTTTTCAGGAAGGAGAAACTGTCCTCAAGCAGGATACAGTGTTGTTATATAATCCTTGAAAGTGAAAATGAAGTCGCTCAGTCGTGTCCGACTCTTTGCGACCCCGTGGACTGTAGCCTACCAGGCTCCTCCGTCCATGGGATTCTCCAGGCAAGAGTACTGGAGTGGGTTGCCATTTTCTTCTCCAGGGGGTCTNGGATACAGTGTTGTTATATAATCCTTGAAAGTGAAAATGAAGTCGCTCAGTCGTGTCCGACTCTTTGCGACCCCGTGGACTGTAGCCTACCAGGCTCCTCCGTCCATGGGATTCTCCAGGCAAGAGTACTGGAGTGGGTTGCCATTTTCTTCTCCAGGGGGTCTCCCTGACCAAGGGATCGAACCCAGGTCTCCTGCAGATGCTTTAACCTGAGCCGCCAGGAAGCCCTATAATCCTTAGTACCGATGTAAGCTGAGCTGTTTGCTGTGTAATCATCAGTTCTGGGCCTAAAGAAGAAACAGTTTTATGTGACTAAGGAATGTAGAGGGAAAAATAAGACGTTTGTCCTTTCCTGAGAATTCCAGACCCCTGTCTCCTCCTCGGGACCCCGGATTTCTTATCAACCTGCCTGGGAATTGACTCTCACCAGGTGGCTCAGCAGTGAAGAACCCACGTGCCAGTGCAGGAGATGCGGGTACAATCCCTGGTCGGGAAGATCCCCTGAGGAAGGAAACGGCAACCCACTTCAGTCTTCTTGCCTGTGAATCCCATGGACCGAGGAGCCAGTCCATGGAGTTGCAGAGGCAGACACGACTGAGCCCCCAACACTGGTGGTACATCTTGAGTGAAGTCGCTCAGTCGTGTCCGACTCTTTGCTACCCTGCGGACTATAGCCCACCAGGCTCCTTTGTCCATGGACTTCTCCAGGCCAGAATACTGGAGTGGGTAGCCATTCCCTTCTCCAGGGGATCTTCCCAACCCAGGGATCGAACCCAGGTCTCCCACATTGCAGGCAGATGCTTTAACCTCTGAGCCACCATGGAAGTCCAGTACATCTTGAACATAGCCTCATAAGACCCACTGGGGACTGCCGGCCTCCAGAACTGTTAGACATCTCAGTGTGTTGTAATAAACCACGCAAGTGTGTGCTAAAGTGTTACAGCAGCTGTGAGAAATAAGACCAAGCTCACCGCCTGTACATTCACAGCCCCAGTCCTGGGTGCCTGGAGCAGTGACCTTGGCAGCGGGCACTTCAAATGCAACCAGACCATGGACATCTACCTTCTTGAGTCCTCCAGCTGCTGCCTCCACTCACTGCTCCTGTGCCCAGAGCCTCGGGCCCCCTCCCCATCCCAGGCCCTTCCTGCCTTGCTTGGGACTCCCCACTCAGGCAGGCTTTGTACCCTAAGTCTTAGAGTGAGCTCATGATGTTTTTAGCCCTCCTTTGAATTGTGAGCTCCACAGGGCCTGGGAGAATCCGTTTTGCTGTTTAGCCCTAGTTCCTTGCACAGGGCTTGGCCAACGTGGGTGTGCAAAGACTCATGGAGGAAACAAGTGTATCCTTCAGGTGTTTTCCATATACCCCCTCTACTGTGCTTTAACATGGTTTGGAATTGAGAAATGGAATATTTCCTGCCATATCAATAAACAAAGGCTGTCATCAGTTCAGTTCAGTCGCTCAGTCGTGTCCGACTCTGTGACCCTATGAATCGCAGCACGCCAGGCCTCTCTGTCCATCACCAACTCCCAGAGTTCACTCAGACTCGAGACAATGATGCCATCCAGCCATCTCATCCTCTGTTGTCCCCTTCTCCTCCTGCCCCGAATCCCTCTGAGCATCAGAGTCTTTTCCAATGAGTCAACTCTTTGCATGAGGTGGCCAAAGTCAGTAATTATGGATGGTGACCCCCTGAGGAAACTCAGGAAGGAAAGAATACCCACCATCTAGCAGCCATCAGACTGCAGGCACTCCCTACCGTGAGCCCCTAGGAAACTCGGGGTGGGGAAACTTGATACTGGCCCCAAAGGGCTGAGATGCAATCAAAAGAATGACTTCAGAGGAAGAGTCACCCCGGGCTCTTGAATCTTCCCATACATAGAAAAGCGCTAAATCCCTTGGCTTGGGATACCTGGTTTTCTTTAAACAACAACTTTTTGACATTCAGACTACCTGCCCTTTGTTGCAAAACCTCTTTTAATATATATAACCTGGCTCCCCCCCTTGCCTCCTCAGAGAGTTCTCTCAGGGACACTTGAGATGCTCTCTCTTGGCTTGAAGTCCAAACATTCCCAATGAATAAAACATAACTCTCAGCTTTTAGGTTGTGTTTTTTAAGTCTGCAGAAGCGTACACCCTCACTGGCCCGTAAACACACGTCTGTTCCCCTTTGTTCACGGGCTGCCGCCGTCTTGCGATGTAGGGGTTTTATATGCAGGACCGGCGAGCCCCTCACACTGGACTCACAAGTAGTTCCCTATTTTTGGCTCGTTCACACAGTGCTATGGTAAACGCCCTTACAATTAGACGTGGGCAGACCTCTGATTATTCTTTTAGGACCAACTCCACCGGAATTCCCCGTCTCCTGGGTTTTCGCATCTTTGACTTTTAAGTACAATGTTCTCCAAAGCAGTTTTTTCTTTTCTCTTTGACTTTGAAATGTGCCTTTGCTGGAACATCAGTGAAAATGGTGAGAAGAAAGCCAAGACCAGAACCTTCTTTCATCAACTTAAAAGAGGGTCCGGAACTGTGGCCCCACAACTGTGCTGGGCACGACAGACAAGAGGTTTATTTCTCCAGGGTGTTCTCACCACCCAGCCAGGCAGGCAGCCGCCGTGGCCCTGAGCCGCTCTCCTGCTCCCCTCCCTCAGCCCCCGACGGCTGCCCTGCCTGTGACCACTTGCCCTCAGAACTCCTGACTTACCTCGATTTTCCCCACTCTGTCCTTACAGCGACATCACACCTCCCGGAGACGCACTAACCAAGAACAGCCGGCCCAAAGTGGCTTCCCGCTTCCCCAAGCTGGCCCGAGGTCACCCCAGGGAGACGCGCAACGTGGAGCCCCAGAGCGGTGACCTCTGACCTCGACGGTACCCTGGACTCGGGCCCTGCGTGCTGCGCCAGCTGTCTCCACCTGCCACCTCGGAGGGACCACCCTACCCCCACCGATGAACCCCAGGGAGCACACCTGCCCTGCCGGGCGCGTGACACCCCGATTAAACTGAGCTGTGTGAGAGCAGGGAGGCTCCTCGCTGGACGGATGCGGGCACATGGGCCCTGCTCTCCCCGTGCCCCGCCTTGGGCCTCAAGGGCCAGGTGTTCCCCTCCCTCCAGCCCAGAGGCCAGCCGGAGGGTGGGCACCGGGTCAGGCTCAGAGCCCCCTGGTCGCGATGCACAAGTCTCTCTCATTTGGTCAGAAGGTTCATTCACCTCTTGACTCTTTCCCACGTGGGAATTCGAATGACTGTTACTCCCCCCACCCCACCCCCACCCTGTTTAATGTAATTGCCTGCTACAACCTATGAACACAGAGGGAAACTAGTTCCTTTCCAGGCACGCCCCACCAGTGGTCAGTAAACACCCTAGTTCTTGCCACCAGGTTCCAGGGAGACAGTCCCATGGCCTTCGTGCAGTTGGGGCCATTAGGGATGAGGAACCATGGCTCTTGGAGAACTTCCTACCTCCTCTCTGGTTGGTTCTGGAAGGACTGGCCCCTGTAGGAAGCCTACGTGTGCCGTCAGCGGCAACCTAGTGACCTGTACCAGAAAGCCCTGAGCTATCTAGGGGTTGGTGGCCTTGGCTGCGAAAGCCAAGAGCAGAGTCCTCAGGCTCTGAGAGACCTGGTTCCGGGAAGCCCTTTGGAAGCTTCTGTGGGCCTCTGGGGGCTCCGTGGAGCTCAGCGTGACTCTGTGAACTTGGTGAACATGACTCCTTCTGAACAAATCATGATTGTACCCTAAAGACGGCACGTGTATTGTCGGCCAGTATGCTCTCGGTGGGAGCAGAGCCCTGGGTGCACCCTGAGATTGACCCCTCTGCTCCCCCCATTCAGAGAGCACCCCACACCACCAGCAGCAGGTGGGAACAGGAGCAGCCGCAGCAGATTGCCCCCGTGGGACCAGAGCTCTTTGGCCAGTTTTAACATTTGGAAGCATGGAACTCTCCCCACCCTGGGTAGGAGTCACCCTCAGCTGCTGATACAAAGGACCAAAAGGTGGCATAAATGTGTGAAAAGCAGAAGGCCGAGCACACCTCAGCTCACGCCCGGGTGAGCAATGTGGGTCATTAATTGTGTAGTGGAAACCCTGGAAGGGCCACGCTGTGCACCCCCTGCTCACCAGAGGGAGGCTTGTCAAAGGCTTGTGATGTTCGCACACGGCCCTCCAGGGACTCAGGGAAGCTGCAGCGACTTTGGAGGGGACATTTTACCTGGTGAGCCATGCCCAGGGGAGCGACATGAGCCGGCTGTCCTGCGTGGATGGAGGTGGCAGTGTGTGTACGTGGGGGCCCTGCTGTCAGCCCGTGGGGGTCAGAGGACCCGAGGGACGGCGTGTCCCAGAAAGGTAGCGTGGTTGGTTTCCCCCTCGTGTGCCCAGGGATCCGCTGCGCATGCCCCATGCTGGAAGCCCCATGCCACAGAGCACTGCCTTGAACACAGAGCCCTTCTCCACCCAGGCCTCCGGGACCATCTGGAAGTTCCAGCTGCCCCAGAGCTCCACCCCGCACATGGTCCCTCCACAGTGGTCATTTTGAGGCCAGCTGACGGCTGCACAGCCAGATCTGAACCCAGGGTGTCTCCTCCCTGTTCACATGAGACCCAGAATAGATCCAGCACCCCGACATTCTCCAGGGCCAAGGGTTCTTATCAGCCAGGCTGTGTTGGCGCCTGACCCCAAAAACATCTCAGTACAATTTCTAGCCTCACCTTCTCCAGCTACTCCACCAGGAAGTGGCTTTGATGTTCTGTGCATGGAGTGAAAAAAAGCAAAAAAAAAAAAAGGCGGGGGGCACCCAGAGCTACAGCAGACAGATGCTGAGCGGGAGACACGAGAGCACTCTCTGCCTGTATTTGGAAAGCAGCTGCTCTGCCTTCCTGTTTTTAAAGCTTAATGATTCATGACAAGCTTGTCCTGCCCTCCCAAATGCGGGTTGTAGAAAGCATGTTCCTAGGGGCCCTGCAGGGGCCCCTCGAGGCTGCTTGCCCTCTGTGCCCCCGTCTCTGTGACCCTGCAGAAACCCCGATCTTCAGTCCATCTGGTTTCAGCTCAGATACGCGTGTGACATGCACATCACACCTCCTCCTCAAAGCCTTACCTCTGGAGTTGCACGGAATGTTCTGCCGTGATAGAGCCCTGCTCGCCATGGCGGTGGGATGGACTTAGAAGGGGCAGACCCCCAGCTCCTGGAGAAAGAGAACAAAACCCCGAGGTCCAGGCCGAGACCTAGGGCACAGAATGCCACCCCGAGGCCGTGTCATCGTCTGCACTCACTCTGATCTAAGTCAGAAGGCAGGATGCCCCCCCTGCCCCCGAGAGCCATTAGGTGAAAGCCCCCCATAAAGGACCAGCTGACACTGGCTTTTGTCTCATTGATCAAAGATTCTTTAGCACCTAAGAAAGCGCTCTTATTCTTCAGAAAGGAACAGAAGGACCCCTCTGTCTCCAGAAGCCCTTGACCCTCCTGGGAGCAGGAAGCACCCCCTCCAAGTCCCCAGAGCACAGCCCAGCGGGCTGTTCAGGGGCGGCTTCAGCCCGTTCGGGAAGGAAGCCCAGCCCAGTCCAGCTCCGCTTGTATCTCACAGAAAAAGCAGAGACATCTCTCCTTAAGAGAAAACCAGAGCTCCCAGGGAACGAGGGCTGAGGCTGGTGTACACCTCGCCCTGAAGCGAGCTTTCTCAGCCTCCGCTCCTGCAGCCCCTGTGGAATCCTGGCTCGAAACTGCACAGATCTCTCTCCAGTCAGGCTCCGGGGGAGGAGGCGGCTTTCCTGAGAGGCTGTCGTACCACACAGAGGTTGCTGTGAACACCATAGCCTGGCCCATCTAAGGGCTTCCTGGTCATAGAAGAATCACTTCTTCTGCAGATGGAGCTGCAGAGACAGGGTACCATCCTGTGAGTCCTGGCAAGAGGCACGAACAGTGAGGGAGAGGCCGATGAGCCAGGGTGTGTGGACCAGGTGTGGTCACCCAGGGCAGGCCCCGCGGCCCCGCCTGGGGCCTGTTAGGATGCCTTCTTTGATAACTGCTGGATTCAATAGCACTGCCAGGCTGTGTTGTGCCTTTCAGAACACAGAGGCAATCAAAGTTGTTTACACCCTGGGACTGGTAACACAGCTGCAGCCAGTTCTGAGAGGCAGCGGGCACTGGAGGCCCGAGAATTCATCCCCAGGTTTTGGGCCCGGAAGCAGGAAAGAAGACCCTCCGGGCAGCCCTGGGGATCCGAAGCTTGCTGCTTTTGTCTCCTGACACTCAGAACCCCAGGATCTGTGGCCCCGGGGTGGACTCTCTGCTCCTGAGACAGTGTGCCCACCAGAGGGCCCGGTCACAGGGTCCCAGGCCTCAGCACCCCGTCCTCACCTGCTCATCTTCACAGGGGTGCAGCCTGGAGCCGCCAGCTGGCCCCACACTAGAAGCTGGTGCCCGTTCTCAGGTCCCAGCAGACCTCTCCTAACCAGTCACCTTCAGCATCCTTCATCCCTTAGCCCGTCAGCTTGGTGCCAGCGCCCGTGCACAGGAGGTGCCTTCCTCTACAAGGAGGATCTCGCCTGGGCGTGTCACTGACTAGATCCTCAGCTTGGAGCTGGGCTGGGCAGCCTCCAAGACCTATCAGAGAAGGACCCTGCCCGGGAGCATCAGATGAGCTAAGCGCTTTCTTGAAGGAGCATGCCACGCTCAAACTGCTACCCCAAAGGCAATAATTGTCTCGACTCTGCCTCAGTGTTCCCCTTCCGGACAGTGCCACCCATGCTGGACCTCACCCCCGGGCTGGGTGCCCCCGGCAGGGGCGTCTGCTCATGAGCAAGGCCTTTTGCAATGATCATTTTTCAGAATATTGCACGTTGCTTCTTTAAGTGTCTGCTGTTCAGATTGGCTTTCTGTGCTAATTGCGCAGTTATAGCACTATATATTTTATCTAACGTTACCTTGCCAAAAATTTCATTTTTCCTGTTTCCCTAACACATGGTCTTAATTATGTGTCTAAAAGAAAACGTCAGCTCCCGGATCGATAGGAGCGAGCAGGGAGCACTGCCCACCTCCACGTTCTGAGCAGAGCAGCTGTCTGCCCAGCCCGCAGTGGAAACGCCCCTGGCTCAGTTAGTTTCGGCATTTTGGACCATCCCGTTTGCCACCCCTGCCTGTTGCCAGGAATGGGCCTGATTTTGGTAGTTCTCAGTTCTAACAACCACATTGAATGGGTTTCCTGACTTACTCGATCCATTTCTGAAGAGAAGCAAAGAAAGAAAAAGACAAAGATTTGGTTTTTCTAAAAGATGGATGAGCTTATAGCAAGGATGAGCAGCCCCACTAGAAGAACAGAACAGCCGGATCCACGAGGGTTGCAAGGTTCAGGGATTCAGTTGTTTCTGGCACAGGGATGATTTGCCATCCTCACCGAAGACCACTGGCTGACCTGCCAAGACGCCCCCCTTGCCCTCAGATCTCATCCCTGCCTTGAGGAACTGCAAGGGGAGAAGCCGTGCCCCTCCGGCTATTCTCTCAACCGTCGCTTGAGGGCATACAAGGGGACCTTTGCAACAGCTGGGACGGAAGACACAGACGACAGGATCGCACATTTGCAACCAGCGTTGAGATGAGCTGGAGAATGGTCATTGCCAGGAGGGAGGGGGTGGTGGAGCCAGTTAGGGCTTCTTATCACCTGGGATCCATCCTCGAAAGAATGTCTTTACCTCGGCAACCTTAGCAGCACCATCTCTGGCATCACCATTTGGTAAAACACACTGCTTAACTCATCGGATGCTGACTTGGTAGTGAAAGAATTCTTTTGACTGCAGGCTCCATGGTGACCCATGAGTGGGTCCCCGTGAGCCGTCTGTTCGAGGGGGAACAGGCGACAAATCTGGAGTCTACGGTCTGGATGTAAGCGAGGCTGAGAAGTCCACAGATGGGCTGTGAAACGCGTAGTATTATCTTAACTACCCTCTTCTGTTACGGTTTACACAATAGAATTTTTAAACAAATGTGTTTAATTTTCTAAAATCTCTTGTATTAAAATTTTCTTTTGGAATAAGCTGTGGTAATTTTGTTACAATCTAGTTGAGACACACCTCTTTACAATGACAAAATTAAAACGGTTACATTTTCTAAATTAGATATTCGGTTTGTGGTCTACTTCTGTGTGTCCATTCTTTTTCAGCAGTTGGGGAATAGGGGAAGTTTCAGTATACATTAGAGAAAAACCTCTTATAAGGTCCTTCACCATTTCACATGTTACCCTGAACAACATGGTTTGCTTGGACAAGCATCACTTTTATTTGAGGCAGAGCAGGAGCCTATTTTGAGTTATCAGGCAGATCTATACTAATTGGAGATGTAGAATCAAAATTCTATACAGAAGAAAAATTCCCTTCGTTATAGGTTCGTATTCACTCAGAAACCATTTTGGGGTACCTCCTGTCTACCATCAGGCCAGGCCTCAGGCATACAGCAGTCGGCAAGGCAGAAAAGACCCCTCCCAAAGACAGATGGGCACTAATGTACATTTCTGTGTATCTATCTACACACACTTCCCTGGTGCCTTAGCAGTAAAGAATCTGCCTGCCAGTGTGGGACGTGCCAGAGACATAGGTTCAATCCGTGAGTCAGGAAGATTCCCCTGGAGAAGGAAATGGCAACCTTTGCCCATATTCCCGGGAGCATCCCATGGACATGGGAGCTTGGTGGGCTACAGTCATGGGGTTGCAGTCACACATGCTGAGCATCCATGTATGCACCTATCTAAACACAGAGACCCTGTTTAAAATCAGCCATGCAGACAGTTACAGACCACCGTAAGCTCCACAACGGAAAACAGCAGGACTTTGAGAAAGATCTCCTTCCAACAGTTCAAGCCAGGCTTTCTCGGCCCCGCACCGCTGACATTTGTGGCTGGATAGCTCTGGGGCGTGAGGACTGTTCTGTCACTGTAGTGTGATCAGCCCTGGTCTCCAACCCCTAAATGCCCTGGAACCTTTTCTGTTCTCACAACCAGATGTGGCCACACATCCCTGGAGTGAGGAATGGTCCCCTGTTGAGAACCCTGAGGCTAGACCAAGGGATTCTCTTGGCAAAAGTGACATTTAAGTTATGACCTGAAGGATGAGAAAAAATGCTAAGCAGTCCCCTGTTCCCCACCCCAAATTTACATTGGCTTTAAAAAGTCACACCCTGCAACCAGGTATTTAACCTTTTTAACCAGGATAGCAAGAGGCCAGGTTGGCTTCCCTGGTGGCTCAGGTGGTAAAGAATCTGCCTGCAATGCAGGAGACCCAGATCCAATTCGTGCAATCTGGAAGATTCCCTGGAATGGCTACCTACTCCAATATTCTTGCTTGGAGAACACCATGGACAGAGGAGCCTGGTGGGCTACAGTCCTGGGGTTGCAAATAGTTGGACATGACTGAGTGACTAAGCACACGCTCTAATAAGATTGGTATTTAAAAAGCATCCCAGCAAATCATGGGGAGATGCTGCCCAGGGCCCCACAAGGGAATACTGCAGACCCCTCAGCCCAGGGCTGTGGGAAGGGTACTTCCAGGCTGACAAGAGAGGAGGGACCAGCACTGGTTTTCGAGGGCGTGTACGTGGACCACATTGCGCCTGCGCTCTCCAGCCTCCAGGTCACTTAACCCTTAGGCCACCACAGTGCATCCCCTATTTGGACAGATGAGAAGGAGAAAACTACGTGCAGGCTGAGTGTTGCCCTAGTCCCCCAGCCTCGAGGTGGAGGACAAGCAGGACTGTCTGCATCGTGCCCACAGCCAGGACTGTCTTGGCCACACTGATCGGCCCAGGCCTCCCCTCCCTCACATCCAGTGTGCAGGCAGCAACCTCCCCTTCTCTCTGGCCGCTCCCAGGTGAAGTCTCGGCTCCTCAGCCATCTCCAGGCACAGCTGGCCCCCCTAACTGGAGGCTGTCTCCTTCATTATCCCTCAGTCCATAGTCCCAAGGGCTTCCCTGGTAGCCCTACTGGTAAAGAATCTGCCTACAACACAGGAGACCCTGGTTCAATTCCCGGGTCGGGAAGATCTGCTGGAGAAGGGATAGGCTACCCACTATAGTACTCATGGGCTTCCCTGGTGGCTCAGCTGCTAAAGAATCCACCTGCAGTGTGGGAGATCTAGGCTCAATCCCTGGGTTGGGATTGAGTTTACTTCCCTACTTTAGACCACTTTGCCTCCTTAAAAACCTCAGTTCCTCAGGACCTCATGCCATCCACCTGTATCACCATCTATGTCTACGCTTGGACTCATCTATTGACCTCCAAGCTGCTTCTCATGCAATGATGATGAATTCACCACTCCGGGCCCCTTGATCCCCTCCAGCCACACTCCACCTCTCTCTTCTCGGAGCTTCTCCTTCTCCAGAGGCCATTCCCCTGTGCCACGTGCAGCTTTTCAAGACCAAGGGACACAGCGGCCATCAGCACACACCTCTGCAATCCTGACTTCAGATTATCTGCTCTGATCCACTCTGCCTCCTAGCTCTTCTCTCTAGTGGCCCCCACCCCAGCAACAGCTCTTCAAATTCTTCAGGAATGCTGTCATCTTAAAAAAAAACCCTGTCCTCAGGACTTCCCTGGTGGCCCAGGCTTAAGAATCCACCTGCCAGTGCAGGGACGCAGGTTTGATCCCTGGTCTGGGAAGATTTTATGTGCTGTGGAACAGCTAAGCCCATGCAACACAAAGGAGCCAGCACTCTGGGGCCCCAAAGCCTCAGCGACCAAGCCTGCACGCCTAGAGCCCGTACTCTGCAACAAAAGAAGCCACGGCAATGACACACCCCGCTCACCACAACGAGAGAGAAGGCCGAGCAGCAGTGAAGGCCCAGTGCAGCTAACAGTGACAAAAGCACAAGATCTTGCCCTCCTCTTTGCCAAGCCCCCGCCTTTCCCAGCGTTGGTTCTGTGGCCCATGCCAGTCACTGCTCCCTCGGGGTCCTCCCAGTCTGCCCTGCAGCTCCTTCATGCTTGTTTGGTAAAAACCCAGCCCTAGTCAATCNCTCTCTAGTGGCCCCCACCCCAGCAACAGCTCTTCAAATTCTTCAGGAATGCTGTCATCTTAAAAAAAAACCCTGTCCTCAGGACTTCCCTGGTGGCCCAGGCTTAAGAATCCACCTGCCAGTGCAGGGACGCAGGTTTGATCCCTGGTCTGGGAAGATTTTATGTGCTGTGGAACAGCTAAGCCCATGCAACACAAAGGAGCCAGCACTCTGGGGCCCCAAAGCCTCAGCGACCAAGCCTGCACGCCTAGAGCCCGTACTCTGCAACAAAAGAAGCCACGGCAATGACACACCCCGCTCACCACAACGAGAGAGAAGGCCGAGCAGCAGTGAAGGCCCAGTGCAGCTAACAGTGACAAAAGCACAAGATCTTGCCCTCCTCTTTGCCAAGCCCCCGCCTTTCCCAGCGTTGGTTCTGTGGCCCATGCCAGTCACTGCTCCCTCGGGGTCCTCCCAGTCTGCCCTGCAGCTCCTTCATGCTTGTTTGGTAAAAACCCAGCCCTAGTCAATCTCAACTGACAAGCTCGTCTAGAAGCCAGAATCATTTGTAACTTTGGTTTGTATCTACATTTTGTTTTTGACATAATTTAAGAGACTAATGCATTTAAAAGAATTATTTATGTTTGGGGACACACAATATATAAAGATGTATGAAGGGGGTGGGGATAGAGCTGTAAAGGAGCATAGGTTTTGTTGTTACTAATTGTTACGAAGTCAATTTATTATTCAAATAAACTTCAGGTTGTTAAACGTAATCCTCATGATAATCACAAAACAGCTGTAGGATACACACAAAAGGAGATGGAAAGGAACATTCATGACGAAAGACAGGAATGCACAGAATGAGGGACAAAAAGGCTATGAGAAAACAGCAATAACTAAGTCCTTCCTTATCAGTTCAGTCGCTCAGTTGTGTCCGACTCTTTGTGACCCCATGAATCGCAGCATGCCAGGCCTCCCTGTCCATCACCATCTGCCGGATTTCACTCAGACTCACACCCATCGAGTCAGTGATGCCATCCAGCCATCTCATCCTCGGTCGTCCCCTTCTCCTCCTGTCCCNTTGCCTTGGAAATGAACAGAGATCATTCTGTTTTTGAGATTGCATCCAAGTACTGCATTTCAGACTCTTATCAGTAGTTACTTTAAATATAAATGGATTAAACTTTTCAGCCAAGACAAAGATTGGCAAAAAGAATAAAAACACATAATCCAACTATATTTTGTCTACAAAGGATTTACTTTAGATCTAAGACCACAAATAGATTGAAAGTGAAAGCATAGGATAAGATATACCAGGCAAGTAGTAACCAAAAGAAGTCAGAAGTGGCTATACTAATAATAAACAAAATAGATTTTAATGAAAGTTTCAGTACAGGAAGAAGCTATGACAATTATAGGCATTTACACCCCTCATAATAGATGATCAAAAATAGAAAACAAACAACTCACAGAATTGAAAGGAGAACCAGACAGTTCCACAGTACTCCACGGGGTTGCAAAGAGTCAGACACAACTGAGCGACTAACATTTTCCCAATAATACCTGGTGACTTCAATACCCCACTCCCAATAGTAGACAAAACAACCAGACAGAAAATACGGAGCAAACTAAATGTAATTGGCTTACTGTGTTACATCCTCTCACAGACACACACGGGGCACCCTACCCAACATCAGCAGCACACGCATGCTTCTGAAGTACATGTGGGACATTCCCAGGGTAGACCATATGCTAGGCCACAAGTCAAGTCTCAACAGACTTTTTTAAAAGATAAGATTTCATACAACATATCTTCTCCAACCTGATGGGATCAAGTTAGAAATCAGTAACAGAAGGAAAACGGAAAATTCACAAATTTATGAACAACAACATGAACAACCAGTGGATCAAATACATTGTCAAAAATTTATAGAAAATACTCCAAGGACTTCAAGACACTGAAAACACAGCATAGCAAAACCTACGGGATACAGTGAGAGCAGTGACAAGGGGGAAATTGACAGCTAAAAATGCTTTTATTAAAAAACCAGGATGACCTAAAACCACCACTCTAATCTCGAGGCAGGAAGATGCCCCTGCTCCTTGAGGTAAGCATTAGTTTCTTCCCTGTGGCCAGAAAGTCCCAAATTTCAATAGCAGGACAATGAGAGAGGAGGCTGGGCCCAGGATATAAGAGACCACATATTTCTCATTCTCAAAGTCAAGGAAACTCTCCCAACTAGAAGGCTCCTTGGAGGTCAAAAGGGGAGTGATGCCAAGGCTACCTATAAGCCTCTTCACAGGAATGCATCTTGGCTGAGAGATGTATGTACACAGGGGAGGGCCCTGAAGTATGCCAAATACAGACTCAGAACCAGGCAAGGGAGATGGCTGGCTGAAGAGAGCCCAAAGAAATACCCCATGTGAGTGATTTAAGCTACCCGAAGGCTGAGGCTGACTCTGAGTCAGCCCGTGTATCTGTCTACATGCACTGTACTCCTTTTCCTCCTAATAAACAGTTTACTTATTTCACTACTTTCCATCTTTGCGGGAATTTTCTGCAAAGCCGAAGGGCCAGGGCCCTTGCCACTGACCACCGGTCTGGTGGCTAGGATCTGGTGCTCTCACCGACGTGACCTGACCTTAATCTCTGGCTCGGAGACTGAAACCCTGCTCCAAGCTGCTGCAGGCTGAGGCCACCTGACATTATACTTGCTGCCGAAGCCTGGGAATTCAGAAAATCAAGGTAAAGCAAGGGCTTCCCCCAGCTGCGGCGTGAGGCCCTTGACTCGCTCTTGCTTGCTTTCTCTCCCTCTCCCCTTTTGCTTTCAAGACCCACAGAGCATAACTTCTATCTGCCCACAGCCTTTTGGCTCCCTGCCAACACTGCGGGTGTCGAGGGGATCTCCCAGGGGCCGTGCAGATTCAAATAACGTTTGGGTGACAGCTGGCACTGTCCTTTGAGACACGGTGGAAATGTGATTTCTGACCACAGAGGAGCCCAAGGGGTCACACTCTCCCTCTCTCACTGTCCCATGTGGAACATTCCACTCGGGTTTTCTTGCCCACCTTACCACACAACAAAGTCTCCTCCTTACTTCCTATCTCTCGGTCCTTTTAGAGAAGAAATCCTGCACATTATCCCTAAAGTGCCTCCCTGCCACTGTCAGACCTGGTGCTGTCTGCGTCAGATAAAACCATCAGGCTGGTTCCCAATTCTACCTTAGCTGCCAGACAGGTGGCGCAAAGGAGTTGCGGCTCTTCTGCTGTCTAGTCTCTCCCTTCACCCCGTGCCCAGAAATCTACCATGAGAGTTTCTCCCCTCCTGGCCCTCAAGGGCCTTAAATCCCATGACATCGTCCATAGCACCCAACTCCAGTTCCTCCAAGGGTTCCTCTTTGCATCTATTGGACCCCCTTCACTCCAGGCCTTGGCAGCGGGCGCACTGCTATGGACAGCTTATCGGGCTGGCTGCCACCCAGGAGCCCGAATCATAAACTCTGTAGATGCTTAGTAGCAAGAAAGCCGCCCCAGCACAGAAGACTTGTCATGGGTCGTCAGCTCTATAGACAGGCTCCCTCTTCAGGAACGTCTTGGCAACCCGTTTGCACTGGCTCAAATGTCCTCCCCTGGCCACGTGGGGAGGCACCTTGTGCAAGATACCAAGGAAGACCAGAAATGTCTGGTCAGAAATCCATGGGAGAAATCCATGCTTGAAACCCCATCAGGTTTGAAGGGAATTCAGGTGATGCCCTGAAACTCTTCAGGTTGAAGCCTCCTGTAAATGTGTCCAGGACCCTGGATTCTGTACTAGGAGCACTCTCTTGTTCTTGGCTGCAGGTCACCCCACGTGGGAGGATCCATCTCCAAGCCAAAAGAAACACCTCTGGAGTATATCCCTAAGAACTGGGTTTTTTAAATAGAAGGGCCAAGAAAGGAAAACCTTAGGGTCTACTGTACCAGTGCCTGGCCTTTGTATCAGCTGGGGAATGAAGAAAGATGGCCTGGAAACGGGTCTCTGAGTGATATCGTGCTGCAATTGGAACTTCGGTGCCTCAGGAAAGTAGACTGAGGTTCCCTATCTTCAGATTTTCACAGTCCTTAACAAAACCCTGCCCTGCATGACTCTTGTAATTTAAAACCTGAGGAAGCAGAAAACTCTCCCGACATTTTAGATGATCCCCTTCTAAGCTCTCCCATCTCTCAGGGGGGAAGCTAAGCTCCCCCTTTCTCCCGAGTTTTCTTGGTCCCCCTGACCGATCCCAAACTCCATCTCCTTGTGTCCCTGCATTACTCCAAAAAAAGAGAGACCAGTCCCTCTGGGGTGACCTGCAGCAAAGCTTCCAGGATCAGGGAAACTCTGCCCTCCTAGGGAAGGGGTGAATGGTAAAGGCACAGAGTACACGTGCCCGTCTCTTTAACTGACTTAGCCTGATGCGCACAGAAGCCAGGCCGGTTCTCAAGACCCTCGTAAGTTTGCTGAAGAGTTTCATGCCCTCTGTTCCATGATTTAACTTGGAAGGATGTCCGAGCAGTCCTCTCTGCTTGCTGTACTCCTCAGGAGACAGAGAATCCGGACAGTAGCCCAGGGACGCACTGACCAGAGGGACTGCCCTCAGTCCCGAAGGGGAAGCAGGGCTCCTGCTCCTGAGACGGCCCTGCTGGACGACTGAGGCGGCCTGGAGATTCTGGGGGCTCCCTGCAGTGAGACATCTATCTCCATCGAGAAACCCCGGAGAGTCTTTGACGTGGCAGGTAAGAAAACTGATTTATTAATTGATACGGGAGACACTTGCTGTGTCTTAATTTCTCACGCCGGACCTCTCTCCTCCAAAAGCTCTACCATGACTGGTGTTGATGAAAAGCCTCACACTCATCACTTCCTGGGCTCTCACTTCCCAGTTCAGCAGCGGTTGGTTTCAGTTGCCCTTTTAGCCGCGCCTCAGTGGCCAACCCTTGTCCTTGGGAGGGACCTCCTGAGTTCCCTCGGGGCCATACTCCTTATGGGCAGCCCCTTATCTTGACGCTAAGACAGACCAGCGGGAAGAGCAAAGTCCTATTCCCAGCTATATTCTACAAGCAGTGGACCCTTCACTGCGGGACAAAGGAATCCCTGGAAGGGCCGTAAATGCCCAACTTGTAAGAATTAGCCTTTGGCCAGAAACCAACTATTTTAACAAGAGACGATAAAGTTCCCCGTAAAGTTGGAAGTTACAACCGGTCGTGGATACTTAACAAATACTTACTAGTCTTTACAGATACCTTGACTGGATGGATAGAGGCTTTCCCTACTAGAACAGAGAGGGCAAGTGAAGTGGCTAAGGCTCTCCTAAGGGAAACTTCCTAGATTCAGGTTGCCCCATCACCTTCAGAGTGACAGTGGCCCTTCGTAGCCAAGCTCACTCACCAGGTTCTGCAGGCTTTAGGAATTAACTCCCACCTCCATTCAGGCTCAGGAAAAGTGGAATAGGCTGATCAGACCCTAAAGAAGACCTTGGCAAACTGCCAGGAAACGCCAGCGTTGCAGGAGCACCTGCTGCCAGCAGCTCTCTTCAGGGTCAGGGCAGCCCCTAAGACAACCACTAAGTTAAGCCTTTTTGAAGTGACACACAGGAAGGCCGTTCCTTATTCTAGACATGCTAACTGACCCAGAAACCCAGCCTCATCTTAAATGATGATAAATCTAGGTCATGTCCAGATACGGCAACAGACTATAGTCCTCTCCAGATGACAGTCCAAGACGCTGTTGTAAGCCCTGGAGACTGGGTACTTTTATAGATCTGGAAGAATCGTCCCCTGGTAACCAGCTGCTCCCAAAATGGAAGGGTCCTTACCAAGTCTTGCTGAGCACCCCATAGCAGTTCAACTCCAGAGGAGTCACCAGCTGGGTTCACTGGTCCAGGATTAAGCTTGTCCCCATTGATACGTTACAGGAACCTGAAGACCCACATTCCAGCCATCGCTGTGAATCCATGCCTTTCTTTGAGTCTCCACAGGATTTGGAGGATGCAGGATAACCTGAAAATTCCAGGTGGATATTGAGCCACTCCAAGACCTGAAGCTCTTATTCAAAAAGATCAGAAAGACTTCCGAGACCCTAGGCTGGGAACCGAAATCCTGCTTCAAGCTACTGCAGGCCAGAGACCTCTGAGATCAATCTTACAATTTTAGGAGCCAGTAAAAGAAGAACCAACTAAACTCAAAGTTAGCAGAAAGAAGGAAATAACGAAAACTAGAGCAGAAATGACGTGCAGAATGGAAAAGCAACAGATAAAATTAATGAAAGTTGTTGAATGAATCAACAAAATTGACAAACCTATAGCTAGATGGACTAAGGGAAAAAAGTGACGCCTATACTCGCTAAAAGCAGAATGAGAATGGGGACATTACTAGTGATTCTATAGAAATAAAAAGGATTATGAGTATCATGAATAATCTTATTATTAATTGTTAATAATAACTGTTAATCCAACATGTTGGATAACCTAGGGGAAACAGACAAATTTCTAGAAAAACAAAATCTACCAAGACTGGATCAAAGAAATAGAAAAGCTCAATGAGCTTATATATAACTAGTAAGAAGACTGAATTTGTTATCAGTCTCCCAAGAAAGGAAAGGCCCAGACCTGATGACTTTACTAGTGAATTCTGCCAAACATTTAAGGAGCTAAAGCCAATCCTCAAACTAAACCCCCCCCCAAAAAAATTGAAGAGAGCAAAAGTGGGGAGAAAAAGCTGGCAGAGGAGAAGGTGGACGTGGAGTACATCTCTCTCCACGGATACATCAGGAATACACCTTCAGGCACAGAACACCAGCAGAGAGCAGACAGAGAACCTGACCAGTGGAAAATATATAGAGCCGCGCAAAACTCGGTAGGACGAAGGAACTAGGGGGAGAACAGGAGCTAGTAGGACTGGACCTGCCCTCAGCAGGCGGGGGAACTGAAGCAGGGGTCTGATCCCCACATCAAGGCAACTGCCTGAGTCAGAGGAGGAACATTTAAGGCTGAGAGTGAAACAGCTGCTCTGTGGCAGCCTAAATGGAATGAGAATCAGATAGTCCTTGCTGCCGGCATACGTACATACGCTGGACAGGGATGCCGCTCCCCTGGAAGGTGCAGTAGCTGGGAGCTGGAGTTTAGGGGTTGTGGAGCAATCCCAGGGTGAGGGCTGCTGTTGACTGCAGAGAGACGGATTGAGGGAATGTGAAGAAGGAGATTATGGTACGAAATGCCCCTGAAGGAAAGCCAGGCAGCCCTGGAAGCAAGGTGATACTGTGGAGTCACATGCAGGCGGTGGAACCCTCACCATAGCCTCTCTCTTCCCACACGCCAGCATTGGCAGCTGAACAATAGAGAGGCTGGCCCATCAAAAGCCTGACATTCTGCACTACAGGGCAGGATCCCACCCCGAGTGCCCCTTAAGTGACTGATGTGCCAAACTACAGAGAAGAACCCCACTCAGGATGCCCCTTCAAGTGCCTGAACTGCCGAAAGAGAAGGACCTCAGGCCAGGAAGCCCTCTAAGTGCCTGAACGAGCGGAGCTACGGAGAAAGACTGGCCAAAGAGGCCTTTTGATCACCAGCTACAAGAGGCTCCAAAAAAGACTCTGCTAGGGCCATAACTCCTGGGCCAGAGGCAGTCCATGGCCCTGCACACTCGGCACCACCAGGGTCCCTGCAAGCCAAGCAGCTTCACCGCCGTCACACTCAACTCTACCTGGGGCACGCCCATGTCTGCAGGGTTTCCTCAGTCGTGTGCAACTCTGTGGCCCTGTCGGCCGTGGCCGGCCAGGCTTCTCTGTCGGGGGTTGGCGGGGGTGGGGCAGGGGAGGGTGTTCTCCAGGCAAGAATACTGGAGCATATTGGCCAATACTGATTGCCACACCCTTCTAGAGCACTATATTTCCTGCTGCCCTAGCCGCCAACTCCCCTGAGTACCTGGTGCTGCCAGAACCCCTGTGCCCCAAGCAGCTGCACCACCTCCACACCTGGTAGAGGTGGAAATAAAACCACAGTTGAAACCCAGGGGCAGTGTGGCTAAGGGAGAAGACCCAAAAGCTTCCCACCAGCTGTACAAGCTGCAGATTAAATCCATACGATCAACTAGACAGACTGTGGGTCTATGGAATATATAAAAGGTCACTGAGAGCTCCCACAAAAGAAGACACATTACTTCTGACAGCTGTGGGCACTGGAGGCAAGAAGACACTAGGACCAGATTAGAACCTGAGCTGCCCCGACAGCAGGTCCAGAGATCAGCCCAGGGTTGGAGGGCATCCTAGGGAGGTGAGGTGGACTGTGACTCTCAGCAAGGGAAAGGACCCTGACAGCAGTGACTCAAGAAAAACATTTATTATTCTTATGTTTTGTCTTGTTCTATAGATTCTTTTGGAATTCCCCTCCCGTCCCGTTGTAGTTGCCAATTTTATTAGCACTATGAAATCTAATGAAGCTTTTGAGCTTTTTTTCCCCTCACATTTTTTATAGTTGTTATAAACCTCTGCCTCAGCGTTGGGCTTTTGCAGTTCTGTGTTTTCCTTTTGTTTTTCTTCTTCCTTTTTCTTTTCTATTTTTTTGCAATTTTAATTTTTTTCAAACCTGCTGTATTTTTTCTACATTTATTCCTTTGCCTTTCCTACCGTTCTTTCCCCCTCACTGTTAACTTTTAATGTATGTAAATCTTCATCTACCCTTATTTAACTTTGCATATCTATTCTTTTTCTCTTTTCTTTCTTACCCTTCCTCTCAACATATTTGTTAGTTTTGTTTTCATTTATTTATTCCTCACTTGGCACCTTGCTTTAGTTTTGTTTTCCGGTTTGTGCTTTAGTTAGTTTTGTTAACTGGTAAATATAATTTTTGATTTCATTTGTTTACCAGGTGAATCTACTGTACTTTAAGTTGGACTGTTTTGAATTTGCTAGAAGTTCTAGCCAGAGCAATTAAGCAAGAAATAGAAATAAGCAGCATCCAAATTATAAAGGAAGAAGTAAAATCCTTTCTCTTTGTTGATGATAAGATCTTATATGTAGAAAACCTTAAAGATTCTGCAAAACAAAATAAACTGAGATAATAACTGTTAGAGACAATAAACAATTTCAGAAAATTAGGAGACAAAGTCAACACAAAAAAATCAGTTGTACTTCTGTACATTGACAATGAACAGTTTAAAAGGAAAATTACCAAACAGTTCTACTGAAAATAGCATGAAAAAAGAAATACTTGGGTGTTAACCAAAGAGGTAAAAGACTTGTAAATAAATTATAAGACATTGTTGAAAGAACGATAAGTCATAAAATAGTAGAAACACATATCATGCTCATGGTTAGAAGATTTAATATTAGGATGTCACTACCAAAAAGAATTGACTGATTCAATGCAATCCCTATCAAAATCCCAATGACTTTTTTTTTTTCTGCAGAAATAGGATGTGTATGTTAGTTGCTCAGTCATGTCTGGCTCTCTGTGACCCTACAGACGGTAGCCCGCCAGGCCTCTCTGTCCATGGGATTCTCCAGGAAAGAATACTGGAATGGATTGCCATTGCATTCTCTAAGAAATAGAATGATCCATTTTAAATTCACATGGAAGTTCAGGGGACCTAAAATGGCTAAAACAATCTTGAAAAACAACAAGTCTGGAAGACTCACATTTCTTGATTTCAAATTTTTTAACAAATTAATGAACACAGTGTGATAGTGACATGACTAGACTAGAATGGGAACCTAGAAACAAACCCTTGCATAGATGGCCAAACCACTCATTGACAAGGGTATCAAGACCATTCCCTGGGGAAAGGACAGCCTTTTAACAAATGGAAAAACTGATTGTCCATGGGTAAAAAGAAGTTGGATCCTTAATACCATGTACAAAAATTACCTCAAAAGGGATCAAAGACCTAAGTAAATGTAAGACCTACAACTATAAAAGTCTTAGAAGAAAACAAAAAGGGAAAGCTTCACAACACTGGATTTGGCGATGATTTCTTGAATATGAAACCAGGGGCACAGGCAACAAAAGAAATAGACAAATTAGACTTAGGAGAAAATTTAAACGTTTTAGACATCAAGAGACATTATGAACAGACTAAGAAAGCAACCCAGAGAATGGAAGAAAATACTGGCAAATCAAATTTTTGATAAGTAATTAACATCTTCAGTTCACTTCAGTCGCTCAGTCGTGTCTGACTCTTTGTGACCCTATGAACCGCAGCATGCCAGGCCTCCCCGTCCATCACCAACTCCCAGAGTCCACACAAACCCGTGTCCATTGAGTCAGTGATGCCATCTAGCCATCTCATCCTCTGTCATTCCTGTTTCCTCTTGCCCTCAATCTTTCTCAGCATCAGGGTCTTTTCCAGTGAGTCAGCTCTTCGCATCAGGTGGCCAAAGTATTAGAGTTTCAGCTTCAACAGCAGTACTTCTAATGGACACCCAGGACTGACCTCTTTTAGAATGGACTGGTTGGATCTCCTTGAAGTCCAAAGGACTCTCAAAAGTCTTCTCCAACACCACAGTTCAAAAGCATCAATTCTCCAGTGCTCAGCTTTCTTCACAGTCCAACTCTCACATCCATACATGACCACTGGAAAAACCATGGCCTTGACTAGATGGACCTTTGTTGACAAAGTAATGTCTCTGCTTTTCAATAAGCTGTCTAGGTTATTTCCTTCATCTAGAATATGTAGAAAACTCCAAAACTCAACAACAACAAAACCCAGTTAAAAAACGGTCAAAAAGGGGGTTTCCTGGTGATCTAGTAGTCAAGCATCTGTCCTGCAGTGCAGGAGATGAGGGTTCAGTCCCTGGCGGTCAAAGGACTCGCATAGACACTTCTCTTCAGAAGATAGCCAAATAGCACATGATCCAAAGCACATGAAGAGATGCTCAGTGCCAGTGACCACTAGGGAAATACAAATCAAAACTGTAACAACACCTCCTACCCATTAGGCTGGCTTTCATTTTTAAAGACGCAAACAGAAGAAAACGAGTGTTAGGGACGATGTAGGGAAACGGAACTTTGTACATTGTTGGTGGGAATGGAAAATGGTACAGCTGCTGTGAGAACAGTATGCTGGTGTCTCCTCAAAAACGTAAACAGAATCACTATGAAAGAAGTGAAAGTGTTAGTGGCTCAGCCATGTTTGACTCTTTGCGATCCCAGAGACTGTGGCCTGCCAGGCTCCTCTGTCCATGGAATTCCTCAGGCAAGAATACTAGAATGGGTAGCCATTGCCTTCTCCAAGGGATCTTTCTGACTCTGGGATTGAACCTGGGTCTCCTGCAATTGGAAGCAGATTCTTTACCATCTGAGCCACCAGGGAAGCCCTTTTTTTTTTTTTCCACAATTAAAATAAATAATTATCCTGATTTCCTCAAAGCAATGATTGAAACCCAGAGGAGTGATTAACTTGCCTAAGTGTAGATGGCTTTTATGTATTAATATCATTGCTGAGGATTCAAACAAGTCTGTCCACACCCAAGTGATAGCTCTTTTCACTGAAGGACATTAAAAAAAAATAATGAAAAATAAGTTGAAAGTTCACTAATGTGTGAGTTTCTATCCTATGCCTCCATGGGTCTGTCACTAATATAGACTTCAAAGTCTGAAGGTTTTAAGTCAATATAATGGAAAAACTTAGAACATTTATCATGGACTGTGTGAAGACTCCATGGGCTTCTGTGGTGGTCCAGTGGATAAGAATCCCCCTACCGATGCAAGGGACACCGGTTTGATCCCTGATCCAGGAAGATCCCACATGCTGCAGAGCAACTAAGCTCGTGCCCCACAGCTACTGAAGCATTCACATCTAGAGTCCAAGCTCCACAGTTAAGAGAAGCAACCGCAGTGAGAAGACTTCACACCACGGCTAAAGAGCAGCCCCCACTCACTGCAACTTTAGAAAGCCTGAATGCAGTAATAAAGACCCAGAAAGCCTGAGTGCAGTAATGAAGACCCCGCACAGCCAAAACTTAAATAAATGAATAGGTCTTAAAAAAAAAAAAAAGGACTTCATGGAAAAGGTAAACTTTATGCTCAAACAGAAGTGAGAGGCTCAGGACTTCCCTGGTAGTCCAGTGGTTAAGATGCTGTGCTCCCAATGCAGGGGCCCCGGTTTGATCCCTGATCAGGGAACTAGATCCTACATAGAATAAATAAGACCTGGCACATAAATTTTTTTTTTTTTAATGAAGTGAGTGACTCTCTCTCAAGAAGGCTGCTGGAAAATTACTGCTCAAGCTGGGGGTTGGACCAAATGACTTCTAAAATTCAGGTATAATGCATTTTAGCACTCATCACAGATATTACTTTTTAAAAAAAGTTGAAGGTTTCTGACCACACTGCATGACAGCATTTTTTAGTAATAAAATTTTTTTTTTAGGTTTAAATTTTTATTTTTAGTTTGTTTTGCTTTACAATACTGTATTCATTTTGCTATACATTGACATGAATCAGCCACAAGTGTACGTGAGCTCCCAATTTGAATCAGTTCTAATGAGGTGGATGGAAATGGAGCCTATTATACAATTTACTTTTAATTTCTTTCCTTGATCTAAGATGACTTTTAATACTTGCTTTGATCACTCTATCTCTGAACCCATTATAAAATCAATGTAAAGACTTCCTTTCTTCTTACCATCTTTTATTTGTATTTGAATTCTACCTTCAGTTGTTTGATTCCTGATGGTAGGTTGTATAATGGTGACCCAACAATGACCTATCCTAATTCCTAGAATTTACAAATGTTTCCTTTTTTGGAAAAAAAGACCTCTGCAGATGTGCTTAGATTAGGATCTTGAAATGGGAAGATTATCCTGGATTATGCAAGTAGCCCTAGATGTAATCACTTGTGCAGACAAGCCTGGGCATGCTGGCAGCCCAGAAACTGCAAGAGACAAGGGATGGATGCTCCCCAATAGCTGCTGAAAGGAGGATGCCTTGCCGTAACCTTGATGTCAGACTCCTGGCCTCCAAAATTATGAGAAAAGAAGTTTTTGTTATTTTAAGCCACCAAGATTTTGGTAATTTGTTAAACCAGACATAGGTAACTTATATAGTCCCCTATTAGGAAAGGAACTTTATCATTTTCTTCTTGCAGTCCTATCACCTGGAACATTGTTGGCTTAGAACAGTGGTTCTAAGTCTTGATTTCAGTTCAGAATAACACAAAAGTCTTTTACAAATTACTGATGCCCAGACCAAATATACCCACTAGAGAAATTCTGACTTACCTGCTCTGAGATGAGATCTGGGCATTCGTATTTATTTTTTTAACTCTTCAGACTGTGCCTAAGCAAACTTGAGAAACACAGGCATCAAGAATGATTGAATGAATGGAGAGTTATTTAGTAGGGTATAGTAGATAAGAACAATGACAGCCAGGGGTCCAGTCCCAGCTTCACAGTGTGCCAACTGTGAGCTCTAAACCAAGTTGCCCAATCATTAGTTTCTTCATTTTTAAATAACAAGACAATAAAATTCTCTTCATTTAGGGTTACTATGAAGCTCAAAAAAATAATGTAGAATTTAAAAAAATATAGTGCCTAATCCATTGCAAATTCTCAATCAATGTTGGATTTCAACGTTAGAAAAAAATTATTTCACAATCTTTAGTCAAGCAAAACTAAGCTTTGAATTTGGGTTAATGAGGAAGACCAAGGATTTTGACTCAAATCAATATTTAATATTATGTAAAATAATCTTATACAACCCTTAGTTTGATTGTTTCAATTAACTGAGCTTCTGAAATTCTTAAATATGTTTATTGCCAGTAATCCAGAGATTTGCCAAGCAACTTCTTTAAAATCCTACAATTGAATTCCTTCTATTGACTCATCCAATGTGTTCTCTCTTATGTAATTACATTAGAATTCCCTTGTTTAAGTTAAAATTTGTATGCTTTGCACGGTAGAGAATGAAGAAACATTTTGTATATAGTGGAGCCATGCAAATCATTCCAAAGTCTTTTGCCTTTTTTTTTTTTTTTTTGCCCCTTTCCCAAATCCCCATCTGTTTTGCTGATATGCCAATATCTGGGGTCTGTTTTTCATAATGTCATTTTGTTTGTGAGGATGTCTGTTTCTGAGAGTTCATGAGCTGACTGACAATGAAAAAGTGACCACAATAAGGCCAGGAAATATCCTGAGAAATAAAGCAAAAGCCAGGAAAACCGCTCACCGTGCTGGTCGGGGCACGGAGGACTCAGGAGAGCAGGCACAATGGTTATCGCTGTTACTGGGGAAAATCTCCTTGGTGGCTAAAGAAACTTCCAAGAAGGGGCTACCACTGAATATCAGAATCACATCACAGCCACTGACATTCCCTCCAGAATGGTTTAAACAAAGTAACTTTGTGTGGAAAGCAGTTTCATTTTGCAAAGAAAGAAAGAAAATAAGAGAAATAGCAAATGACATTTAAAAAAAAAATCCTCTCTGCACCAAGAAAATGAAGATGGAAGGAGGGGAAAAGGCAAAAAAAAAAAAAAAAAAACACCAAAATNCAGAATCACATCACAGCCACTGACATTCCCTCCAGAATGGTTTAAACAAAGTAACTTTGTGTGGAAAGCAGTTTCATTTTGCAAAGAAAGAAAGAAAATAAGAGAAATAGCAAATGACATTTAAAAAAAAAATCCTCTCTGCACCAAGAAAATGAAGATGGAAGGAGGGGAAAAGGCAAAAAAAAAAAAAAAACACTCCAATATTTCTGTTAAGTATTCATTAATTTTGCTTCCATATTTAACTAAAGACAGTCTGAAAAATGCCTGGAATAAAAGTAAGTTTGTTTCCCTCTGATATTTTTTGCGCAGCTGATAATTTTCATTCCCTCAACACTGATTGAATGAATATGTCAGAAAGGAGGATCTTTTTCTCCTTGGTTTTAAAAAAGGGTCATAAAAATTATAGGCAATTTATCTTTGTTAGAATTTTACATAAAACTTCCAGTGTTACACACATGGCCCTACTTTGTTTAATGGTCTAGGTTGTAGATGTTATAAACGTTAAGAATATCACCCTTAAAGCTTAATGCACATATGAAAATTGCTGATTAAAAACTTATTTTAGCAAGAGTAAATCCCCACTTGATAGGATAATAAAGAGAAAATCTTTAATCTCATTTATTTTCCAGTTTTATGCTGGGTAGAAGGCATGGATGCTATACATTTATGTTGGCATTAGATTTAAAGACAAGTAAGGTCATCTGTGATATAAGACAATTTTCATACTGATAGAAAATAGTTTTCTCTTGGGTAAGACAATAGTGTGCTTTCCATATAGCAGATGGTGGATAGAGGTTTGAAAAAGGCTCACAAAGCAGTCTGTTCAATTTCCTGTCATAGCACATAACTGGGAAAAATTTACAGACTCTTCTTCTTTTTTTTTTAACCTCTATTTGATCAGTAAATATTTTAGAAAGAAGAAGTGGGTTCACAGAGTGCCTCAGAAATGTGCAAAGACTCCGGAACAGTCCAACCCAGACTATGCACTGTGGCCCATCAGCTTGACAGCCATTGAGAATGGCTTCCACTTGGCGATAGGAAACCAGGAGGAAATATAAAGAATGTGATTCTTTTCCAGCTTAATCATTTTCAAGTAGAATAGCTTATAACAACATAATGTGTAAAAAGGTGGGGGTGGGAGAAGAACCTTTCAAGGAAAATAGAAACTTTACTTTGGAAATATTTCATTTCCTAGTTGGTTCTATATCTATGTAAATACAGGCCCTCATAATTAGCTCTAGACTTTTAAACCGTTTGTGTAAAATTCCATTTTCAGCAGAGATGTCACCATGTGTTATATCCCTTTCCCCTCCCTCTGGCTTTAATTCAGGTGATAGACAGGAAAAGGAGAGTTCCAGAATCCCGCCTTTTCCCAGCTAGGCACAGCTTTTTCAGCTTGAGGTATAACAATTGTAGGAAATTGTGAATGATGGAAACTTTTTCCTAGAAGTGGAGTTTGAAGCCTAGACGAGCCACTCCTATTTGAGCCATAACTACTTACAGAGGCATGAATCGGAGGAAACTGGCCACATAGAGAAGGCCCGAACAGACAAACTTGACAGAGGGCTAGATTGTCACTTCCTGAAAGTGGTGGACTAACACACTCCCAGGATACACCTTCCTCTGACATTTCCNCTAGACGAGCCACTCCTATTTGAGCCATAACTACTTACAGAGGCATGAATCGGAGGAAACTGGCCACATAGAGAAGGCCCGAACAGACAAACTTGACAGAGGGCTAGATTGTCACTTCCTGAAAGTGGTGGACTAACACACTCCCAGGATACACCTTCCTCTGACATTTCCTGAGCTTTGCCTCATTATTTATCTACTCCCAGGATTCATGAAAGGGATTGTGATCTGCATTTTTTTTAAGAATACATATAAAAAGCAGCCACTAATAATAATTCTCTGAAGCAAGAGATCGTGGATGTACGCAACTTTTCCTAGGGTTAACATTTATTACATGAGGACAAGCTGCAAAGGAAACAGCTTAAATACGGCCTTGCATTTTAAAGTACACCCCCTTCTCCCAAAAAATTAGCTGCTGAGAGACTAAAAGAGAAAAGAGACTATCTACAGTTTGACAATAAAGCATTCCTGTTTCTCTTAAATGGAATTTTCAGTCACTGTTCAAATGAAAGCAAATTATTCAGTCATTGTCAAGACTTTCATGTCCCTGAAAAGTAAAAGTAAATTGCATCAGCTGTCCTTTTTAAGCTTTTTGTCTTACAAATAAGATTATATATGAGAAGTGATTTGAATTCAAGATGACTTGAAAATTAAGTCATTTTTGTGTTTGTCATTATACTAGGCAAGGATGTAATTTACAAGATGAAAGTGGGGAGAGTTTAAATTGAATTTTGCTTTAATACCATGATAATAAATTACTATTATCATATTTTATAATTAAGAAACAAATTAATATATATATATAATAAGTTATCTTAAGATTAAGTGAGTTTTTCTTCAGAACATGTGTTTGGAAGTGGGAAGAGTGTATGGATATTAATTAACAGAAAAAGGCTATTTTTTATTCAAGCTTCAGTATTAGTAATTAACAAAAGGTTAAGGAGGTAGCAGACTAAATTCAAGTAAGGAACTTTCAATTAAACAATGATGATGAGGATACAAGGCATTTCCTGAGGATTTATCTTTGATTAGGAGAAGTTGTTGAAAGAATTTGGCCTTTAATTCCAGCCAGTACCTAATCCCCAGGAAGTATCCTTAACTTTACTGCTATTTCGAGATAACACTAGACACTTTCAGACAGAAAATGGTTTCTCTTTTTTAAGCCTGGTGTAACTCAAAGATATTCAGATCTCTTTAATAATTTCTCAGCATTACACAGCATTTCATGTGTAGCTTACATGTAATATTACTACATATAGTCTAAGATTTATAGTATAATAGTAAGAGAAGGACTTTAGTCAAATAAAATACTTTTGAATCTTAGTACCAAAAGCTCTATGTGACTTCAAACAGGCTACTTAACTTCTCCAACTATTACACAAACTGTAGCATAGGTATAGTATGATCTTAATTAATTAATGATGATTAAATGAGAAATAATATTACACAGAGTGCTTAGTACAGACCAACATTACTGATGAATTTAGACCCCCCCCCAAAAAAATCAACAAAATTTAGCAGACTGAATTCAACAATTCATTAAAAGGCACAAACACCATCATCAATTGGGATTTGTCCCAGGGACGCAAGAATGATTTAATATTTTAAAATCATTCTGTGTGATGNACATTACTGATGAATTTAGACCCCCCCCCAAAAAAATCAACAAAATTTAGCAGACTGAATTCAACAATTCATTAAAAGGCACAAACACCATGATCAATTGGGATTTGTCCCAGGGACGCAAGAATGATTTAATATTTTAAAATCATTCTGTGTGATGCACAACATTATCAAATTGAAGAATAAAAATAATATAATAATCTCAATGGGTGTAGAAAAAACGTTTGACCAAACTGGACATCCATTTATAATAAAATCTCTCAACAAAATAAGTTTAGAGGGAACATACATCAAAATAGTAAAGGCCATGTATGACAACCTACAGCCAATACCATACTCAATGATGAAAAGCTGAAAGCATTTCCTCTAAGATCAGGAACAAGAAAAATGTGCCCACTCTCACTATTTTTATTCTACATAGTACACGCAGTTCTAACTATAGCAATCAGACAAAAAAGAAAATAAAAGAAATACAAATGTCAAAGGCAGAAATAAAATTGTCACTGTTGGCATGATACTATATATCAATGCACTATATCAATTTTTATATATAAAAATTGTAAAAATGCCAGCAAACACTACTAGAATAAATGTTTCAGTAAAGTTGCAGGATACATAATTGATATACTGAAAACTGTTGAATTATTTATGCACTAATAACAAACTAAAAGAGAAATTAGGAAAACATCCCATTTACAATTACATTAAAAAAAGAATAAAATACCTCAAAAAAAATTTTAACCAAGGGAATAAAAGACTAGTACTCTGAAAACTCTGAAGTCAGTGATGAAAGAAATGGAAAATGATGCAAACGGATGTAAATGTTTACCATGCCNATCATACATGTTACAATGCCACTCTCCCAAATCATCCCACCCTCTCCCTCTCCCAGAGTCCAAAAGGCTAAGCATGTACATTGTTTTTAAGACATAATTCTATTGCACACAATACCCTACAGTATAGCACACACATAACTTTTATATGTGCGGGGAAATAAAAATCATGTGACTCATATGATTGCTATGTTGGCTTCATTGTGGTGGCTGCCTCTATCCTAACAGTCCACAGGGAAAGGAGACAGGCAGGTACCAGGGCTGGGAGCCCTGAGGAGGAGAGAGAAGCCTCCCTGCCATAAAGGACCCCTGGGACTTCCCTCTTTGATATCACCGGCACTTACTGGTTCCCCAAGTTTGCTCGCATAAATGTGATGCTCAGACCCAGAAACACTAGGTGAGTGAAGAAGGGAACACCCAAGCACCTTGAATGAAAAGGCATCGTCCCCTGTGAGGCAGCAACCTGAATGCCAGCTCCACCACCTCTTGTGTGACTATGGGCACCTCCCTTGACCTCTCTGGGTCTCAGTATTCCCTTCTGTAAAATGGGGATAACAGCACACCTTCCTTATAGGTCATAGTATTGAGTACAGTATGTAAAGTCCTTAGAGCACCAGCCCCACTCGGGCATCCCCAGCATCCACCAGGCCGGACGCTGTTCAGCATCTCATGTTCATTTATTATCGCTTATTGATCACTTATTGATCCAGGCTGCACATTCCAGGTGGGCACTTGTTCCTCACATTCTCTGCTCTGGCCCTGGTGCCCTTCCTAGGACTCCCCTGGCATGTTTCAGGAGAAAGAAAACGTTGTAAAGTGAATGCATGAGCACATCCCCACACCCGCTGTCTTATTTAAAATCCTCACAATCTCACGAGGTGGGGATGACGATGAGCCCTTCCTACCGCCAGGGAAGGGAAGTGCCTCTGAACCCAAACACCTTGAAGCAGCTCCACTGAGATCCTAACGGACGGAGATGGAGACGCAGGCAGATGCCCCACCTCTGCAGCCTCAGTCTGCCTGTCCGGTGAGAGCAACCTCACTCACTCCACAGGGTGGACGGGAGAACCACGAGAGAGGATGGTGACAGTGAGAAAGCATACAGCAGGTGCTCAATAGGAGGTCCTTCCCGCCCCCTTGCCGTGGAGGCTTGGGCTACCCCCTTACAGCATCCCATGGAGGAAACAGGCCCAGAGAGGTATGGTGACTTGCCCAAGGTCACAGAGCACTGAAGGCCGACGTAAATAAGCACGGCATGCTGGTGCGGGGGCGGGCTGCTCTGTCCCGGCCTCGCCTTTGCCTGGACCCCTCTCTGGGGACTGTAGGTGTGTGGAAATGGGCAGATCGACCTTCCGTGTCTTTTCCGGGAAATAGTAACAGGAATAATTTCCTCTCTTTCCCCATCATTATTCTGTGGACGTTCCGGCTCCCGTGCTCTCGGCCGCCTGCCGCGTTCCCGGTTCCTTTCTCTGGCAGTTTCTGAGGCAGGTATTGGTCTTCGTGTCATCAGAGTCCACTGTGAAAGAGCTCAGTGAGGGATCTGAGACGTCCTGTGTGCACGCTTTTTAATGTGCACACCCTCCGAGGTGGCCTGACAAGCTGTCACCTAGACACGTGCTTGGGGCTGTGATTCTAAGGCCACCTTCTTGCCTCAGTGACATCCGCAGTATCATCGTCACTTTGGGGTACAGGGCACTGGTCATGAGAACAGGCCTACCTGAGGCCAACAGGTCCGGGGACCCAGATCCCGGGCCCTCAGAGGGGCACCCTGGGCGGCGGGTTTTTTGTGTATACAATTTTTAATTAATTTTTTGGCTGTGCTGGGTCTTCGTCGTTGTGCGGACTTTTTTCCAACTGCGGCGAGCGGAGTGCGTGGGCTTCTCCTTGCCTGCGGGCTTCCCTAGTTGCGGCACGTGGGCTCAGTGGTGGTGGCTCACGGGCTTATCTGCTTCACTGCACGTGGGATCTTCCCAGGTCAGGGGTCAAACCTGTGTCTCTAGCACTGGCAGCTAGGCTGTTTACCACTGAGCCCGCAGGGAAGCCCCGGGTGGGGGCTTTGTGCGGTCTTCAGTGCTGCCAGCCTCTGGCCCTCGGCTCCTTGTTCCCTGATGCACAGAAACCCAGCCCCCTACCTCCGTACCCCAGTGGGTCTCACATTTGATGGTAGGTTGCCATCACTCAGAGGGCTTGTTAAAACCCAGTCACTGGGCCCACCCCCAGGATGCTGCTTGCTGGAGGGCTAGATCAGGCCTGAGAATGTGTGTTTCTAACAAGTTCCCAGGCAACACCACCTCCCCCAGTCTGGGGACCGCCCTGGAGCACCTGGGAGGGGGGGTCACAGCAGTGGTGACAGGGAAAAAAGTGTTAGGCACAAGCAGCCACCAAACGCCTGCCAGATTCCAGGCTCAAAATGGAGACTTTCACATAAATATCTCATGACTCCTCACCTCAACCCTGTGAGGCAGGTGCTGTTACTACCCCATTACACAGATGAGCAAACTGAGGCCCAGGGAGATTAAATGGCCTTCCTGCCTCGTCTAGGAATGTCTGCACTGGGGCATCACAGCCTTCCAAAACCAGTTGGGAGACCTCTGGGTGGAGGGATGCTAATGGCTCCTCCCATGAGAGCACATGTTCCAAGACAGAAGGCCATAGGTCACCCAGCTGGTGAGAGCTGATGCCAGGGCTGAAACCCAGGCCTGTTGTCCCTGCGGTCTGTGTTTGCATTCTGGAGATGTAAGGACAGTCCCCCCGCCTCCCCTCAACCCTTCTAATCCTCTCCACCCACCTTCCCACGGCTCAAGCGTGCCAAGCCCTTACCCACCTACCCCAGTCCCTCCACACAGGCTTGTTCCCCCGCCTTGATTGCCTCCTCTGCCTGGCTCACTCATTTTTGGGTCCAAATTGAACATCACGTTCTCAGAGAAGCCTTTCCTGATCTCTTGGTGTACCATCATCTCCTCTCCACCAGTCTCTCATAAACTGTGTATTGGATGTACTCAGTTGCTTAGTCGTGTCCAACTCTTTACAACCCCAGGAACTACAGCCTGCCAGGCTCCTCTGTCAGGAGGAGTTTTTCAGGCAAGAATACTGGAATGGCTTGCAATTTCCTCTCCCAGGGGATCTTCCCAACCCAGGGATCATACCCAAGTCTCCTGCATCGGCAGATGGATTCTGTACCACTGAGCCACCTGGGAGGCCCGTGTGTGTGTGCTTAGTAACTCAGTCGTGTCTGACTCTTTGCAACCCCATGGGCTGCAGCCTGCCAGGCTTCTTTGTCCATGGAATTCTCCAGGCAAGAATACTGGAGTGGGTAGCCATGCCCTCTTCCAGGGGATCTTCCCAACCCAGGGATCAAACCCAGTCTCCCACACTGCAGGTGGATTCTTTACCATCTGAGCCACCAGGAAAGTTCATGAATACTGGAGTCGGTAGCCTATCCCTTCTCCAGGGGATCTTCCCAACCCAGCAATTGAACTGGGGTCTTCTACATTGCAGGCGGATTCTTTACCAGCTAAGCTACCAGGGAACCCTGAGCGGTCCGTATCTCTACTTAAATATTTATTTGCAGTTTGCTTACTAATGATGGCAGTGGCCCCTGCTCTAGGGGAAATGGACCATGTTGGTTTTATGCACCGTTGCACCCTCATTGCTAGACAATAAAGGACACTCAGACACTCATTTGTGTGGTGAATGAACAGTGAAGCAAATGAATGAACGCTCACTCACTTTTATGACTCTTCTCCGTATCTCCGGGTTAAAAGGCCTAATTATTTACCTTCATCTAAGAGATTTCTCCGAAAAGCTGGCCAAGATACTGATTGGCCGTTGGCCCTAGGTGAATAAAGGCTCAAGTTTATGCCTTACTGATGCTTGCCCCCCAAGCAGGTGCTCTGTGAATGGGGGTGATGTGTTGGTCCTCTCAGGTTCACACATCTTTAAAAACTCCACCCAGGTGACTGTGAACCTTGAACTAGGGATGCAGTGCACGTGGGGCCCCAAACGCATCACTGGGACCATGAGAGCTCAGTTTACCCTCATTCCCAGTGGGCACCCCACGGACTGTCTCCAAGGATGAGGCTCCCTGTATTCTGTGATGGGGGTTTCTGTGTCTCTCACAGAGGTGGGTCTCTAGAGTTCGTTTTGTGTTTCCCTATCCCTGGCAGGTGAAAGTGTTAGTCGCTCAGTTGTGTCCAACTCTTCGTGACCCCATGGACAGCAGGCCCCTCTGTCCATGGAATTCTCCAAGCAAGAATACTGGAGTGGGTAGCCATTCCTTCTCCAGAGGATCTTTCTGATCCAGGGATTGAACCTGAGTCTCCCATATTGCAGGCAGATTCTTTACCATCTGAGCCACCAGAGAGGGCCCTAAAGAAGGCTGAGCACTGAAGAATTGATGCTTTTGAACTGTGGTGCTAGAGAAAACTCTTGAGGGTCCCTTGGACAGCACGGAGATCAAACCAGTCCATCCTAAAGGAAATCAACCCTGAATATGCATTGGAAGACTGATGCTGAAGCTCCAATATTTGGACCACCTGATGCAAAGAGCTGACTCACTGGAAGACTCTGATGCTGGGAAAGATTGAAGGCAAGAAGGTAAGGGAGCAATAGAGGATGAGATGGTTGGATGTCATCATCGACTCAATGGACATGAGTTTGAGAAAACTCTGGAAGATAGCGAAGGACAGAGAAGCTTGGCGTGCTGCAGTCCATGGGGTTGCAAAGAGCCGGATGTGACTGACTGAACATCATCATCATCCCTGGCTAAGAGGAGGAAAGCGAAGCCTGGATCACCCAGAGGCTGACAATTTACTGACGCTGAATACTGTAAAAGCTTTTTCATTCTTTACAAATCAAAAGTGTTTCCCTGTCCCACTTGAAATGAATGAGGTGAATTAGAGTGGGCTGATCTGTCAAGTTACACGCACACATGGACCATAATTCTGATTTATCTCAGCAGTACAACTGCAATGTCTTAAAATTCACCTTTTTTATTGCTGTTGCCATAACCCACCTTTTCAAAAACTGCATTTCTGTTTCTGAAAATTCACAAAGGCTGCTGGTACTTCTGTTCCTTCATTTTGAAACATCTCAGCATTAAGACTCAAGACAAGTGCCAGCCTCTTCTTTCCTGAGGATCTCACCCCTGGCTTTGAACACCATCTATGCTCATGCGTGATACCCCAGTGTGTTCACTCAGCCTCCCACGGGAGTGCTAATGGGCATCTCAAACGAAGCGTGCCCCAAACAGAACTTTCGCGGGCTCCCCCAGAGCTGCTCCCCAACCAAGGTAAAGGGCGCTTCCCACAGGTTGTTCAAGCGAAAACCTGAGTCACACTGGACTCCTCTTCCATCACCCTCTTCCCTCTATGTTCAATCCATCAGCAAGTTCGTTCTGCTCTGCCTTCAAATTTTGTCCATACTGGTTGCTTTGTGTCCACCCCAAATTCATGTCTACTTGAATCTCAGAATGTGGCCTTGTTTGGAAATAGGCTCATGCGAGTGTAATTACTCATTAAGATGAGGTCATCGTGGCATAGGGTGTCCCGAATCCAATCACCGGTATCCTTAGAAGAGGAGAAACAGGGAGACAAGGCTGTGTGAAGACGGGTGAAGAGACTGGAGTGATGCTGCTGCACCAAGGATGGATAGCCCCACCAGAAGCTGGAAGACACAGGAAAGGACCAGAGACTCCAGAGGGAGTGTGGCCCTGCCGATACCCTGACTTGGGACTGACAGCCTCAAGGATTCTTGGAGAATAAGTTTCTGTTATTTTAAGTCACCAAGTTTGTAGCAGTTACAGAAGTCACCAGAAACCGACACAGTATCCAAATCCATCTGCTTCTCCAGGTTACCATCGACCTCACCTGGAGACCCAGTCTGCCTGCTGGGCTCTGTTTACCTCCATGTGCTCATGTACACATGTGTGTACATATGTATACATGTATATATACACACACACACATATAACACATGCAAATTACATATAAGCAGGGATGTAAATGTACAGGCCATGTGTGTAATAGACACTAGTGTATCACATGTATGTGACACTTTATAAGATTGAGAATATTTCCTCCTTCCCAGAAAGTTCTCTCCTATGGACGCAACTACAGATGATCATACTAAGGGAAGTAAGTCAGAAAAAGACCAATATCATATGATATCACATGCGGGATCTAAAATATGGCACAAATGAACCTATTTACAAAAAACAGACTTGTGGTTGCCAGACAGAGTAGGAGTCTGGGGTTAGTACATCCAAACTATTATGTATAGGGTGGATAAACAACAAGACCCTACTGTATAGCACATGGAACTATGTCCAATCTCCTAGGATAAACAATATTGGAAAAGAATATAAAAAAGAATATATATGTGTACAGCTGAGTTACTTGGTTGGTACAGCAGAAATAAACATGACATTGTAAATCAACTATACTTCAACTTAAAAAAAAAAAAAAACTTAAAAAAAAAAGTTCTCTCCTACCCTTTCCAGTGAATTCCTGCCCCAGCCCTCCAGGCACCCACTCTCTGATTTCTATCACCATAGATTAGTTCACCTGTTTCTTGGTGTCATGTAAATCAAACTGTAGAGTATCCACTCACTGTATCCAGCTTCTTTCACTCAGCATAATCTTTGGGAGACTCATCCACGGTGATGTGTCTATCAATAATTCAAACTCTTATTGCAGAGTTATTCCACTGAATCAAATAATGTTTTAAAAATACACTCAGGGACTTCCCTGGTGGTCCAGTAGTTAATAATCTGACTGCCAACACAGGGGACGTGGGTTCCATCACTGGCCCAGGAAGATTCCACATGCTGTGGGGCAACTAAGTCCGTGTGCCACAACTCTGAAGCTATGCTCTCCAACAAGAGAGCCCACTGTAATGAGGAGCCCACACACTACAGCTAAGGAGTAGCCCCCACTTGCCACAACTAGAGAAAGCCCAATCACAGCAGCAAAGACCCAGCACAGCCAAAAACAACTAAATGAAAAAATACAATCAGATATCATCACCATGCTCAAAACTCATTGGCCTAAAACTCATTAAATGAAGGTGCAAGAAAATTCAAAAATAGGTTATGCTTTGTGTATTATTCATTGAAAAAGTGAAAGTCACTCAGTCGTGCCCGACTCTTTGCGACCCCATCGACTGTAGCCCACCAGCCTCATGCTATTGATTGATATCCCTAGTTCCCTCCTTCTGGACACTCTTTGACATCAGGCATAACCATGTGAGCTGCTTTTAGCTAATGAATTTGAAAGGAAGTGATATGTGTATATTCCAGGTAGAATCTTGCATGGCTGGTGCGTGATTCCCTTCACTTCCTTCCTTCTGCTGACATGCAAGTTTGTGTTGAGAGAGACCCTCTACTGGCCTGGGCAACAGAGTAGCTCCAGTGACCACAGCCCTCTTGCTGACCTCTACTGAACACATATTACAAACAAGAAATAAACTTGTCGTATGAAGACGAAGACATTGGTAGATGTTTGTTACTGCAGTGTAGCCTGTCCTATCCTGACTTGTACAGCTTTCTTCTCTGATGCATTCTCCAAATTCTCCTCCTCCCATTGCTCTTGAGCCCCTCTGAGTCAGCATTTCCCAGTCACTGTCCTGAAACTACTTCATTAAGAATGAAACTAGAGGAATCAACTCTCCTGACCTCAGACTATACTACAAAGCTACAATCATCAAGAGAGTATGGTACTGGCACAAAGACAGAAATACAGATCAATGGAATGAAATAGAAAGTCCAAAGATAAATCCAAGCACCTATGAACAACTTGTCTTTGACAAAGGAGGCAAAAATATACAATGGAGAAAAAACAGTCTCTTCAACAAGTGGTGCTGGGAAAATTGGTCAACTATATGTAAAAGAATGAAACTAGAATACTTTCTAATATTATACACAAAAATAAAATCAAAATGGATTAAATATAAGACCAGAAACTATAAAATTCTTAGAGGAAAACATAGGCAGAACACTTTCTGACATAAATCACAGCAAGAGCCTTTTATGATCCACTTCCCAGAATAAAAACAAAAATAAACAATGGAACCTAATTAAACATAAAAGCTTTTGCACAATGAAGGAAACTATAAGGTGAAAAGACAGCCCTCAGAATGGGATAAACTAATAGCAAATGAAACAACTGACAAAGAGTTAATCGTCAAAATATATAAGCAGCTCAATATCAGAAAAATGAACAACCCAATCAAGAAATGGACAAAAGATCTAAACAGACATTTCTCCAAATATGACATATAGATGGCTAATAAACACATGAAAAGATGCTCAACTTCACTCATTATTAGAGAAATGCAAATCAAACCCACAATGAGGTTATCATCTCACACTGATCAGAATGGCTCTCATCAAAAAGTCTACAAACAATAAATGCTGGAGAAAAGGGAACCCTCTTGCACTGTTGGTGGGAATGCAAACCAGTATGGCTACTATGGAGAACAGTGTGAAAATTCCTTAAAACACTGGGAATAAAACTGCCATATAACCCAGAAATCCCACTGCTGAGCATACAGCCCAAAGAAACCAGAACTGAAAGAGACACATGCAGCCCAGTGTTCATTGCAGCATTATTTTCAGTAGCTAGGATATGGAAGCAACCTAGATGTCCATCAGCAGATGAATGGATAAGGAAGTTGTGGTGCATATACACAATGGAGTATTCCTCAGCTGTAAAAAGAAATGTGTTCGAGTCGGTTCTAATGAGTTCTATTATACAGTGAAGTCAGTCAGAAAGAGACTCTATATTAACACATATACGTGGAACTTAGAAAGATGGTACTGATGCTCCTGCTTGGGAGACACAGATGTAATGAACAGACTTTTGGGCTCAGTGGGGGAAGGCGAGGGTGGGATGATTGAGAGAACGGCACTGAAACATGTCTATCACCACATGTGAGATAGATGACCAGTGCAAGCTCGAGGCATGAAGCAGGGCACTCAAAGCCGGTGCTCTGGGACAACCCAGAGGGATGGGGTGGGGAGGGAAGTGAGAGGGGGGCTTAGGTGGGGGGATATGTGTATAACTGTGGCCGACTCATGTTGATGTATGGCAAAAACCATCACAATATTGTAAAGTAATTATCCTTCAATTAAAACAAAGAAATCAATTGGAGGAAAAAAAAAAGATTACCAACAACCCCCCCTTCTCCATGGTGAAACCCGATAGTCAAGTCTTGGTCCTCATGGAACTTGACCATTATGGCACCTGGTGAAGTTGCTCAGTCCTTTGTTTTCTAACCTTTTCTTCACTTGGTGAGAGGACACCGCACTCCCCAGCTTCCATCCTATACTTCTCTGGACACTCCTGTCCAGTCTCTCTTCCTGGTTCCTCCTCGCAGGACCTCCCCCATGTCTTCCTGCAGAGCACCCCAGGGCTCCTGAGATCCTGACCGCCCCATCCAGGCTTGGTCCCAGGCCTCTTCTCTCCACTCCTGAGTGGCCACCCAGCCTCCTGGCTGCTACTTACTGATGACCCCCAGGTGTGTCTGTCACGCACGCTGCTCCCTGATTCCCAGCCTGTCTTTTCACCTGCTCACTTGACAGCTCCACTTGACATCTCATCCACATGTCAAACTTAACATGTCCACACAAAGCTCCTGACTGTCCCTTCAAGCCTGCCCCATCCCTAACTGTTCCTCCATCAGGGTCTCTGAGTATTTATGATGAGTAGGCCAGAAACTCTGGAATAATTTTTCAGTCTTTTTTTTTTTTTTCATGCCTCAGGCATCCTGTTTATCAGCATTTCCTGTCAAAATGTATCCAGGATCCCACCTCATCCCACCACCTTCTCAGCTGCCACCTTGCTCCAAGCCACGTGCACCTCTCCCTTGGATTACTGCATTAGCCTCGTAACTGCCCCTACTCTCACCCCAGCCCCCGCCGGTGATTCTCAAACCCAACAGCCAAAAAAAAAATCCATTTGAAAATGTCACTCTTTTTCTTAAATTCCTCCAATTGCTACTCATTTCTCACAAAATAAAACCTATGTTATAGACTCACAGATGTAGAAAACAAACTAAGGGGGATGGGGAGGGGAGGAATAAATTGGGAGACTGACATATACACACTACTTTGTAGAAAATAGATAATAAGGACCTACTGTATAGAACAGGGAATTCTACTCAATAATCTGTAATGACCTGTATAGAATCTAAAAAGTATTGGATATACATATATGTATAACTGATTGACTTTGCTGTACAGCACAGACTAACAACATTGAAAATCAACTGTACCTCAATAAAAATTAATTTTTAAAAACCCGTGTTTATGTAAAAGAATGAAATTAGAACACTCTCTAACACCATACACAAAAAATAAATTCAAAATGGATAAAAGACCTAAATGTAAGGCCAGACATCATGAAACTTAGAGGAAAACGTAGAACACTGTTTGACATAAATCACAGCAAGATCTTTTTTGACCCACCTCCTATAGTAATGAAAACAAAAATAAACCAATGGGACCTAATTAAACTTAAAAGCTTTTGCATAACAGAGGAAACCATAAATAAGACAAAAAGACAACCCTCAGAATGGGAGAAAACATTTGCAAATGAAGCAACTGACAACAAACTAACCTCCAAAATATACAAACAACTTATGTACCTCTCTCTCTCTCTCTCTATATATATATATATATATAAACCCAAATGACTCAATCAAAAAATGAGTGACTGAACAATTACAACATACTATGTATAGAATAGGCAACTAATGAGAACCTACTGTAAAGCACGGGGAACTTGACTCACTGCTCTGTGGCAGCCTAAATGGGAAGGAAATCGGAAAAAGATGGGTCAGATATATATGTATCCCCTGGGGGAGGGCATGGCAGCCCACTCCAGTGTTCTTGCCTGGAGAACCCCATGGACAGAGGAGCCTGGTGGGCTACAGTCCATGGGGTCATGAAGAGTCAGACACGACTGAAGTGACTTAGCGCACACACACACACACACACACATATATGTATAGCTGATTCAGTTTGCTGTACAGTGGAAACACAACACTGTAATGCAACTACACTCTGATGAAAAATTGTTTTAGGTAAAAATAAATAAATACTTGGTAGGCGGAATTCTAAGTCCCCAGTGACCATCCAGAGGGGGTGGAATCTATGAAATGATGGGCTATCAGTCCAGTGATTATATTCTATACACAAGGACATAAGTGGTTTTGTAGATATAATAATTAAGGTTACTAATCAGCTGACTTTGAGTTAATTGAAAGGGAGAGTATCAATATCCAGTGCACATGACCTAACCACATGGGCCCTTTAAATTGGGTCTAGAGATGGGAGACAGAGGAAGCCAGAAGTTCAAAGCGTGAGAAAAATCTGGCAACTGTGGCAGGCTTTGCAGATGGAGAGGACCAGATGGGAGCAGCTCCCAACCAACAGCCACCAAGGGAATGGGGACCTCAGGCCTACAGACACAGGAACTAAATTTGCCAATGACAAGGATGAGCTTGGAACTGTATTTTCCCCATGTCTTCCAGATGAGAACTCAACCCCACTGACACCGTGATTTAGGTTTGAATAGAGCATGTAGCCAGGAGAAGGCAATGGCAACCCACTCCAGTACTCTTGGCTGGAGAATCCCATGGATGGAGGAGCCTGGTGGGCTACAGTCCATGGGGTTGCTAAGAGCCGGACATGACTGAGCGACTTCCCTTTCATGCACTGGAGAAGGAAATGGCAACCCACTCCAGCGTTCTTGCCTGGAGAATCCCAGGGACGGGAGAGCCTGGTGGGTGCCGTCTATGGGGTCGCACAGAGTCGGACACAACTGAAGCCACTTAGCAGCAGCAGCAGAGCATGTAGCCAACCTCCAACCTACAGACCACCTGTGCTGTGTACTGGTGGCTCTATCTGTGGTAATTTTGTGTGTGGCAACAGAAAACTAAAACAATAGCAACCTTCAAACCTCTGGTGTAGGAGAATATATTTTTGCAATTTATATATCCCATATAACAACTCAGATCCAGAAAATAAAGAACTCCTACAAAAAAAGAAGAAGATAGGAGACCCATTAGAAAAATGAGCAAAACACCTGCAAAGACATTTCATGAAAGAGGATACTAAGCAGCTCAGAAAACACATGAAAATGTATTGAATGTCAGTCATCAGGGAAATATACATTAAAACTGCATATAACCAGAGAAAACCATAATTTCAAAACATAGATGCACCCCAATGTTCATAGCAGCACTATTTACAATAGCCAAAGTATGGAAGCAGCCTAAACGTCCATTGACAGCTGAATGGATAAAGAAGATGTGGTACATGGATACCTCAGAACATTATTTTGCCATAAAAAGAGTGAAATAATGACATTTGCAGCAACATAGCTGGGTCTAGAAATTACCCTAAGTCAGAGAGGATAAATGTCATACAATATCACTCACATCTGGAATTTAAAAAATGATACAAATGAACTTATTTACAAAACATAAACAGACTCACAGACCTAGAAAACAAACTTGTGGACACCAAAGGGAAAAAGTCGGGAGGAGGGATAAACTTGGAGCTTGGAACTATCATATACACACGACTATATATAAAATCGGAGAAGGCAATGGCACCCGACTCCAGCACTCTTGCCTGGAAAATCCCATGGGCAGAGGAACCTGGTGGGCTGCAGTCCATGGGGTTGCTGAGAGTCGGACACGACTGAGTGACTTCACTTTCACTTTTCACTTTCATGCATTGGAGAAGGAAATGGCAACCCACTCCAGCGTTCTTGCCTGGAGAATCCCAGGGATGAGGGAGCCTGGTGGGCTGCCATCTATGGGGTCACACAGGGTCGGACACAACTGAAGCGACTTAGCTATAGCAGCAGCATATATAAAATAGATAATCAATAAGGACCTACTGTATAGTACAGGGAACTCTACTCAATATTCTGTAATAACCTATGTGGGAAAATAATTCAAAAAAGAATAGATATGTGAATGCATGCTAAGTCACTCAGTCATGTCTGACTCTGAGATCCCGTGGACAGTAGCCCACCAGGCTCTTCTGTCTATAGGATTCTCCAGGCAAGAATACTGGAATAGGTTGCCATGCTCTCCTTCAGGGGATCTTTCTGACCCAGGGATTGAACCTGTGTGAATATGTACAACTAAATCACTTTGCTGTGCATCTGAAACACAGCATCGTAAATCAACTATATTCCAATAAATAATAAAACATTTTTTAAAAACTGAAATGAGATAGTACTCCACACATATCAAAATCTTAAAATAGAAAAAAATAGGAAATACCAAGTGTTGGCCAGGATGTGGTACAGCTAGAATTCTCATTCTGCTGGTGGGGGAGCAAATTAGTATACACACTTAATATATCAGTTCAGTTCAGTCACTCAGTCATGTCTGACTCTTTGCGACCCCATGAATTGCAGCACGCCAGGCCTCCCTGTCCATCACCAACTCCTGGAGTTCACTCAGACTCATGCCCATCGAGTCAGTGATGCCATCCAGCCATCTCATCCTCTGTCGTCACCTTCTCCTCCTGCCCCCAACCCCTCCCAGTTATCAGAGTCTTTCCCAATGAGTCAACTCTTTCGCATGAGGTGGCCAAAGTACTGGAGCTGATATATCTACTGAAAACTGATATATCTTCTGAGATTGAACATATGTGTCCTCTATGATCCAGAATTCCACTCCTGGATCTACAAGTTAGTACACATGTCCAGTACACATCAGGTATAAGAAAATTCATGNTTATCAGAGTCTTTCCCAATGAGTCAACTCTTTCGCATGAGGTGGCCAAAGTACTGGAGCTGATATATCTACTGAAAACTGATATATCTTCTGAGATTGAACATATGTGTCCTCTATGATCCAGAATTCCACTCCTGGATCTACAAGTTAGTACACATGTCCAGTACACATCAGGTATAAGAAAATTCATGCATTATTCATAGCGCCGTACAATGGCTGGGCTTTCCGAGGCCTCTCTGCCCTCACCTCCCCGTACGCACTCCCTTGCTCACTCTGCTCCATCCTCACTGACTTCCTTGCTATCTCCAGAACGGCAGGAACTCTCCTTCCCTGAGGTCTTTGCATCTTCTGTTCCATCTGCAAGGGAACCTCTTGCTTTAGAGCAGGAGTTTGCAACTGGGGTGTGACTTAGTCCCCCAGGGGACATTTGGGAATATCTGGAGATGGCTTTGATGAGCACACCTGGGGGATACTACTGTCATCTAGTGGGTGGAGGTCACAGATGCTGCTAAACACCCTACTGTGCACACAACAGCTTCAACAATGGAGAATTCCCCCATTTAGAATGCCCAGGTTGCTGGGGTTGAGAAAGTTCACCCTGCTTACCATCATGGCTTGATGCCCAACTTGTTTGACATTTTTGCTGGAATGAATGTCACTCTCCCAGTGAGTTTTTCCCAAACAACCCTCATGAAATGACCCTCCTACAGGACACTCCTTCCACGCAGCCCTTTGTTTCTCTGTAATAGTCATCATGATTATAAGACACACCATCTAGTTTACTGATGAATTTGTGCTGTCCCCACTCAAGGTACACTTCTGCAAGGCTGCAATTCTTGTCTGCTCTCTGCATTCCCCCTCTAGAAGAGGTGCTCCATAAACATTTATTGTATGGATACCAGACTAAATGAGAGGAAAATAATCATCTTTACAACTGTGCCCAGAAATTTTATTTACTCTCCAACACTGATGGCAAAAATTGCATTGAAAGGTTGTAGACAATGGTTGAGAACGCACCAATAAGTACACGCAGTGGTTACAAAGGACGGCTTCTCATCTGCCTATATTTTACTTGTTACAGTTTGCTTTCAAGGTCTAGTGTTTTGCTGTCAAAATCAGACTCTTTGTTCAAGGCAGCTGGCCATTACTGTCAACAAAACAAACAGGGGAAAGGAAAAGTGGAGGCAAAACCCACACGTGTTTAGACAGCAGATCCCGACAACTGTGCTTCTGCTCAGTCACGCACACTATCCAGATGCGAGACCGTGATGGCCAAAGGATATTTTGTGCTGGATGGTGTTCTTCCACTAGACAAATGCTTTCCTTCCTAATGCTATTCATCTTGGCTCTATGAACAGAAGAAGCTGAATTAGCCACGACTGCAACTTTACTGCAGAAGATAAACACCTCCAGCCTGTGGTTCTAATGCAAGAGCTGTAGGGAGAGGGACTCAGGAAGAACCAGGGCTGCCTCTAACAAACGGGAGGAGGAGCTGTCTGTGAGGCACCTACTATGACTTCAGCTTCGCTTTTGATGTGTGCTCCCAGAGTTCTTGATCACGTGACCTTGCCTGCCAATTTCTGAGCATGAGATGAGCTCACGATAGTTTTTTCAATCTTTTGGCTTTGTTCTGGCTGCACTGGGTCTTCGCTGCGGTGCGTGGGCTTCCCATCGTGGTGGCTTCTCTTGTTGCAGAGCGTGGGCTCTACAACGTGTGGGATCAGTAGCTGTGGTCTGAGGGCTTAGTTGCTCCACAGAATGTGGGATCTTCCAGAGCCAGAGATCAAACCCATGTCCCCTGCATTGGCAGGGAGATCCTTAACCACCGGGAACTCCCAAAAGAAATGTGTTTGAAGACCCTGTTAATATATGTCTCAAAAGGTTAAGCATAGTTACTATCTAACCTAGTACTTATTCTTGTAGGTATATACCCGAGAGAACTGAAACATGTGTTCAAATAAGACATGTGTACACAAACACAGCAGCATAATTTGTTAGAGCCAAAAAGAAACACTCTAACTGTCCATCAGCTGATGAATGTATAAAAAATATGGTCTATGCTTAGAATGGAATAATAGTTGGCTATAAAAAGGAATAGAGGAAAACAATAGAATGGGAAAGACTAGAGATCTCTTCAAGAAAATTAGAGATACCAAGGGAACATTTCATGCAAAGATGGGCTCCATAAAGCTCAGAAATGGTATGGACCTAACAGAAGCAGAAGATATTCAGAAGAGGGGGCAAGAATACACAAAAGAACTGTACAAAAAAGATCTTCACAACCCATATAATCACATTGGTGTGGTCACTCACCTAAAGCCAGACATCCTGGAATGAGAAGTCAAATGGGCCTTAGGAAGCATCACTACAAACAAAGCTAGTGGAGGTGATGGAATTCCAGTTAAGCTACTTCAAATCCTAAAAGATGATGTTGTGAAAGTGCTGCACTCAATGTGCCAGCAAATTTGGAAAACTAAGTCGTGGCCACAGGACTGGAAAAGGTCAGTTTTCATTCTAATCCTTAAGAAAGGCAATGCCAAAGAATGCTCAAACTGCCGCACAATTGCACTCATCTTAAACACCAGTAAAGTAATGCTCAAAATTCTCCAATCCAGGCTTCAACAGTACTTGAACCATGAACTCCCAGATGTTCAAGCTGGATTTAGAAAAGGCAGAGGAACCAGAGGTCAAATTGCCAACATCCGCTGGATCATGGAAAAAGCAAGAGAGTTCCAGAAAAATGTCTACTTCTGCTTTATTGACTATGCCAAAGCCTTTGACTGTGTGGATCACAATAAACTGTGGAAAATTCTGAGAGAGATGAGAATACCAGACCACCTGACCTGCCTCTTGAGAAATCTGTATGCAGGTCAGGAAGCAACAGTTAGAACTGGACATGGAACAACAGACTGGTTCCAAATAGGAAAGGAATACATCAAGGCTCCTATTGTCACCCTGCTTATTTAACTTCTATGCAGAGTACATCATGAGAAATGCTGGGCTGGAGGAAGCACAAGCTGGAATCAAGATTGCCAGGAGAAATATCAGTAACCTCAGATATGCAGATGACACCACCCTTATGGCAGAAAGCGAAGAAGAACTAAAGAGCCTCTTGATGAAAGTGGAGAGTGAAAAAATTGGTTTAAAACTTAACATTCAGAAAACTAAGATCATGGCATCTGGTCCCATCACTTCAAGGCAGATAGATGGGGAAACAATGGAAACAATGAGAGACTTTATTTGGGGGGCTCCCAAATCACTGCAGATGCTGACTGCAGCTATGAAATTAAAAGATGCTTACTCCTTGGAAGGGAAGTTGTGACCAACCTAGACAGCATATTAAAAAGCAGAGACATTAGTCAACAAAGGTCCGTCTAGTCAAGGCTATGGTTTTTCCACTGGTCATGTATGGATGTAAGAGTTGGACTATAAAGAGGGCTGAGCACAGAAGAATTGATGCTTTTGAACTTTGGTGTTGGAGAAGACTCTGGAGAGTCCATTGGACTGCAAGGAGATCCAGCCAGTCCATCCTAAGGGAAATCAGTCCTGGGTGTTCATTAGAAGGACTGATGTTAAAGCTGAAACTCCAGTATTTTGGCCACCTGATGCAAAGAGCTGACTCATTTGAAAAGACCGTGATGTTGGGAAAGATTGAAGACAGGTGGAGAAGGGGATGACAGAAGATGAGATGGTTAGATGGCATCACTGACTCAATGGACATGAGTTTGGGTAAACTCTGGGAGTTGGTGATGGACAGGGAGGCCTGGCATGCTGCAGTTCATGGGGTCACAAAGAGTTGGACATGACTGAGTGACTGAACTGAACTCCTTGGAAGGAAAGTTATGACCAACCTAGATAGCATATTAAAAAGCAGAGACATTACTTTGTCAACAAAGGTTCATCTAATCAAGGCTATGGATTTTCCAATAGTCATGTATGGATGTGAGAGTTGGACTGTGAAGAAAGATGAGCACTGAAGAATTGATGCTTTTGAACTGTGGTGTTGGAGAAGACTCTTGAGAGTCCCTTGGACTGCAAGGAGATCCAACCAGTCCATTCTGAAGGAGATCAGCCCTGGGATTTCTTTNGATGAGATGGTTAGATGGCATCACTGACTCAATGGACATGAGTTTGGGTAAACTCTGGGAGTTGGTGATGGACAGGGAGGCCTGGCATGCTGCAGTTCATGGGGTCACAAAGAGTTGGACATGACTGAGTGACTGAACTGAACTCCTTGGAAGGAAAGTTATGACCAACCTAGATAGCATATTAAAAAGCAGAGACATTACTTTGTCAACAAAGGTTCATCTAATCAAGGCTATGGATTTTCCAATAGTCATGTATGGATGTGAGAGTTGGACTGTGAAGAAAGATGAGCACTGAAGAATTGATGCTTTTGAACTGTGGTGTTGGAGAAGACTCTTGAGAGTCCCTTGGACTGCAAGGAGATCCAACCAGTCCATTCTGAAGGAGATCAGCCCTGGGATTTCTTTGGAAGGAATGATGCTAAAGCTGAAACTCCAATACTTTGGTCACCTCATGTGAAGAGTTGACTTCTGGAAAAGACCCTGATACTGGGAGGGATTGGGGGCAGGAGGAGAAGTGGACAACAGAGGATGAGATGGCTGGATGGCATCACTGACTCAATGGGCGTGAGTCTGAGTGAACTCCAGGAGTTGGTGATGGACAGGGAGGCCTGGCGTGCTGTGATTCATGGGGTCGCAGAGTCGGACATGACTAAGTGACTGAACTGAAGTCCCCAACATACAAACATTCAAGCTGTGAACTTTCAGAGATACAAGCATACATCCCATGTCCAATCATATAAGTTGGTTCATGTGTCTGGTGTACACTGTCATGTGTGGGCATCCCCTCAGAGGCTGGGCTTTTGTGTACTTTACGGTACAGAGTGCAGTAGTACAGTGTCTTTATTTCAAGCCTAGGATGTCCAGAAGCAAGCATAAAAACATCAGTGATGCAGCTGGTTCAGTTCAGTTCAGTCGCTCAGTCGTGTCCTACTCTTTCTGACCCCATGAATCACAGCACGCCAGGCCTCCCTGTCCATCACCAACTCCGAGTTCACTCAGATTCACGTCCATCGAGTCAGTGACACCATACAGCCATATCATCCTCTGTCGTCCCCTTCTCCTCCTGCCCCCAGTCCCTCCCAACATCAGAGTCTTTTCCAATGAGTCAGCTCTTCGCATGAGGTGGCCAAAGTACTGGGGTTTCAGCTTTAGGATCATTCCTTCCAAAGAAACCCCAGGGCTGATCTCCTTCAGAATGGATTGTACTTTTCAAGGTACTGTACTCTAAGATTCAAAGCATTTTACTTTTTGTGTTTGTTGGTTTTCAATGTTCCATTTGTGTGAAAAGTATAAACCTACTACAGTACAGTACTATATAGCCAATTGTGTTGGTTGGGTACCTAGGCTAACTTTGTTGGAGTTATGAAAAATTGGACTTACGAACAGGCTCTCAGAATGGAACTCATTCACATGTAGGGGACTTAAGGTATCAATATCCATTACAACAAGGACGCACCTTGAAAATGTTATGTAAAAGAACCCAGACACGACAGGACAAATACTGTGTGAGTCCACTGATGTGGGATGTCCATTATGGGCAAATTCAGAGAGACAGAAGATAGACTGGTGGTTGCCAGGGGCTACAGGGAAGAAGAGGGTAGGAGAGTGATGGTCAATGGTCATATCAGCTTTCTTTTTGGGGCAAAATGAAAACATTGTAAAGTTAGATAGTGATGATGGTTACATCATCACTGTGAATATACTACGATCCATCTGCTTTAAAGGAATGAATGGCATGTTGTGTGAGTTCTCTCTCAATTATGCTGTTTTAAAAACTCCTTTGGCAGCTTTCCATTACCTTATGCTATATCCATGTGCACCAGTATTGACATTTTCCTTTAAAGCCACTCAAATTTTTTTACTGGGTATCTTTCAGAAAAGAAAATTATTACTCTCTTAAATGAAAGGCTAATATCACTGGAGAGAAATAAAAACTATTGACAAGCTCCATCTTGCTCTGATTGATCAGTGTTCATACCATCACTGCTACTAAATATTTTGCATTTAAATAAATAAAATCCATGCCTAACTTCTAAGATCTGTTTGCTGAAATCTGCTCTCAATTTTTAAAGAGAAGAAAGATGGGGGAGGGGATTAGTGTTAGGTGTAAGGACAAATTAGCATCCACGGGAGAGTTCCTCCTTGATGTGACCAGGCTAGAAAGGAAGAGGAGAAAGGAATAACTTTTCCTGTATGGGACTTGATAATTTAATGTGGTCACCATGATGCCAGATATGCAGATGATACCCTTCTAATGGCAGAGTGAGAAAACTAACAAACCTCTTGATGAGGGTGAAAGAGGAAAGTGAAAAAGCTGGCTTAAAACTCAACCTTCAGAAAACTAAGATCATAGCCTCCGGTCCTATCACTTCATGGCAAATAGATAGGGAAAAAGCAGGAGCAGTGACAGATTTTATTTTCTTGGGCTCCAAAGTCACTGTGGACAGTGACTGCAGCCATGAAATTAAAACACGCTTGCTCACTCAAAGGAAAGACAAACCTAGACAGCGTGTTTAAAAGCAGAGACATCACTTTGCCAACAAAGGTCCATTTAGTCAAAGCTAACTTTTTCCAGTCCTCATGTATGGATGGGAGCGATGGACCATAAAGAAGGCTGAGCACCAAAGAGTTGATGCTTTTGAATTGTGGTGCTGGAGAAGATCCTGAGAATCCCTTGGACTGCAAGAGATCAAACCAGTCTATCCCAAAGGAATCAACCTTGAATATTCACTGGAAGGACTGATGCTGAAGTTCCAATAATTTGGCTACCTGATGCAAAGAGCTGACTCATTGGAAAAGACTCGGATGCTAGGAAAGATTGAGGGAAGGAGGAGAAGGGGGCGGCAGAGGATGAGATGCTTAGATAGCATCACTGACTCAATGGACATGAATCTGAGCAAACTCTGGGAGACAGTGGTGGACAGAGGGGCCTGGCTGCAGTCCATAGGGGTGTAAATAGTTGGATGTGATTTAGTGAGTGAACAATAAAGACAACAATGTGATGTCTACCTGAAGGACATACCAACTCTTGGAAACGCTGACCTTGATGAGAAAGGCTCACGTCTAGTCCTAAATACATTTAAACTCCTTGGGAGTCACAACAGTATCTCATTCATCCCTGGATCCCCCTGTGCCTAGAATCCTTTGGGAGACACACTTTGCACTAAACATACTCTAGCACTTGCTGTCAGTTCTCCCAGGGGTCTCCGATGGCAGCAGTCCTCAACCTTTTTGGCACAAGGGACCAGTTTCATGGAAGATGCTTTTTCCATGGAGCAGGGAGAGAGATGGTTTGGGGATGATTCAAGCACATTACATTTGTTGTGCACTTTACTTCTATTATTATTACACCAGCTCTGCCTCAGATCATCAGGCATTAGATCCCAGAGGTTGGGGACCCCTGGTCTATGGTTTTTGTATTACTTTAAAGGCTGTAGTTCCAGACTTATGGTTACCAAAGGGGAAAGCAAGGGCAGGGTTGGGGAGAGAGAAATTAGGAATCTGTGTTTAACATATACACACTACTATTTATAAAAGAGGTAAACAAGGACCTACGGAATAGCACAGAGGACTCGATTCAATCCCTCGCAACAATATAGTGGAAATGAACCTGAAAGAGCATATATATATGTGTGTGTGTGTGTACAACTGAATCACTTTGTTGTACACTTGAAACTAACACAACCCTGTAAATTAATTATACTTTGATAAAAAGATCTTGGGAAAAGATAAAGGCAGGCTGTGGTTTCTCTCTCAATAAGGGTTGAGTTTGCCATCAACAAACTCTTTTCATACAGAAGTTAGACATCATCTGTCAGGAATATGCAACAGACTCCTGGCGCAGGGGTACCTGTGATCCTGGATAAGCACAAAGTCTCTTCCAAGTCTAAGAAGAATGAACACCCAGAAACCCACCCATGTCCGCTTCCTGCAGCAGGAAACTGTGCTGAGTGCTGTAGTCTTGGTGGTCTCCCTCAAACTCAGTTGTCCCATCTATTAAATGGGGACACCATGCCCACCTTTCAGGGCTATTTTAAGGACTAACTGTATTATTGAATGGTGCAATGGTAAAGAGTCCATCTGCAATGCAGGAGATCCTGGAGATGCAGGTTCGATCCCTGGGTCAGGAAGATTCCCTGGAAAAGGAAGCGGCAACTCACTCCAGTATTCTTGTCTGGAAAATGGATAGAGGAGTCTAGTGGGCTACAGTACATGGGGTCCCGAAGAGTCAGGCACGACCAAGCACACACATATACATATAATTGGAAGGTGGACAACTCAGGGCAAGGAGGACAACAGAAGGCTCTGAACTGTGGCCAAGCCAGTTTTCAAGCATCACCCTTGTCTTGAAGAAGGGAAGAGCAGAAAAAGCCAACCCAGTAGCCTGGTCTCCTCACAGTGGTTCTTCGAGGTAGAAGTCAGCTAAGGTTTCGGCTCCATCTTCACTTCTCTTAGCAAGCACTACATCTCATCAGTTTGCTCAAAAGTGGAAACTTTGCCCTCTCTTCCACCTCCAGCCATGATGGGATACCTGGGACCCAAATAAACGACTCTGTAAATGACTATAATACTGGCAAAATATACGGAATAACTGGGCCCAGAGTTTGTGCAACTGACTGCAGGGCTGTAATCCCCCAGACACAGGGAACAAGGGAGTGCCAAGATTTCTGCTTGAGATCCCTTCTGGACACAGCAAAGAAAGGCAGAGTCCAAACAAAGCAAGGAAGTGAGAGATTGGAGATCGGAGGGGCCGAACTGCTTAGAATCTGTGGGGAACGGTCCTGGAGAGAAGTGAGCTGGTCAGAGAAGGGGCTACAGAGAACGGCATCAGGTCCCTTTGAGTATTTGGCTGAGCATGAGGCTGTGAGTGCAAAGGTCAATCTTTTGTGACATTGGCTATGTGCACCTGCTGTGCAAAGAATGACCCAGGAAAGAAAACACTAGGGAGTTGTGAGTTGAATCAACATCAGAGCTCACAGGTCTGGGAAGCATTCCACAACCATCCAGTGTGGAGAGGCCCAGCTGAACCCATGGAACTTTCAGGAGAGACCCCAGGGAGTCACACTTAGGAGTAGGGCTGAGCTAGCCTTAGAGTAAAGGCTACTCCAGGTGCACACCAACAAATTTTTAAAGGAACAAGCTAATTCATAAATAAGTAACTGCCTGCTGAAATAACATTCGATTATTACCACAGATCCCTGACACTCAGGAACGAAGAATCTATACAATGAAACGTACACTGCGTATGACAAAGCAGGAAACGGTAACCATAATCCAGAGGATCGGTCAGTATGAACACATCCAGAAGTGAGCCTCGTTATTCTGTAGAGCTGAAGCTAACAGCACTGTAAACTAACTTTGCTTAAATTTGTAAATAGTTAAGAAATGCAAATTTTTTTTTAAGCTGGAAATTTTAAACCCAGAACTACAAAAGTGGAGATGTTCACTGGGAGGAAATCAAAGAAGTACAGACACTGCATAGACAGAGAGAAAGAATAGTGGACTTGAAAATAGAGCAATAGAAATTATCCAGATTGAAGCAGAGGAGAGGAAAAAAGGAGGGAAACGGAGCCTTAGTAACCTGTGGGAGAAAAATCGAGGCATCTAATATGTGTGATGGGGGTATTGGAGGAGAAGAAAAGTGGGGGCAGGGCTTCAACGTTTCTAGCAGAGCTTAGATTGAATGTATGGCTGCCCTGGTGGCTCTGCCTGCAGGACAGGAGACCTGGGTTCAATCCCTGGGTTGGGAAGTTCCCCTGGAGGGCGAAATGGCAATTCATTCCAGTATTGTTGCCTGGAGAATCCCATAGCCAGAGGGGCCTGGCTACAGTCCATGGGGTCACAAAGAGTCAGACACGACTGAGAGACTAACATGTTCACTTTCGCAGCTTCTAAAGGAGAAATGTGTGAATCAGTGACTCAGACCTCTACCTTAAAAAGTTAGAAAAAGAAGAGCAACTTAAACCCAGAACTGGCAGAAGGAAGGAGGCAATAAAGGAGGAGAATTCAACGAGAGAGAAAACACATAATGTTTAAGAAAAAAAAATCAATAAAAAATAAAGTTGAGGAGGTAGCTTATTGTGGTTTTGATTTATGTTCCCCTGATGATTAGTGATGTTGTGTGTCTTTTCGTAAGTTACAAGGATGTAAATGCATAGCACAGGGAATAGAGTCAATCTTTGATAATAACTCTGTATGGAGTATAATCTGTAAAAAATATTGAATTTCTATTTGTACCCCTGAAACTAATATTGTAGGTCAACTATACTTTCAAAAAACTAAAAAAAAAAAAAAGCTGAATCTTGGAAAAGGTTGATAAAATTGATATGCCACTAGGCTAGACTGATGGAGATATTAATATGAAGGGAGGGCTTCTCTGGTGTCTAGTGGTTAAGAATGCACCTTAGGATGCAGAGGACACCGGTTCGATCCCTAGACCAGGAAAATCCCACATGCCATGGGGCAACCAAGCCCATGTGCCACAACTACTGAGCCCATGTACTGCAGCTATTGAAGAAGCCAGTGCCCCTTGAGCCTGTGCTCAGCAACAAGAGAAGCCACCCCAATGAGAAGCCCACACAGCAAAGCCAAAAGTAAATAAATTTTAAAAACAAACACATGAAGGCTAACCAATATGCTTGTGAATAACCAACAGACCACTGAAGAAATCGCAAAGGAAATCAAAATATGACTAGAGACAAATGACAACTGAGAACCTATGGCACACACTAACAGCAGGCGAAGAGGGAAATTTATAGCAATACAAGCCCGCTTCAAGAAAGGAGAGAGACGTCGAATAAACAACCTAACCTTACACCTAAAGCAGCTAGAAAAAGAAGGATAACCCCCACCACACCAAAGTTAGTGGAAGGAGAGAAATCATAAAGAGTCAAGCAGAAGTTGATGAAAAAGAAATGAAGGAGATAACAGCAAATCAATAAAACTAAAACCTGGTTCTTTGAGAAGGTAAACAAAATTGACAAATTGTTAGTAAGACTCATCTAGAAAAAAGAAGTGAAGTGAAGCCGCTCAGTTGTGCCCGACTCTTTGTGATCCCATGGACTGTAGCCTACCAGGCTCCTCCGTCCATGGGATCTTCCAGGCAAGAGTCCTGGAGTGGATTGCCATTTCCTTCTCCAGGGGATCTTCCTGACCCAGGGATCAAACCCAGGTCTCCCGCATTGTAGAAAGATACTTTACCATCTGAGCCACCAGACTAAAATTAATAAAATTAGAAATGAAAAAGGAGACATTACGACAGACAGCACAAATACAAACAATCATAAGAGACTACTATGAGCAACTGTATGTCCATAATATAAACAACTTGGAAGCAATGGAAAAATTCTTAGAGAAGTATAACCTTCCAAAACTGAACAAGGAAGAAATAGAAAATCTGAATAGACCAGTCACAAGCACAGAAATCAAAACTGTAATAAAAAATCTTCCAACAAACAAAAGCCAAACAACTTCACAGGTGAATTCTACCAAACATTTAGAGAAGAGCTAACACCTATCCTGCTCAAATTTTTCAGAAAATTGCAGAGGAAGGAAAACTCCCAAACTCATTCTACAAGGCCACCATTACCCTGATACCAAAACCAGACAAAGATGCCACACACACAAAAAAAAGACAATTACAGGCCAATATCACTGATGAACGTAGATGCAAAAATTATCAACAGAGTTCCAGCAAACAGAATCCAACAACACACTGAAAAGATCATACATCATGGACTTTATCCTAAGGGAGCAAAGATTCTTCAACGTATGCAAATTAATCAATATATACAACAATGTGATACACCATATCAACAAATTGAAACATAAAAACCATATGATCATCTCCATGGACACAGAGAAAGCCTCTGACAAAATTCAATACCCATTTATGATAAAACTCTCCAGAAAGCAGGCACAGAAGGAACATATCTCAACATAATACAGGCCATATATGACAAACCCACAGCAAATATTATCTTCAATGGTGAAAAACAAAGCATTTCCTCTAAAATGAGGAACAAGTCAAAGGTGCCCACTCACACCACTATTATCCAACATAGTTTTATTTATTTTTTAATTTTTATTTTTTAGTTTGTGTTGCTTTACAATACTGTATTCATTTTGCTATACATTGACATGAATCAGCCCCGAGTGTATATGAGCTCCCAATCCCGACCCCCCTCCCCCCTACCACCCAACACCATCTCTCTGGCTCATCCCCGTGCATCAGTCCCAAGCATCCTGCATCAAACCTAGACCAGCAATTCATTTTACTTATGATATCGTACATGTTACAATGCCATTCTCCCAAATCATCCCACCCTCTCCCTCTCCCACAGAGTCCAAAAGGCTGTTCTATACATCTGTGTCTCTCTTGCTGTCTCGCATACAGGTTTAACATTACCATCTTTCTAAATTCCATATATATGTGTTAGTGTACTGTATTGGCATTTTTCTTTCTGGCTTACTTCACTCTGTATAATTGGCTCCAGTTTCATCCACCTCATTATAACTTATTAGAAATCTTAGAAGAGAAAGACAGAAAAGGAATCCAAATTAGAAAAGAAGTAAGACTCCCACTGTTTGCAGATGACATGATTCTCTACATAGAAAACCCTGAAGATGTCACCAGAAAATTACTAGAGCTAATCAGTGAATACAATAAAGTTGCAGGATATAAAATTAATACACAGAAATACCTTGCATTCCTATACACTAACAATGAAAAAATCAGAAAGAAAAATTAAGGAAACAATCCCACTCACCATTGCAACAAAAAGAATAAAATACTTAGGGATAAATTTACCTAAAGAAAAAAAAAAAAAAAAGACCCGTATGCTAAAAACTGTAAGACACTGATTAAACCAACCAAAGACAACACAGACACATGGAGAGAGAAACCGTGTTCCTGGGTTGGAACAGCCAATATAGTGAAAATGACTATACCACCCAAAGCAATCTACAGATTCAATGCAATCCCTATCAAACTACCAATGTTATTTTTCACAGAACTAAAACAAATAATTTCACAATTTGTATGGAAACACAGAAGACCTCAAAGAATGAAAGCAATCTTGGGAAAGAAGAATGGAGCTGGAGAAATCAACCTTCTTGACTTCAGACTATACTACAAAGTTACAGTCATCAAGACAGTATGGTACTGGCACAAAAACAGAAAACATAGACCAATGGAACAAGATAGAAAGCCAAGAGATAAATTCGTGAACCTATGGGCAACTCATCTTTGACAAGGGAAGCAAAAACATACAAGGAGAAAAGACAGTCTCTTCAACAAGTGGTACTGGGAAAACTGGTCAACTATATGTAAAAGGATGAAACTAGAACACTTTTTAATACCACACACAAAAATTGAAAATGGATTAAAGACTTAAATGTAAGACCAGAAACTATAAAACTCTTAGAGGAAAACATAGGCAGAATACTCTGACATAAATCACAGCAAGATCCTCTGTGACCCACCTCCTAGAGTAATGAAAATAAAAACAAAAATAAACAAACAGGGCCTAATTAAACTTAAAAGCTTTCGCACAATGAAGAAAACTATAAGCAAGGTGAAAAGACAACCCGTAGAAAAGGAGAAAATAATAGCAAATGAAAGAACAAAGAACTAATCTCCAAATATACAAGCAGCTCATGCAACTCAATACCAAAAAAGCAAGCAACTCAATCAAAAAGTGGGCAGAAGACCTTAACAGACATTTATCCAAGGAAGATATACAGATGGCTAATAGACACATGAAAAGATGTTCAACATTGCTCATTATTAGAGAAATGCAAATCAAAACTACAGTAACGTATCATGTCGTGTCAGTCAGAATGGCCATCATGAGAAAGCCTACAAACAATAAATGGTGGATAGTGGGTGGATAAAAGGGGACACTCTTGTCCTGTTGGTGGGAATGTAAACTGATATAGCCACTGTGGAGAACAGTATGGAGATTCCTTAAAAACAAACAAAAAACTGGGAATAAAACTACCACGTGGCCCAGCAATCCCACTCCTGGGCCTACAGCCTGAGGAAACCACAACCTTAAAAGACACATGTACCCCAGTGTTCACTGCAGCACTATTTACAATAGCTAGGACATGGAAGGGACCTAGATGTCCATCAACAGACAAATGGATAAGGAAGTTGTGGTCTATAAACACAATGGAATATTATTCAGCAATATAAAGAACCCATTTGAGTCAATTCTACTGAGGCGGATAAACCTAGAGTGAAGTCAGAAAGAAGACAGATATTGTATATTAACACATATTTATGGTACCTGCAAAATCCTACCTGCAGGCAGCAAAGGAGAGGCAGACACAAAGAACAAACTTTTGGACAAGCAGGGGAAGGAGAAGACGGTATGGTTTGCAGAATAGCACTGAAACATATACATCACCATATATAAAATAGCCAGTGGGAGTTTGCTGTATGATGCAGGGTACCCAAAGCTTTGCTCCGTGACAACCTAGAGGGGTGGGATGGGGAGAGATGGGTTCAAGAGGGATGGGACATAAGTATACTTGTGGCCGATTCATGCTGATGTATGTCAGAAACCATCCTAATATTATAAATAAGGCATTATCCTCTGATTAAAAATATTTTAAGTAAATTAAAAAAGACAAAGGGAATAAAATTAACTATCAACATTAGGAACAAAACAAAGTAATTGCAATAATCTGAGAGACATTAAAATAGTGAGAGAATTTTTATGTACAATCATTTCAATAAATTTGACAACTTAAATTTAAAAAAAAATCATTCAATTCTCTGAATGAAACGAATTACCAAAACTGATGGAAGGAATATCAAATCAAAATAGTTTTACTTAAATATTCAGATTCATAATTAAAAAACATTCCACAAAGAAATCTCCAGTCCTAGAGGCTTCACTGGTGAATGTTAGCAAACTTTTAAGGACTTTTGTCAAGCTATGTGAATGCTAAATAGACCTCTGTCTCTCATAAATCTATATCCTTAACAAAATACTGAAAAGTCAAAGCCAACAATCAGATGAAGTTTGATTCTAGAATGCAGTACTGGTTTAAGATTTGAAGAATCAATGCAATTTGCCACATTAAGAGGTTAAAAGAGAAAAACCATACAATCATCTCAATAGAGGCAGAAAAAGCTTTGGGGGGAAAGTCCAGGTGCATTCATGACAAAAACTCCCAGAAAACCAGATAAAGTGTATCTACAAAATACCTACAGCTAACATTGTACCTAGTGACAAACAGCTTTGCTCAAAGATTGGAATTTCTATTGAACATCTTACAGAAAGTCCTAAATATGACAATAAAAGAAAAATTGAAAGACATAAAAATTAGAAAGGAAGAGCTAAAAATATCCTCATTTACACACTGCATAACTGTATATGTAGAAAATCCTAAGGAATCTACCAAACAAAACAAGAACCCACCAGAACCAATAAGCAAACTCAGCAATACTGTTGGATATGAAGAGAACATTAAAAAAAAAAAAGTCATTCTATTATATCAGCAATGAATAACAAAGTGAAATTTTAAAATACCATTTAAAATAACATCAAAAACATTAAATACATGACTGAATTTCAGTGAATATATAAAACCACTAAAACTTACAAAACATCAGAGAAAATAATCTAAATACATGAAGAGATATATTATGTTCACGGACTGGAAAATTCAGTGTTAAGGTGTCAATTCTTTTCAAATTCACCTACAGATTTAACACAATCTCAATAAAAATTTCAGTGGGGTATTGTTTGCTAGAAATTGACATAGTGAATGTAAGATTTGTATGGGAATGCAAATGTCTTCCAAAAACAGTTTTAGAAAAGAAGTATGGCTTTAAAAAACAGACAAACAATGGAACAGAACAGAAAGTCTTGAAATAGATTCACATCTATGAAATCAATCCCATTTCTTTAAAAGGTACCAAAACAATTTAATGGAAAAATGAAAATCTTTTCAACAAATGCTGCTGGAACAGCTAGATAACCATACTGAAAACCAAAAAACTTTGACCCATCTGTCATTTCACAGACAAAACTTAGAATGAGAGGGATCAAAATTCTAATGTTACTGCTGCAACTATAAAGATTCTAGAAAATATAGGAGTATCTCTTAGTGATCTTGGGATAAAGATTTCTTAGACAAGGCACAGAAATTATCATAAAAGTTTTTAAACGTTAAAATATATTTCACAAAAAAATTCTGTAAAATGGACATCACTAAGAAAATTAAAAACCACTGATTAGGAGAAAAATAAATATGTACAGCTGACAAAGGATTAATATCCAGAATACAAAAATGAATTTTATATCTCAATGACAAAGTGACAAAAAAAAAATGAACCTTCCTTTATAAAGGAAGATATAGGAATGTCCAATAAGCACACAAAAAAGCACTCAGTGTCATTAGTTGCAAGGAAATGCAATTTGAAATCAATGAGAGATCTCTACACACCATCATAATGGCTAAAATTGAAAACTGTCAACCTCATGTTGTCAAGTATGTAAAGCCAATTAACTCCTATACACAGTGGAGATGTGTAAAATGGTACAACCAGAATGACTGTTTCTTGTAATGTTAAACATAAACCTTCTCTATGATCCAGAGATTCCACTCACAAAATAAATGAAAATATGTATATACATATATATATATTTTAAAAAGCCTTGTACAGGAATGGTGACAGCAACTTTGTTCACTGTAGCCAAAACCCAAGAATTACCCAAATGTTTGACAACAGGTGAATACATAAATGATGCTATATTCGTAGAGTAGAACAATGTCTAACAAGAAAAGAATTCATGCATGCATGCAAAGTCGCTTATGTCTGACTCTTTGTGACCTGATGGACGGTAGCTTGCCACGCTCCTCTGTCCATGCGATTTTCCAGGCAATCCTGGAGTGGGTTGCCATGCCCTCCTCCAGGGGATCTTTCCAAGCCAGGGATCAAACCCGCACCTCTTGGCAGGCGGGTTCTTTATCACCTGCACCACGTGGGAAGCCCAAGAAAAGAATGAACTGCTTATAAATCTCACACCATGGAAGGACCTGAAAACAGGCTGCGTGAAAAAGGCTGAACACAGAACAAGACACACTGTACGATCCTGCTACATGAAGTCCTAGGAAAGGCAAAACTAGTCCACAGCAAAAGAAGTTGGAACGATGTAGCCACTCAGCGGGGGCTGTGGGGTTGGCTGGAAAGGATGTGAGCCATCTTTCTGGGGATGAAAACATTCTGTGTCTAAGCATGTGGGTTACACAGATGTGTGAACTGAACTGTCATTGAACTCTATACTTTTAAGATTTGTGCATTTTTCTATAAGGATTTCAGTTTTTAAAAAGCGTTAAACATTGGAACACCCACTGCTGCCAGTCCTGAAGTTTCCAGTTTTCTTGAGCTGAAGTTCCTGTGCAGAGAAAGCCATACTCTAGGTGTCTCCTTCCCATCACCATCACAGACACCTCCATTTATTGAGCATCTTCTATGTACTGGGCACTCTTCTGCTTTACGTTGATTAGCTACCCAACATTCACAAATGGTCTTCGTGATATTCCTCATTTTGACTTTACAGATGGGAAAGCCGACCGACACATTCCCACTGGCAGCCTCAGTTGGGAGACCTTTACAGATGGATTTCAGTTAATGACAGTGGCAATACCATGTCCTGAGGGGATATGGCTTTGCCACTGGCCAGGTGACGTCACACTTTGCATTTAACGACATCAAGTTCACAAGGGAAGACTGTAGATCTCAGAAACAAAGCTCATCAAGCAAGACTGAAATACAGGTTTTCTGGAGCACACAAGAGCAAAGGGACTATTTAGGACACTGAGGCTGGTGAGGAAGGGCACTCCTAACTGGGGACCCCCGGGGGCCGTGTTTAGGTCATTCTAGGTCCTCCCATGTAGTCTTCCAACCTTCCACATCCTTCATGCAACCTCACCCAACCCGCGAGGGACAAACCCAACCAGGCAGGCTGTCGTGGAGGCAATTTAGGAGCACCCCGAAGCCCCGTGAAGTCACTGTGCGAATTTACCCTTTCCCTGGGGAAGCAGCTGAGTGATAAATGGAGTCCTTTGTTTTTAATACTGACTTATTTTTCCATGTTGGGTCTTAGTTGCGGAGGCAGAATCTTCGTTTTATCACATGAGATCACGCTTTATCTAGTGCAAGGACTCTCGTTGTGGCACATGGGCCTCAGTAATTGTGGTGCAGGCGCTTGGTGGCCCCCCACATGTGGGATCTTAGTACCCCAACCAGGGAGAGAACCCAAGTCCCCTGCACTGGAATGTGGAGTCTTAACCACTGCACCACCAGGAAATCCCTGGAGTTCATTTCTAAGCACATCAGTATCTGTGTGTCCATTGCTACATGTGGCCAAAAAGGAAGAACCATAGTGCTTTAGGGTCCCTGCTTCCTCTCTAGGTTTCTGTTGGCCATTAGGGGAAAAGGTGCCCCTCAATACCCCAAATGCATTGAGAGCTTTTGTTGCCCGAAACATGTATCTGTGCAAATGAGAAAGCCGAGTAGGCAGCTCCATGCTGTGTGCTCAAACTTGGCAAGTGGGTAATGGGTTGGGTTTTGTCTCCCACTTGCCCCATCATGGGACATCCCATGGGATTACACACGACCTGCCCAGTTACACCCAGCAGCCCTTACAGAGGACTAGGTTCTCCATCCAAGAGGAGAACCCCAAACAGTTGCTGTTTCCTACCTCGCTTACTCACAGAGCTCCACTATGGTAAGAGAACCTCTTTGTAACCACACCTCAAACAAGAGCCCTGCTTAGACAATGAAGGAGCCACCTTTGACTGAGGTCTGTGTGCATAATTACAAGTGCCACTGCACAGGTCTCCTGATATTACAAAACTTCATCCTTTCACAACGAGAAGAATCAAGGCAAAATCAAACCCAGAGAGATGGGCTGGCCCATGTTTTGTTGCATGGGCCACAATGCAACAAATCTCATCCTGGATTCCTTCACTCAGGCCCCTCTGTCTTCTACGCTCATCTCCCTCAAAAGATCCCAACTTGATCCTGTTCACCTTCTGTGGCTTAAGTAAAAGTTACTGGGTATCTTTTTAAAACTAATTTTAAAACCACCCTTATGGCAGAAAGTGAAGAGGAACTAAAAAGCCCCTTGATGAAAGGGAAAGTAGAAAGTGAAAAAGCTGGCTTAAAGTTCAACATTCAGAAAATGAAGATCATAGCATCTGGTCCCATCACTTCATGGGAAATAGGTGGGGAAACAGTGGAAACAGTGTCAGACTTTATTTTCTTGGGCTCCAAAATCATTGCAGATGGTGACCACAGCCATGAAATTAAAAGACGCTTACTCCTTGGAAGAAAAGTTATGACCAACCTAGATAGCATATTCAAAAGCAGAGACATTACTTTGCCAACTAAAGTCCGTCTAGTCAAGGGTATGGTTTTTCCAGTAGTCATGTATGGATGTGAGAGTTGGACTGTGAAGAAGGCTGAGCACTGAAGAATTGATGCCTTTGAACTGTGGTGTTGGAGAAGATTCTTGAGAGTCCCTTGGACTGCAAGGAGACCCAACCAGCCCATTCTGAAGGAGATCAGCCCTGGGATTTCTTTGGAAGGAATGATGCTAAAGCTGAAGCTCCAGTACTTTGGCCACCTCANAAGAAAAGTTATGACCAACCTAGATAGCATATTCAAAAGCAGAGACATTACTTTGCCAACTAAAGTCCGTCTAGTCAAGGGTATGGTTTTTCCAGTAGTCATGTATGGATGTGAGAGTTGGACTGTGAAGAAGGCTGAGCACTGAAGAATTGATGCCTTTGAACTGTGGTGTTGGAGAAGATTCTTGAGAGTCCCTTGGACTGCAAGGAGACCCAACCAGCCCATTCTGAAGGAGATCAGCCCTGGGATTTCTTTGGAAGGAATGATGCTAAAGCTGAAGCTCCAGTACTTTGGCCACCTCAGGGGAAGAGTTGACTCATTGGAAAAGATTCTGATGCTGGAAGGGATTGGGGGCAGGAGGAGAAGGGGACGACAGAGGATGAGATGGCTGGATGGCATCACTGACTCGATGTGCGTGAGTCTGAGTGAACTCCGGGAGTTGGTGATGAACAGGGAGGCCTGGCGTGCTACGATTCATGGGGTTGCAAAGAGTTGGACATGACTCAGTGACTGAACTGAACTGTATGATGAGAAATGAGACCCAGAGAGGAAGAGTATGTCCATAGCCACACAGCTGGTACAGTCAGGGCCAAAGTTAGACCCAGGGCTGACAACTCCAAATTCAGTGCTCTTTCCGTGTGTCCATCTCACTTGGGGTCCAAGCCAGGAAGGCACCTGCACAAATATCAATATTCATGACACTTAAGAGGATGGTACTGATGCCTCCTTAGGGGTAAATATGCCTCGGTGCAGGCATGCATTCCTGCTCAGTCATGCCTCCCTCTTTGTGACCCTGCCAGGCTCTTCTGTCCATGAGACTCTCCAGGCAAGAATACTAGAGTGGGTTGCCATGTCTTCCTCCAGGGATCTTCCCAACCCAGGGATCAAACCCGTGTCTTCTGCATTGGCAGGCGGGTTCTTTACCAGCTGATCCACCGGGGAAGCCCTAAATATGCCTCTAATGAATCCAAATTAAAATTATGATGATCCATTGTTTTATGCATGCCAGGCTGGCGAAAATTAAAGTAACAAGTGGCAGGCAGAAAAATGGTTCCAGAGATGTGCACGTCCCAATGTCTGGAACATATGAGTCTGTTCTGCTATGTGGCAAGGGTGAGTTTAGGGTGCAGACAGAGATAAGGATGCCCGTCAGTTGATCTAAGATGGGGAGATTAGCTGGGTAGGTCCAGCACCCACCAGACAGGAAGATGGAGACAGAAGGGGAGGGAGATGTGAGTCATCCGCTGTTACTGGCTTCGTGGGAAGGCGCCACGAGCCAAGGAATGTGGGTAGTCTCTAGCAGCAGAAAAGACCTAGGAAATGGATGCTCCCCAAGGAGCCTCTGGAAAGAATGTGGCCCTGCCGACATCTTGATTTTTAGCCCAATGAGACCCATTGCAGACTTCTGAACCACGGTACTGTAGGGTGATTAATTTGCATCATTAAGCCACTATGGAAGTGATCATTTGTTACAGCAGCAATAGAATGCCGAACAGCCAGCAGCTCTCCTGCACGTAGTTGTGCTGGGTGCTGTGGGAACACAAGATCTCCAAGCCCAGCCTGGGAGAGAGGGCAAGCATAGAATTGAGGAGACTTTCTAGAAGAGGCAGTATCTAGACTTATCATATGATCCTGCAATCCCACTCTGGGGGCATATATCCAGAGAAAACTACAATTCCAAAAGGTATCATGTTCTTAGCAGCACTATTCACAGTAGCCAAACCATGGAAACACCTAGATGGCCCCTGACAGATGAAAGGAGAAAGACGTGGTGCATATAAGCAATGGAAGAATACTCAGCCATAAAAAATGAAATACCATTTGTAGCAACATGGGTGCAACTAGAGATCATACTAAGTGAAGCAAGTCAGAGAAAGATAAATATCATATGACGTCACTTAGATGTGGGATCATATCACTTATATGTGGCATCACTGATTCAATGGACATGAACTTGGGCGAACGCTGGGAGGTGGTGGGGGACAGAGAAGCCTGGTGTGCTGCAGTCCATGGAGTTGCAAAGAGTCAGACGTAACGTGGTGACTGAACAACACCTGGGGAAGCTAAAATATGGCACAGATGAACCCACACAAAACAGAAACAGACACGCAGACCCAGAGAACAGGTTGCCAAGAGGGAAGGAGGGAGATCGAGGGATTGACTGGGAGTTTGGGGTCAATAATGCAGACTATTACATTTAGAATGGATAAACAAAGTCCTGCTGTGTAGCACAGGGAACTATCTTCAACATCCGGTGACAAACCATAAAGGAAAAGAATAGTAAAAACCACGTGTATATATATATAACCGAGTCACCTTGCTGTGCAGCAGAGACTGGCGGCGCATTGTAAATCAACCATACTTCAATTTTTTAAAAGTTGAAGGAAAAAAAAAATCTTAAGGTTCAAGTCACAAAAGGAAGGGGCTGTGGTTTCCACAGAGACCTCCATGGAAAGGAGAGCTAGAAAGAGGTGCCTGGGGGAATGACAAGGAGTTGGTTCTCTGCATGGGAGGATGGAGCAGGCATTGAATGTGATCGTGGAAGGTGGCTACTATAAAGGGTGGTGGACTTTAGGGGATTCTGGTTGGGGCTTCAAATTTGCCTTTTGCAAAGCCCACCTTGGCTGTGGAGAGTGGATGAGAGGGTGGACTAGAAGGAGGCTGACCACACGAGAGGTCACTGCAGCACCCAAGGTGAAGGCGATGGCGGCTTGGACCAGGCACTGGGCCAAATGCACGTGGTCACGGCAGTGAACTCACCTGGACCTGGGGATGGAGGGGAGGAGCTACCTGGCTGTCTTCTTTGGGGTTCCTGGCACATCCCTTCCACATTCTTTTCACCTCATCCTCTCTTGAGTCTCCAAAATCTGGCCTGTGCTCCTTGAAACCACCGCCAGCTCCCTCCTGTCCCTGGAGGGACGTTTGTCACGGAACAGAGGTTGTCGTTTACCATCTGCTAAGAGAGGCCCCAGCGGAGGATGAGTCGTGTTAATTAGGAAGGGGCAGAGGAGAGGGAAAGACAACAACCGCCATCTGCCTCTAGGCTTTGGAGGAAGGGGTGGGACCAGGACGGGGAGATGGAACTGGTGACCCCAATTTAGTTAAAACTGCAGCGGTCTCGAGGTCTGAGCCAGAGGGACCCAGATGTCCTTGGCAGTGCCCTTAGCAGACAGATGGAGTTTCTGCAGTCCCTGCCTCAAAAGTGGCTCTGGGCCTTCTCAGACAGAGTGGGGTCAGCAGGCTACACAGGGGGTCACGGGAGGGTACCTGGGCGGGAACCACGATCATGGTGGGGGGGATGATGGGTCTGTTGGCTACAAAAGATGAGGTGTACAGGGAAGAGGAGGAAGGGAGGGAGGGAGGGAAGCTGGCTGCAGGTCAAATAGATTCATTCTGGAAAGGATAGATACCGTTTTCCAGGCAAAGTTGGGTAAGAGGTTCTTGTACAGCCCAAATACTGTGTAAGTGAAGAATTAAAAACAAAAGCAAAAACACAATCCATTTAGTCTTTACAATGATCACACAGAGAAAAGGGATGAGTCCCATAACATGGTCATCTGATAGATGGGCAAACTGAGGCCCAGACAAATTAAAAAGTCAGTGCTCGTCAGTGTGCGAGACTGCAGTTCTGGCCCGCAGCTTGCATGGGCTTTGTTTATCCACACAAGGGCACTATAAGCTTAAAAGCAGGGCCCTGTGTGCTGGTCCTGTGAACCTCTCCCCAAACACTGAGCCACAGCAACTGGCTAACTTGGTCCACTGACTGACCCTTGGTTAGCTCTGATGACACAAGCTGATAATCATGTCAATCCTAGCTCAGGAAGAAGTTGTTGCTCTAAACCAGGGATGGGCAAACATTTTCCTTACAGGGCCAGGTAGTATTTTGGGCTTTGCAGGATGTTAGGCCTTCAGGGACTCAACTTGGAGGCCTGGGCATAGCTGTGTTCAAATCAAACTCTATAAAATGGAGGACTGGACGGATGTGACCCACAGGCCAAAGTTTGCAGAACCCCACACACCGTCTATAGGGGATCCTCTCGTGGCTCAGTGGTGAAGAATCTGCCAGCCAGTGCAAGAGATGTCGGTTCAATCCCTGATCTAGGAAGATGCCCTGGAAAAGAAAATGGCAACCTAATCCAGTATTCTTGCCTGGCAAATCCCATGGACAGAGGAGCCTGGGGGTGGCAGGGGGCGGGAGGCTAGTCATGGGGTCACAAGAGAGTCAGACATGATTTAGCGACTTATAACATATTCCATGAGCTATTTACTGAAAAGCCAGCTATGAGGATGTGCTGTTTGATCTTAAAGAAAAAGGCTCATGTTCTTTCTTTCTTTCTTCAAGAAAGTGAACAAAATCTGCACAAGGGCAGGAGAATAATGACATCGACTCATAATTTGGTGTCAACGCCTTTCCAGTGTCTGATAGTCATTCGTTTCAGTCCTTAAAGTCATTCTGAGGGGAAAAGTTTCACCCCATTTGCCAGGTTCAGTCCCTGGGTCAGGAAGATCCTCTGGAGAAGGGAATGGCAACCCACTCAAGTATTCTTGCCTGGGGAATCCCATGGACAGAGGAGACCAGCAGGCAACAGTCCAAAGGGTTGTAACATTAGATGGGAACCACACTCCAACCAGAGGATGTAGACAAAAGACACACACATACTTTGGTTGTGCTCCTAGCATTAGAACTGCACAAACCAGAAGATGATAATCATTTGTTAGCCAGCAAAAACCTGGGTTTTTCTGCCCTCGAACTCAAAAACAGACAGATTCTTGCTTATTTCCTATCCACACCCTGCACCACTTGTTGGTTCCCGAGAAATCTTCCAACAGCCACAGGGTCTGGGATAAACTACCTGAGACAATTAAAAAAAAAAATGGTGCCCTCATGAAAAGATGCTTATTGTTACTAATTAGAGGAATGCAAATTAAAACCATAATGCAGTACCACCTCACACAGGTCAGAATGGTCATGATTAAAAGTGCACCAATAATAAATGCTGGAGAAGGGAATCCTCTTACACTGTTAGTGGGAATGTAAATTGGTACATCCACTATGGAAAATAGTATGGAGGGTCCTCAAAAAATCAAACACTAGAGTTGCCATATGATCCAGCAATCCTAATCTCCTGGGCATATACCCAAACAAAATATAGTATGGAAGATACAAATAATCCTATGTTCATAATAGCACTATTCATAATAGTCAAGACATGGAAACAATCTAAATGTCCCCAGACAGATGAATGGATAAAGAAAATGTGATACATATGTCCAATGGACTATTAGCCATAAAAATGAAATAATGCCATTTGCAGTAACATGAATGGACATAGAGATCATACTACACAAAGAAAGAAAAACCAATATTATATCAGTTATATGTAGAATATAAAATATGACCTAAATGAACCTATCTACAAAACAGAAATAGACACACAGACATAGGACAGACATGTGGTTGCTAAGGAGAAAGAAGGGTGGGGAGGGATGGATTGGGAGCATGGGATTAGCAGATGCAAATTACTTTAAAAAATAATTTTATTTACTTTTGGCTGTGCTGGGCTCTTTGTTGCTACACCAGCTTTTCTCTAGTTGTGGCACACGGGCTTCTTATTGCAGCTCCTTCTCTTGTTGCAGAGCACAGGTTCTAGGGTGCCCAGGCTTCAGGAGTTGCAGCACGTTGGCTGTCGTTGCAGCTCCCGGACTCTAGAGCACAGGCTCAATAGCTGTGGCACATGGGCTTAGTTGCTCCATGGCATGTGGGACCTTTCCAGACCAGGGATTGAACCCATGTCTCCTGCATTGGCAGGTGGATTCTTTTCAAATGAGCCACCAGAGAAGCCCCAGATGCAAACTATTATATAAACTGTGGAAATTCTGAAGGAGATGGGAATACCAGACCACCTGACCTGCCTCTTCAGAAACCTATATGCAGGTCAGGAAGCAACAGTTAGAACTGGACATGGAACAACAGACTGGTTCCAAATAGCAAAAGGAGTACATCAAGGTTGTATATTGTCACCCTGCTTATTTAACTTCTATGCAGAGTACATCATGAGAAATGCTGGACTGGAGGAAACATAAGCTGGAATCAAGATTGCCAGGAGAAATATCAATAACCTCAGATATGCAGATGACACCACCCTGATGGCAGCAAGTGAAGAGGAATTAAAGAGCCTCTTGATGAAAGTGAAAGAGGAGAGTGAAAAAGTTGGCTTAAAGCTCAACATTCAGAAAACTAAGTTCAAGGCATCTGATCCCATCACTTTATGGGAAATAGATGGAGAAACAGTAGAAACAGTGGCTGACTTTATTTGGGGGGCTCCAAAATCACTGCAGATGGTGATTGCAGCCATGAAATTAAAAGATGCTTACTCCTTGGAAGGAAAGTGATGACCAACCTAGATAGCATATTCAAAAGCAGAGACATTACTTTGTCCACAAAGGTCCAGCTAGTCAAGGCTACGGTTTTTCCAGTAGTAATGTGTGGATGTGAGACTATAAAAAAAGCTGAGCACTGAAGAACTGATGCTTTTGAAGTGTGGTGTTGGAGAAGACTCTTGAGAGTCCCTTGGACTGCAAAGAGATCCAACTAGACCATCCTAAAGGATATCAGTCCTGGGTGTTCATTGGAAGGACTGATGCTGAAGCTCCAGTACTTTGGCCACCTGATGCAAAAAATTGACTCATTAGGAAAGGCCCTGATGCTGGGAAAGATTGAGGGCAGGAGGAGAAGGGGACAACAGAGAATGAGATGGTTGGATGGCATCACCAACTCAATGGATATGAGTTTGAGCAAGCTCTGGAAGATGGTGAAGAACAAGGAAGCCTGGCATCCTGCAGTCCATGGGGTCACAGAGTTGGACATGACTGAGTGACTGAACAACCACCACCACACACACACACACTTTCAAGTCAGAAAGAAAGAAAGAAAATATCATATTAACACATATATATGGAATCTAGAAAGTACTGATGAACCTATCTGCAAGGCAGAAGTAGAGATGCAGACAGAGAAAGGACTTATGGGCACAAGGGGGTAAGGAGAAAGTGGAAAGAATTGAGAGGAGCACCGAAATGTACGCATTACCATGTGTAAAATTATTAGGTTGGTACAAAAGTAATCTCAGTTTTGCATTGTTGGACTTTGTCATTTGATATTGGAATACATTCTTAAATAAATGTGGTTATGTTATAAAAAAAAATCAGATGATGTATCAGAGCACTCAATCAAAAGAGATGTGCAAATGGGTTACATTTTGATCCTCCATTTTGGTTTTTAAGAATTCTTAGTGCTGAGAAAGATCTTAAGAAATCGTTTGTGTATACACATGTAGAGAACAAACATATGGATACTGAGAGGAGACAGGGGTGAGGTGAATTGGAAGATTGAGATTAACATATATACACTATTGATACTATGTATAAAGTTTTCTTACTGTTTCCTCAGTTTAGTCGCTCAGTTGTGTCTGACTCTTTGCGACCCCATGAACTGCAGCACGCCAGGCCTCCCTGTCCATCACCAACTCCCANAGACAGGGGTGAGGTGAATTGGAAGATTGAGATTAACATATATACACTATTGATACTATGTATAAAGTTTTCTTACTGTTTCCTCAGTTTAGTCGCTCAGTTGTGTCTGACTCTTTGCGACCCCATGAACTGCAGCACGCCAGGCCTCCCTGTCCATCACCAACTCCCAGAGTTCACTCAGACTCACGCCCATCGAGTCAGGGATGCCATCCAGCCATCTCATCCTCTGTCGTCCCCTTCTCCTTCTGCCCCCAATCCCTCCCAGCATCAGAGTCCTTTCCAATGAGTCAACTCTTCGCATGAGGTGGCCAAAGTACTGGAGCTTCAGCTTTAGCATCATTCCTTCCAAAGAAATCCCAGGGCTGATCTCCTTCAGAATGGACTGGTTGGATCTCCTTGCAGTCCAAGGGACTCTCAAGAGTCTTCTCCAAAACCACAGTTCAAAAGCATCAATTCTTCGGCGCTCAGCTTTCTTATTGTACAGCCCAGGGAACTCTACTCAGTGCTCTGTGGTGACCCAAATAGGAAGGAAACGCGTGGAGGAGGGGATATAGGTACAGGAGTGACTGATTCGCTTTGCTCTACAGCAGGAACTAACGCAACTTTGTAAAGCAACTTTACTCCAGTAAAAAAGAAAGCACGCTCTTACTGATACCAGGTAATTTAAAAGTTTAATCTCGATTACATTTTCTCAGATTTTGTTTGCCCTGCCCCAACCTCACAAAGAAATCATTTGTGTCTAAATAGAGCCATCCCCGAAGAGTCCCTGTTGGAGAACAGGTGAAGAAGTTGAACCAATAACCCAACAGCATTTGAGGTAATGAGCAGAACTGACATATCAGGCAGGTCTTTGTCCTGCAAAGCAGAAGAAAGGGCCAGAAGCCAGAGAGCAAAGGAGAAAACAGTTAGGGAGGAGAAAAAAGAAGGGTGACTCTAAAATCTGTTGGTTTTCCCAAGAAATTAAAACAAAAAGAATAAACAAACGCATAGCCGAGGAAATGATCTGACCCTGAAGAATATTCTTAAGTTTTTAGTATCAGGAAATAAATTCTGAAAATATCCAGGAAGACAAAGATTAGTCCACAAAAAGCCAGAAATATTTCTGGAAAAAAAAATCAGAATAGAACAAAATCTAAATAATTTTGAGAGGAAAAGCCATGATGTAGCAATTTAATGCCCAACCAAGCTGTTCATGCTTAAAGCTGAGAAAAAAGACACCAGAAAAATAAAAAGGCAAGGAAAAGTGAATTGGTGGTGACTAAGCAATCTGTATGTCAAAACTGCAATAAATAGAGCAGTGTGATGCTAGCATAAGAATTAGTCCTTTCATCAATGGAACTGAAATCAACAACCTTAAAATGGACTCCATTATAATTTTGTAAAACTTAGGCAAAGGCAAGAGTCATGCTATCTTTCTGCTACTTTTAAAAACTATACTGGAGGTTGTAGTCTGTGTAAAAATAAAAAGACCTATAAATATTAGAATAAGAAATACAAAATTAATTATTTACAAAAGATACAATAGAAAAGATAAGGGAAAAAGTTGATCCCCTGGAGGAAATGGCAACCCATTCCAGTATTCTTGCCTGGAAAATCCTATGGACAAAGGAGCCTGGTGGGCTACAGTCCCTGGGGTCGCAAAGAGCTGGACACGACTGAGCAACTGAGCATGGACACACACACAGAGAAGATGTTTTAAGTCTTAAGAGACTAATAAATTTGATAAATTTTAAGGTTCTACATAACACAATATAACAAAGTTAAAAGTCAAGCAACACTGAAGATTTTTGTAGCATATGTAATAATTATTATCTAGAGAAAAAAATATATATATAATTGGGTGGAGAAAACCCTTTTTACACTGGTTAAAGTAAATCAAAAAGAAAATTCTGAACAGTGGCTATGAATGACCAATTTGCATAAGATGACCATACGAAATGATCACGCAAAAAATCATTCAACTGCATTAGCAATCAGAGAAATGCAAATTTAAACAATGAAATAATGTTTCTATCCATATTAAATTGCCCCCAAATTAAAAATGGTAATTGCTTTCATATATCGCTGGTGATAAATTGCTATAGCCCTTTGAGAATATTTTGGCAGTGAAATAGTAATAAGTGCATGCCCCAGGATGGAGGTTTCACTACCACCCCCTGGAAAAGCACAAACAATTTGCCCATGTCAGTAAGAATGCCTGAACAAGTGTGTCTACCATGTGGTGTGTAACAACAAAATCTAAAGACTACCCAAATGCCTACTGCTGCATGAATGAATAGACTCTGATATATTGTACCTTAATATACTGCACAGCAGTTAGAAACAAGGAAAACTAAGTATACTGAGAGAGCTTGAAGCTATGTTTTTTTTTAAAGCAAATTGAAAAATGATGCATACATCATATATACGTATTCCTGACTCCAAAAACAAGAGCCATAAATTCTAAGGGTGTGGATATGAGCGTGTAGGAAAAGGTCTGGAAAGGCACACTCTAAACCAGTGACAGAGATCAGGCCGGAGAAAGGCAAGGACGGGAGCCCTGGGGTCACGGCTAGTGGGCCAAGGCGACTTTCCTCTTATAAGCCTCCTTTTTAAAACAGCCAGGTTGTGATGAATGCAAGTCTCTGAAAGGATCGAGACTGTACATGTCAACCACTGTGCATCAAAGTCCTGAAAAGGATCTTAGGAAATAGCTGGTTGAATCCTAAGAAAACAGGCAATGGATACCAGTGACTCAGACTCAGGTGTGTAAGGTGGGGTCTAGTTAACTTGAGTGAACCCATTTCAGGAGGAAAATTTCTGCTTGTTCAAGTTCCTGGAGGATCAACCTAATGACCTAAGAAAGGAGTAATTTTTCTGGTTCCCCGTGACAGTACACATCCAGTTACACAAATCAGAATTCCCAAATTCAAGTGCTAACTCCATTATTTCTAAACTGGCAATCTTTGGACAAGCATATAATATCTATATGCGTAGAATAGGATGACATGGCATTCCCCATCTACCTTCTGGGATTATTTTGAATCTTATATGAGATAATATCTCATTAGCAAAAGTGCTGTGAAAGGTGACAGAACTATAAAGACATAAAATATGACACTCCCTCCCCCCCAAAAAAAACAGCAGCAGCACACCAGGATAAAATATCACACTCATTGAGAAATTAAAAATGCGTTTTAAAATGGCTCTTTCCAGAGGGATGGTACGGGGAGGGAGGAGGGAGGGGGGTTCAGGATGGGGAACACGTGTATACCTGTGGCAGATTCAGGTTGATGTATGACAAAACCAATATTGTAAAGTAATTAACCTCCAATTAAAATAAATATATATTTAAAAAAACAATAAAATGGCTCTTTTCCATCCAGAATTTCTCATCAATATCTCATACCACACTCTTTTTTAAAAGCCCAGATGAAATAATTAGTCAAATAATAAAAACAAAACCATTAAAAAAACTCAACAATATGATTCTTGAACATAAAGGAAATATTTGATCACATGAAGACGTTAAACTCCTTTACACCATACAAACTATTATATATAGAACAGATGAACAACGAAATCCTGCTGTATAGCGCAACTATATTCAATATCTTGGGATAAACTATAATCAAAAAGATAAGAAAAATAATGTGTGTAGATACATATATAACTGGAATCACTTTGTTGTCCAGAACACACCACTATAAATCAAATATAACTGAATAAATTAAAAAATAAACTCCTTTACATCAAATAATGTGTAAAGGATAATAGTCTTTCTTTGGAGGGGTACTAATTCTTTGATAGTGTGTATTTTACACTTTCAGCATATTAATCCAGATGCTAAATGTTTATTGCAAATGCATTTTCAATTTCATAATATTTTCAGTTGAAAAAGGAGATTCATCTACCCAAGTGGCTCCAAGCATACTTTTAAAAAGGTTTTCTAGTAACTGAATGGTGTATCAGGTTTTAAAATTGATTCTAAATTAAATCTCAGTTGCTCAGTCCCACCAACCTGAAAGCCACGTGTGGCTAGGAACTACCTTACAGGATAGCATAGTCCTAGAATAAATCTGACTTTCATCAACCCATGCCCCAACCCTAGGGAGAGCAGCCCTTCTCCCAGCCTCCTGAAGCCTGTCACAGCGGCTCTCTGATCAATATTCACTAATATTTTGAGACTTACACTCCTCCTCCGATAGATCCATCCTGGCATCCTTTTCCGGTTCCTGCTGTGACTTCTCCCAGGAAGTGCACAGCCAGGGCCATCACCACTCATCTTGAGTTCTCAGGCTCTAAATGGTAAAGAATAATTGGATTAATAATAATATAGTGGGTTCTGGGCTTCTTAGGTGGTGCTAGTGGTAAAGAACCTGTGTGCCAATGCAGGAGATGTAAGAAACACAGATTCAATCCCTGGGTCGGGAAGATCCCCTGGAGGAGAGCATGGCAACTCCAGTATTCTTGCCTGGAGAATCCCAGGGACAGAGGAGCCTGGCAGGTTACAGTCCATAGAGTTGGACATGACTGAAGTGACTTTGCATGCACGCACAGTGGGCTCCACCTGTTGAGAAGACCGTGGTGTCCCGTGCTTTCCACTCTTATCAGTAACATATACCCTCCCATTTACACACAGGAGATTGGGACTTAGCACAGCAGCAAGGTAGGGTCAGGTGATAAGTGGCAGACACTCACTGCTGGGACCAAAGCTGATGGGCCCTAACTCCTTGCTCTCACCCCTTCTCCACGCTGTTCTGTGTCCTTTGTGTGTTAAGGCTTCCTCCCCACCGTGCAGTCACCCACAGGGGCCCTCAACCCTCCTTGCAGCATCAAGTGCACTGGGGTCTCATCCATGGAGTTGCTTCTTCTCAGAGTAAGTCATTAGGTTAAAGTCGAAGGAACCGTGATACAAGAGCCTACTGGGCAGCGGGCCCTCTGCAATAGGAACCCACTTTACAGAGAATGACCAACTTGCCCAAGAGCCAACAGCTAAGAAGCCGGGGCTGGGATTTCATATTCAGATCTGTGTGCCACGTGACTGGTGATGGACGGTGCTTCCCCTGGTGGCTCAGTCTCCACTTCTGAGTTTATCAACCCCCTCCTTTGGATCTGTGGTCATAACTGAGTATTATAACCCATAACATGTCCAATATTTTGGCCACCTGATGTGAAGAGCCCTCATTGAAAAAGACCCCGATGTTGCAAAAGACTGAGGGCAGGAGGAGAAGGGGCGACAGAAGACGAGATGGTTAGATAGCATCATCAATGCAAAGGACGTGGACGCACGCGAACTCCAGGAGATGGTGAAGCACAGGGGGACCTGGCCCGCTGCAGTCCACGGGGTTGCAGAGTCGGACATGACTAAGCAATTCAAGAACAGCAACCCTGCAAAATGTGTAGCTGTGCCTTCCAGGAAGCTAGAGAGGCAAACTTGGGCCCTACTTCAGACCTGCTGAATCAAATTGTGGGTGGGAGCTTTGTTTAATAAGCATGATGCACTCCCCCTACCTGGTAAGCAAGCGGCCAGGCCTCTTCCTGGCGGTCTACATAAGCCGTGCAGAACTTCTCCCCTGGGGCAAAAACCACAGGCCTACGTGTGGGAAGGGGTGATTTAAAGAGTCCCCTGCTTTCTGCCTCCAGCATCTGCCTTCCCCCTCACCGCCAATCAGAGCTGTCAGTCTCCAGGCAAATTTAACAGGAAGCTAATGATATTTCAGCCTCCCTCACTTGCAAAGACCCCTTCCGAGACCTAGTAACTAGTTTACATCTGTGATTCCACAGTCTTTTTTTAAAGAGGCCCTGCAAGTGTAAGAGCTGCAGGCCTGGAGCACTCAGACCTGCTGTGGTCTAGACAGGCAGGTGGGATTATCTGAGTTGTGATATTTCAGTTGCTAAGTAACGACAAGACACAGCTTCTCAGGTGTTCCCGTGCAGCAGTGTCACCTGGAGAGTTTGTTAAAAATCCAGACCGCTGGGCCCCGCCCTGTTTGTCAGGAGGTCTGAGTGGGGCCCTGCGTGTGTGCTAAGTTGCTTCGGTTGTGTCTCTTTGTGACTCCATGGACTGTAGCCCACCAGGCTCCTCTGTTCAGGGGATTCTCCGTGCAAGAATACTGGAGTGGGTTGCCAGGCCCACCTCCAGGGGATCTTCCTGACCCAGGGATGGAATCTGTGTCTCCTGCATTGGCAGGGGGGCTCTTTACCAATAGCGCCCCCTGGGAAGCAAATGGGCATTTCTAACATCGCCTGGGTGAGGCAGCTGTGGCTTAGGGACCACGCTTTGAGAACCAACGCCTTTGAGGATTCTTCCCATCCTCCACCTGCTCCTCATTCTCGAAAGGGTCACGGAGCTAAAGCTGCTCCCTCAGCTAGCAAACACCCTTGATTTCTGCCTTCAAGGGGCCAAACCCTGCTTGTCCACCCCACTCCAGGAGGCCCTCCCTGACCTCCCCTTCTGAGCTTGGAACCCCATCTTCGGGCAGCTTTAGCTATTTTCTGTCAAGCCCTATTGTGATGGTCAGGTGCTTATTGGTTTTTAATTTTTAACCGTAACCCATGGCATGAAGGATCTTAGTTCTCCAAGCAGGGATTGAACACACACACTCCCTGCATTGGAGGGTGGGGTCTTAACCACTGGACCACTGCGGAATTTCCCAGAAAAGCTCTTTTTATCTGGATTCCTGGTGCCCACCTCCACTCTGCAGATGAGTGGGAAGGCACTATGACACCGGCTGCCTGCCCGGGGCCGTGCCCCCTCCCCAGCTGGAGCTCCCGCATGAAGCCTCAGGTTGCTCCTGAGAGGTCCTCCAGGTCAAGGTGACTTTCCAGAGTCGCTGGAGGGAGGTGGAGACCCAGGTGCTTCAGGAGCCGGGACGTAGAAGTCTGTGTCTCTGGGGCTGAATTAGTAACTGGGGGGTGGCGGCTCCTCTCAGCACCGCCGTCTCAGCTCCTCCTAATTAGGTCGCAGCCAGCAGAGGGGACAAAGGGACCAGGCTGTGGCTCTCCTTTCCAGGCGCCCCTCCTTTCTCTCCAAGAACAGTGCCCCGAGTGTGAAGCTTGTGGATTAAAATGCCTTCGCCTGGCACACGATCTCTGGTCCCTCCCCTCTCCCCTGCCTGTCCCTGGGGTGTCACCGGTGCCAGGGGTGCTCCTCTGCTTCCCCGTCATTGGCACAGGCTGGCCTTTGTCCCCTTGGCCATTCTGCCTCTGTGCCTTCCCCCCACGCCTGGTGTCCCCCCCTCCTGACCCTTCGGCAGTGAGTGGCATCCCAAAGTGGAGTGAAAACCCAGAGACCTGGCCTAAGGCAGGGTTCCCAGGGTTACAGAAACAGCTTGAGGCCCATGGAGCTGTCCGGGCCCCACCTCTGTCCCCGTGAGGATGGAGGGGAACTACTCACCTCTCTCTGGCTTCCCAGGACATCCTCCCAGGTCTGCAGGAGATCTGGAAAGTCCGAGCCACGAGGCACTGGGGTCACGTGGGCTTTAAGCTGGGCAGGTTAATATGGTCCACACCTGGTGTGCCCTGGGCTGACCCTTGGGCAAACTCTCAGCTGGCCTCTTAGCCCCGGGGCTGAGCCTTGATCTCCATCACCTGGGTCAGATCACCTGAGCTGCTGGGCAAACATTCCCGGTCACCCCAACCCCAAACCCACTGAGTCACTGTTGCTGCTAGTGGGGGCTGGCAGGTCTGCATTTTCACAAGCAAACCTAGCACACATACATACACACACACACACACACACACACATACACCTGCATTTTCACAAGCATTCCCAACACACACATATATGCACACAGCTTTGAGGACCACTGTTCTGAGAGCTCCATCATTCTTGGTGCACATTTTCAGGCTCTTTATTACCAGGCGAGGAGCCTTGGCTGCAAGAGGTTTTCTTCTTTCTTCAGGTTTTATTTGCCTTATTTATTGTCTTAATGAGCGAAAGTGGGAAATGGCATTAGTTCTTACCAGGAGTAAGATGCTTCACAGACAAGGGAGAAAAGCTTTATCATTGCAAACCGCCCTGTGTAAAAATAGTGATTCCTTCTGTTTATTCAAGTCTTGCATGTCCACTATAAGGAACTTGCAAACCAGAGCAAATTATAAAATGACAGTCATGCTGAAGCTGAACCTACAATCCTTTGGCCATCTGATGTGAAGAACTGACTCATTGGAAAAGACCCTGATGCTGGGAAAGACTGAAGACAGGAGGATAAAGGGGGTGACAGAGGATGAGATGGTTGGATGGCATTACTGACTTGATGGACGTGACTTTGAGTAAGCTCCGGGAGCTGGTGATGGACAGGGAGGCCTGGTGTGCTGCAGTCCATGGGGTGACAAAGAGTTGGACATGACTGAGCGACTGAACTGAACTATCATCCCACTAGCTACAGAGGCACCAACACCATTAAAAAAGAAAATCTTGATTGCTTTAGCACTGATATTTCTCTTTTTTAAAAAAAATAATTTGTTTATTTGGCTGTGCTGAGTCTTCGTTGTTGCGCGGGCTTCTCCCTAGCTGCAGAGAGCAGGGGCTACTCTCTAGCTGTGGAGCACAGGCTTCAGTAGTTGCAGCACGCAGGCTCAGCAGTTGCGATTCCTGGGCTCGAGAGCACAGGCTCAGTAGCTGTGGTGCACAGGCTTAGTTTCTCCTCAGCGTGTAAGATCAGAGATGGAACCCATGTCTTCTGCATCAGCAGGCAGATTCTTTGCCACTGAGCTATCAGAGAAGCCCCCCAACACCATTGTGATATATTTCCATCCAGTACTTTTCATAATGCTTGTATTTGAACATAATTGAGAGTTTACCAAAGACAGTTTTCTTTAAAAAAAAAAATGAAGCTTGATCAAGGTATAATTGACATACAATAAGCTGCTCATATTTAATGTGTATAATTTAAAATGTTTTGACAATTGTATCCACTCATGAAACCATCACCACAAGTAAGATAATGAACAGATCCATCACTCCCAAGTCAATTTTTTAAATGGAGTTTTTATTTTGGAACAATTTTAGACTTGCTGGAAGGTTGCTAAGATAATAGAGAGAGATCCGGGATAGCCCAGACCCAATTCCCCCTAATATCAATAGCCTACATACCATGAATGGTAAAGAATCTTACTGCAATGGGGGAGACATGGGTTCGATCCCCATGTCAGGAAGACCCCCTAAAGGAGGGCATGGCAACCTCTAGTATTCTTGCCCAGAGATCTCCATGGGCAGAGGAGCCTGGCAGGTACAGTCCATGGGTGGCAAAAGAATTGGAAGCGATTGAGTGACTAACACACACGTACCATGAAACATTTGTTAAAACCAAGAATTTCACATCAGAACATTGTCATTAACTTAGCTACCGACTTAATTTGAATTTCGCCAGCTTTCCCATTGACATCCTTTTTTCTTTCATTTTTAAAAAACTTTTTATTTTATACTGGAACATAGCTGATTAGCAATGCTGTGATAGTTTCAGGTGTACAGCTAAGAGGACTCAGCCATACACATACATGTGTCCATTTACCCCCAAACTCCCCTCCCACCCAGGCTGCCACATAACATTGAGCAGAGGCACTGTGCTGTACGGGAGGACCTTGTTGGTTATCCATTTTAAACACAGTGCCGTGTACATGTCCATCCTGAGCTCCCTAACTATCACTTCTCCCAATCCTTCCCCGCTGGCAATCTTAAATTTGTTCTCTAAGTCTATGAGTCTGTTTCTGTTTTGTAAAAAAGTTCGTTTGTACCATTTCTTTTTAGATTCTGCTTATAAGGGATGACATCCTTTTTCTGTTCTAGGATCCAAGTCAGGATATCAAATTCCTTTTAGCCAAATGTAGTTTGGTACTTTACCTTCTATGACTTAGCATTCAGTGGGGACAATTTCTTCAAAATCTTGCTTTAAATGAGTGCCTCCTATTTCTTGGTATCAGTTTACTACAGTGCTTGATTTTCCATTTTTTGCTCTAACTAGCAATGTTGCCATGAAAAGCTTTGTACTCATATCTTTGTTCACGTCTTACATTGCTTCCTTGAGATATTTTCTCCCCCTCCCCCAGCTTTATTAAGATAGAATTGACATATAATATGATTTCCCTTAAAATATAACTAGTAGGTCAAGGTCCTTTGATATACACTTACTTTTCATATTCTGCACAATGCTATGAGATTTGGCAACTATTATGATACTTGTTTTAGTGAAGAATCGTCAATGGAAGCTAGAATTAAAGAGCGAAAGTTTGATGAGAAACAGGATAGTCACATGGTGTCAGAATAGCTCCCCACTGATTCCTGGTTGATTACAAAGGCAGGAGTAGCCACTTGATGGGAGAGAAAGCCTGCAGGCACCACCTTAATTGAGTGATCAAAGTTAAGGACATCAGAAAGAAACAGACCACATTGTGAGCCTCCTCCTCTGACATGCAAAGGAAAACACAAGATCAAGCTGGGACATTCCTGCCAAAGACGTATTACCTGAATTTCGTGATGAGAAAACGTCAGGCAAACCCAAATGGAGGAAAATTCATAACTGGCATGTACTCTGAAAAAACATCAAGATTCTGAAAGGCAAAGAAAGGCTGCAGATCATTCTAGAAGGAAGGAGATTAATGAGACATGCCCACCAAATGCAATATATAATCCTGAATTGGATCCAGAGTAAGAAAATACAGTTAAAATATTTTTATGTAAAAGATATTACTGGGAAAATTGATCCATGGATTAGATAATAGTACTATATCAATGTTTATCTCCTGACTTTGATAAATATATTTTATGGAAGAAGGCACATGGACTTCCATCGATAAGGTACTCCAGAAAGATCCATATTAGACTTTTTTTTTTTTAAGTGCTAAGAGGCATATTACGATGCTTTGTCATTCAAGCAACAGAAAAGCTTTATTATCTCACCATGATGGTAAGATGCTCCCATAAAGTCGTGGAGTTTTCAATTTACATAAAGTTGCACAACTGTAACAAAGAATTCCCATACAACTCTCATCCAGAGACCTCATTTAAGTTTTGATAATGTGACGATGCTTTTTAGGACAAATCCATCCATTCCAGATTAAGTGTTGTAACCAAGTTTCATGTCCCTCTAGACCCTTTCAATCTGGGCTGAATGAAGAAGGAAGGAACGCGTAGATAGAGGGAGCAAGAGGGAGTATAGATTTTTAGAGCATCCTTTTGTCTTCTGAGAAAATTTCTGAGCTGGAAAATTTGGAAAACACAGCAAAGCACAGAAAAGACGCTAACCTCAGACTCACTTCAGTCAGAGACAAGCACTATTCTCTTTGATGAGCCTCATTTTTATTCTTTGATCAAATGTGAGATTATAGTGAATATATAGCATTTTAAGAAGGCACAGCATCTCTTGGTGAGCTTGCTAAAATACAGATTGTTTTGCGCTGGTCCTATCCCAAGTCTACTGAGTCAGGACCTGCAGGACTGGTGTCCTGGCATCTGTATTTAACTGGATCCCAGGGATGCAGAAAAAAAAAAACTTGACTTTAAGATTCACTTTTTGTATGCTGCATTCGCTATTTAATATTAGGTCATAAACATGTCCCTTCACTGTTAAGAGGCCTATTCAATCACTTATAGGAGCATGCATTATTTATACGACCCAAGTGATATTTTATTCAATAGAAGATCTTTCAAAGGCCAGCCAGCCTCATAATCCTGGTTAATAACTTGGGTTCGAGGACCTACGTAGAGGTGGATACCTAGCAGGGGCCAAGAGAACGTCTGTGGAATCTCAAAGGAACAAGTAGGACCCACATGTCAGTAAATGGAGTCAAGTGGATCCTGTCTCAGAGATGCTCACATATTTTGGGGAGAGAATGAGCTGTGATGTTGCCTTGGATGGTGCTATCTCAGTTCAGTTTAGTTGCTCTGTCGTGTCCGATTCTTTGTGACCCCATTGACTGCAGCATGCGAGGCTTCCCTGTCCTTCACCAACTCCCAGAGCTTACTCAGACTCATACACATTGAGTCGGTGATGCCATCCAACCATCTCATCCTCTGTCGTCCCCTTCTCCTCCTGCCTTCTTTAATCTTGCCCAGCATCAGGGTCTTTTCTAATGAGTCAGTTCTTTGCATCAGGTGGCCAAAGTATTGGAGTTTCAGCTTCAGCATCAGTACTTCCAAAGAACACCCAGGACTGATCTCCTTCAGAATGGACTGGTTGGATCTCCTTGCAGTCCAAGGGACTCTCAGAGTCTTCTCCAACACCACAGTTCAAGAGCATCAATTCTTCGGTGCTCAGTTTTCTTTATAGTCCAGCTCTCACGTCCATACATGACCACAGGAAAAACCATAGCTTTGACCTTTGTTGGCAAGGTAATGTCTCTGCTTTTTAATATGCTGTCTAGATTGGTCATAGCTTTTCTTCCAAGGAGCAAGCGTCTTTTAATTTCATGGCTGCAGTCACCATCTGCATGATTTTGGAGCCCCCTTTGGAGTGGACATAAAGTACGTCACTGTTTCCATTGTTTCCCTGTCTATTTCCCATGAAGTGATGGGACCAGATGCCATGATCTTAGTTTTCTGAATGTTGAGTTTTAAGCCAAATTTTCACTCTCCTCTTTCACTTTCATCAAGAGGCTCTTTAGTTCTTCTTCACTTTCTGCCATAAGGGTGGTGTCATTGCATATCTGAGGTTATTGATATTTCTCTCGGCTACCTGGATTCCAGTTTGTGCTTCATCCAGCCCAGCATTTCACATGATGTACTCTGCATATACATTAAATAAGTAGGGTCACAATATGCAGCCTTGATGGACTCCTTTCCCGATTTGGAACCAGTCTGTTGTTTCATGTCCAGTTCTAATTGTTGCTTCTTGACCCACATACAGGCTTCTCAAGTGGCAGGTCAGGCAGTCTGGTATTCCCATCTCTTTAAGAATTTTCCACATTTGTTGTGATCCACATAGTCAAAGGCTTTGATATAGTCAGTGAAGCAGAAGTAGATGTTTTTCTGGAAGTCTCTTGCTTTCTCAATGATCTGACAGATGTTGGCAATTTGATCTCTGGTTCTATCTACGAAATTAAAAACACACTTAGCCATGGACCCAGCATTTCCATGACTTGGAACTGGTTTCCTGTAGATATTTTGAGACCAAGTGAAGATGGATGATCTAAAGAGCTTATGGAAGCATCACCCTGTAATAACGAATGATTGGACACAACACAAATATCATCAATGACTGAGTCATGGAGGGCTGGGCAACCATGAAAAGAGTGGGGCAGGTCTCCACGTAGTGTTATCGAGAGGTCCAGAATGCCTTATGAACTAGGAAAAAATTCTGTGTGTATGTGTTTTAAAAAATTAAAGATAATTTTATTTGCACATTTTTGTATTCACAGGGCTTCACTGACTCGATGTACGTGAGTTTGGGTAAACTCTGGGAGTTGGTGATGGACAGGGAGGCCTGACGTGCTGCGATTCATGGGGTCACAAAGAGTCGGACACTACTGAGCAACTGAACTGAACTGAAAACATTTCTGGAAGGGCCCACAAGAGACTTAAAAGAGCCACAGCTTGGGAGGAGGTGGCCTCAGAAGTCTGGGGTAAAAGGGAAATCTGCTTTTTGTTGTATATTTTTTTTGTGGTGTTTGACAACTTTACCATGTGGCTGCATTATCTGCTTAATATTAAAAAATTACAGGGACCTATATTCAATATATTATAATAACCTATAATGGAAAAGAATCTGAAAAAGAATATATATATACACATTTGTGTGCATGCTAAGTCACTTCAGTCATGTCAGACTCTTTGTGACCCTATGGACTGTCACTTGCCAGGCCCCTCTGTCCATGAGATTCTCCAGGCAAGAATACTGGAGTGAGCTGCCATTTCCTCCTCCAGGGGATCTTCCTGACCCAAGGATCGAACATGAGTCTCTTATGTCTCCTGCACTGGCAGGCAGGTTCTTTACCACTAGTGACACTTGGGAAGCCCCCATATATATATGCTGCTGCTAAGTCGCTTCAGTTGTGTCCAACTCTGTGTGACCCCATAGACAGCAGCCCACCAGGCTCCCCTGTCCCTGGGATTCTCCAGGCAAGAACACTGGAGGGGTTGCCATTTCCTTCTCCAATGCATGAAAGTGAAAAGTCAAAGTGAAGCCGCTCAGTTGTGTCCGACTCTTAGCGACCCGATGGACTGCAGCCCATCAGGCTCCTCTGCCCATGGGATTTTCCAGGCGAGAGTACTGGAGTGGGTTGCCATTGGCTTCTCTGAGTGAAAGTCGCTGAGTTATGTCTGACTCTGTGACCCCATGGATTATACACTCCATGGAATTCTCCAGGCCAGAATACTGGAGTGGGTAGCCTTTCCCTTCTCCAGGGGATCTTTCCAACCTGGGAATCGAATCCAGGTCTCCCGCACTGCAGGCGGATTCTTTACCAGCTGAGCCACAAAGGAAGCCCCCATATCTATATCTATATAAATTTTTTAACATATTGGATTCTTCATAATGGCTTAGTTGGTAAAGAATCTGCCTGCAATGCAGGAGGCCTGGGTTTGAGCTCCTGGGTTCCACAGGAGAATTCTATGGACAGAGGAGCCTGGTGGGTTAGAGTTGATAGGGTTGCAAAAGAGTCGGACACAACTGAGCAATGAACACTTTCACTTTCATATTAATATATAACTAAATCACTTTGCTGTACACCTGAAGCTAACAAAACATTGTAAATCACCTACATGTCAATAAAAATTAATTAAAATGATTAATACTTAAAAAATACTAGCACTAAGGGAATGAGTGCATGAGAGAATGAATGCTGGTGGAATATTAGCTGGGGTCGGAAGGCAGTGATTTGAGAGCCTGCAGATGTTGGTCCCAGCATGGCATTCCCAGGTGATCCTAACAGGTCTTGACACCTCCTCCTAATTAAAGTGGCTGAGCCAGGGGTGTCTGTTGGGTGGCGATGCGTCCGTCGCCAGCCCCCACCACAGGGGCAGGTTTGGGTGACGGACATGCAGAACACAGAGTCCTTGCCCTGCCTGCTTGAAAGCGCAGGTCCATTCCAGAAGCTTCCAGACCGGCTCCCACACCACTGCACTTCTTGCTGCCTCCGTGTAATCCACTTGTCCTTGCAAACTGCTGACTCCTCCTCCTGGGTTTATGCAATGTCTTCTGTGTCTTGAAGTCCATCCCGCATCCAGTCTAAGGTGGTGGTCATGGGCGTAGGCAGAGGGCAGAGACAGTGGGGCTCAAGGCTTGCTTCCACCACTTACTATGTGGCTTTGGGAAACAGACCTAACTTCTCTTAGCCTCCCTTTCCTCACTTTTAAGACGGCACTGGTCATAGTATCTATCTGAGTTCCCTGGTGGTCTAGCGGTTAGGATTCAGTGCTTTTCACTGCCATGGCCCAGGTTCGATCCCTGATTGGGGAACTAAGATCCCAAATGTCAAGGAGCAACTAAGCCTGAGCGCCACAACTACTGAGCCTGAGAGTCACATCTAGAAAGTCCACACACCACCGTGAGGGATCCCACAGGATGCAATGAACATCCCATGTGCTGCCACTAAGACCTGAGGCAGTCAAGTAGATAAATATATATTTTAAAATAATAAAAAATAATCCTGGTCAGGGAACTGAGATCCTACAAGCCCAGTAGCACAAAGAAAAGTTTACCTATCTTAAGGGGACGTAAGTGTTAAATGAGCTAATCTCTAATAAGAGCTCACCAAATGTCAATTGGGCTTCCCTGGTGGCTCAGAGAGTAAAGAATTCACAGGCAATGCAGGAGACCCAGGTTCGATCCCTGGTGGGGAAGCTCCCTTGGAGTAGGAAACGGCAGCCCACTCCAGGATTCTTGCCTGGAGGATCCTATGGACAGAGAAGCCTGGCAGGCAACAGTCCATGGGGTTGCAAACACTCAGCAACTGAGCGATTAAAACTTTCCTTTTTTCCCCCGTATCCACTATTTAATTAACAAACATTTATCAAGTACCTTAGCCTGCGCCAATTCCTTTTGCTAAGAACTTGAGATTAAAAAAATTTTAAGGTGAAATGGTTTTCGCTCTTAAGTAATTCACAGTTTAACAGGAATGGGGTCATACATAATCTTTAATAAACTGCTTTCAAAATGCTTCCAGATTTATTAATATCTTTGATTTTGATTATAGCCTTATGAGGTAGCTCTGATTACTCATATTTTCAAAAACATTTACTTTTATTTATTTAGTTAACGGTGCCAGGACTTAGTGGCAGCATGCAGGTTCTAGATCCCCAAACTGGGATTATACCTGGGTCCCCTGTTTTGGGAGCTCGGAGTCTTAGCCACTGGATCACCAGGGAAGTCCCTGCTGACTCATATTTTATAGATGAGGAAATAAAGGTTCAGATACCAGAGCAGTGGACTGTGATAAAGGGGAGGCTTCTGGGAAAAACATGCCTGTGTTTCTCCTGTGCTCCGTCACTACTGTCACACTTCACTTCTAGCACCACACGTGTGGGTTTTTCACACGTCAGGCAATTCTCTGCAACACCAGCTAAGTATGCTACAATCCACTTTCAACACGACTCAGAGTTAGTGCGGACCCCGCTGGTTCAAGCATCCATCCCACCAGTGCCCCTACCAACTTCAGACACCAGTCACAAGTAGTGGGGCCCCAGGTTAACTAACCATAATGTCTTCTAACTTGGCTGCAAATCAAAGGTTCCCATGACCTCTTTCTGCGGTTCCATAGTTTGCTAGAACAGTTCACAAAAACCCAAACAAGGAGTGACGCAGGGCATCACGGAGACACAGCCTGTTCGTGGGCTTCTGGAGCGTGTGGAGGCCAGACACACGTGACCCTGTGACCCTGCGAAGGCTCCTCTCTCCCTGAACCAAGTTCAGGTCATGGGCGTTTGTGAACTGGAGGGCTGCTGAGGGCATTGGCTTGGTAGTCAAGCACCCCAGCTGTGTGCGTCCCCTTGGCTGACTCTCCAATTCTCTTCTGAAAAAAAGGTGCAACAGTTTGGGGCTGCAAGTCACAGAAGGCCTGACTAAAAGTGGTCCGAACAGCAAGGACATTTATCCTGTCCTTGAATGAGCAGCCTGGAGTTAAGTATTTTCAAAGTTGCTTCACTCAGGCCTTTGATGATGTCTACACAGACTCTAGGACAGTTTCCCCACAATTTTTGTTTTGTTTTACCTTCCTCCATGGGTTGCACAAATTCCACAACCTTGTGATACCCAAAAGCAGGTAGGGAGGGAAGGAGGGGTTCTTTGAGCACAAATCCTTCTTTTAACCCGAGAGGAAAGTCTTTCCCCAGAGCCCCTGCAGGCTCTCCCTTACACATCATTGGCTAGAACTGGTCACATATCCCAGGTCTGGTAATTTAAGCCTAAGCTTCTTTGCGATGGGCATCTTTGCCTCAAGCATTTTTGCTGCAAACGTTTCGCCACATAACTAAATGGCAGTTTTGCCATGAAAGATAAAATAATCGGTTGACAGTGTGTTTTGACAGTTTGGTTTTCAACTGGTTGGAATTTGCTAGCACTTCTTCCAGTCAGTGATGTTATTGATGGCTTTATCAAGCTGAAAAGATGATGAGAATTTGCGCAAGAATTGTTTTCTTATTTTGAAATGCACTACATTGAAGGAGAAAGAGGCTGAGGGCCTTGAAGGTTCAGAGTTGAACCCACATGTCCCACAGAACTTTGGAAACCTATGGATGGATGTGTGACAGTAGGTCAAGAACACAATGTGTAAGGTTTTCCTGACACATTATAAACCTCAGTTACAATTACACATCCTGTTATTGGGAAATTAACACCTCTCAATTAAGGAAGACATTTTAGTGAAAAAGTGCATTCTGAATGAGGAAACAAATCAAGAAGCAAAAAAAGCATAAAGCGTAAAAGGCACTGAAGACAATCGCTTTGGTGCAACCACAAAATCAAATCAGTTTTTTTGCATGCTGTTGCCATGAATCCACACATATTTTAAATGTATTCAAACATTTTGTAGTTCACAATAACATCTTTTAATGTTGTTAATCATTTCTCATGTTGCAGTAGGTCCTCTTTAAAGTCCCTCTCTCACTTATCATTATCTTACCTTTTACAGAAAAATTGTCTTATGGCCTATTAGTTATGTGGCAAAAAGGTCTGTGGAAAAATTGCTACAGCAAAGATGTCTATGGCAAAGACGCTCATGAACCTTCATGGCCATGCCTGGACCAATCACTGGATGCTGCCAGCCTCATCAAATGCCACTGTCCCCACAGTGTTCCTTGAATGATAATGGTTCCTGCCTGATATAGGACCATTACATGTCATAGCCCCTGTGCTTGGAGTAGCCCCTGTTAATACCAGTGCCACCCAGTATCTCGATTAAGTGTTTCAAGGCAAGTTTTCACTGAACCTCTGTAAGCCTCCCTATCCTCCTCAGCAAAACGCATTCATATTATTTGCTTGTGTATCTTCCACAATTCTGTGGGGAGGCTGTGCTCAGCTGGCTGGTTCTTCAGCTGTTCTCACCTGGCCTCATGCAGGTACTACAGCGATTGTGACAGGATGGCCTCACTCACAGTCTGGTGCCTTGGAGGGGACGGCTGGAGGGCTGGTACTCTCTCTGTCCTCATGTGGTCTTTCATGTGACTTGGGATTCTTTATGTGGTGGCTGTATCCACACAAGCGCAAAACTGCCACATTTTCTGGAGGCTTGGATCGATACCGATGTATGGATCCAATAAAGCTATTATTTCTGCTTTATTCCATGTGGTTAAAATGAGTCACAGGACCACCCCTGGTGGGAGTAAAAGTTTGGCATGGGTGTGAGAGGGAAGGTGATGGAAAGAATGCCTCTTCCTGCCCACTGCTAGACTAGATTTTCTTACAGGGTCATCCTAGCTCTAACATTCCAGAATTATATATTTTTCAGTAAACTTAGTACCCACTTATTTGTCTAACCCAGGACATAATGGAAATATGTGTCTCTGGTCTCTTTGTTCCTTCTTTGTACTATCTGCTTCTTTCCTAATAAATGTAGAGATTTTTGCCTAGAGGGAATAACTGTAAAGCATTTAGCCACATCTACAAGCTTTTGCTCCCGGACCTAATGCTTTCAGCCTTGTGAGATGTGAGTCACCTTCTCTTTTTCTCCAGAAAGACATTGAAAAGCCACCTCTTCAGAGGCAAGGGGTCATTAACAATGGGAGAGGGAAGGGCCCCTTCCATTTAATGTGTGGATAAAAGTGGGGTGCTGCAAATAGCCTTTTAGCATGTGACCACAGAGGTGGGACAGGCTGTCACAGGCTTCAGTTGCCTTGGAAAGGAAGCCACAGGTTCCACTGCAGAAAAGAGGGGTAGGGCGTGGAGCAGCATCCTCCCCAGGGGGTCAGGAAGGCTGACAGCTCTTCCCCAGCCCTCCACCAGAGTGTCCGCCAAGAATAGAGGGATGGGTCATGGGGCTGACCCTGGATGCCATTTCTGACAGCTTTATAATTACACCATCTATTTGTCAAGTTACTGGTAACCTTTTGATCTTCTCACCAAGGAGCATGATGTGCCTTTTATCTTAGCCTGATACTCTAATCATCATTCTCCTTTTTTCCCCCCTCTCTGGTCTTCTTGATCACATAGACCACAACCATGGATTCTCAGGACCCACTTGGATTCTCTTTCCATCTGCTTTATTCCTATTGTTCAATTACCTTGAACAAGCCCCATCACCTCTCTGAAGTCAGCTTCCTATTAGTGAAATTAGTGAAATCAAAAAGCATTTTGATTGGATCGTAAGCACTGGTGACACAGAATACCAGACTCAGGCAGCCACATCTCTGACCAAGTCCTCATCCTGTGTCACAGGTGGGCCCACCGCGGAACATCCCCAAATGGTGTTCCCATGGGCATCTGAGCTGCCCGCACAGTCTACCTCCACCTGAGCCACAGTGACCTTTTCTAACTGTGAACTGGATCGTTTCACTTCCCAGTACCATCCTCTCACCTTCTAAGACCAACCTCCCTGTCCCCCGAGGACCCACGTGGTCCAGGATCTGCCCACTTCTCCCCTCTATTTCATGTCACGTCCTCTCTGTCCTCCAGCCTCCCAGCCTTTCAGCTCTTCAAAGGCCCCATGCTCCCTCTGGCCACATCAATTGGTCCTCTGGCCTAGAAAAGGTGACTCAGTGGTAAAGAATCTGCCTGCCAGTACAGGAGACACAAGAGACATGTGTTGACTCCCTGGGTCAGGAAGATCCCCTAGGAGAGGAAATGGCCACCCACTCCAGTATTCTTCCCAGGAGAATTTCATGGACTGAGGAGCCTGGTGGGCAACAGTCCATGGGGTCGCAAAGAGTCAGATGCAACTGAGCACACAGCCTACAACAGGTGTTCTCACATTACAATGCTGCACATTACAATCACTCTGGAAACTTAAAAAATCCCAAAGGGCAGCCAAGATGGAGAACCGAGAATCTAGGGAGCCCTGTTTCCTTTTTTCATCTCTTACTAATCACGTCCTGCCATCTCAGAGGCCATGTCAAAGCGCCACCCTTGACCCCCACCCATGTCTGAGTTAGACCTCTGATTACTTTCACAGAATCAGGTTCTGTGTTTTCAGAGCACACACCTCAGTTTGCAATTGTCCACTCATGAGTGTGATATTTATTACTGTCACCAGACTGTGATGGCCAGCCTTTAAGATGGGCCCCAATCCTCTCCACTTCCTGATATTCAGACCCAGTGTGGCCTCTTCCCACAATGTATTGATACCAGGATTGGATTCTATGACCAACAGCATATGGCAGAAGTGATGGTAGACCACCTTGAAGATTAGATTTTAAGGGATGTCCTGGTGGTCCCATGGCTAAGACTCCATGTTCCCAATGCAGGGGCGCTGGGTTCAGTCTTGCTTAGGGAATTAGATCCTAGCAGCAGCAACTAAAAATCCCGCAAATAAGACCCAGCATAGCCAAATAAATAAATAAATATTAAAAATAAAGATTAGGTTTTAAAAGACTAAGGCTTCTGTCTTGGAGATTCTCTTTGTTCACTTACTTCAGGGGACACCAGCCACCATGGAATAAGGACCCCCTAGACAGCCTACGGAGAGATCCATGTGTTGAGGACAAGGGCCTCTGACCAACTGCCAGCAAATAAGAGTCACATGAGTGAGCTTGGAAGTGGATTCTGCAGCTTTCAGATAATTGCTGTCCCAGCCAATAGTTTGACAACAACTTCATGACAGACTGGGCCTGAACCGCTCAGCAGAGCTGCCCCTATATCTGCAACCTTCAGAAAACTGTGAGATAATAAAATTTGTTTATTACTTTCACATTTTGGCGTGATTTTTTTACACAGCAGTAAATTACTAATACATTTTCATAGTTCCATAAGTGTGGAGACCATGGCTATGATGCTCACCACTCTATTGCCAGAGTCTATAGGAAGGCTCAACAAAAATATTTTAGAATTTGTCAATCAAAAAATGGCTCCAGGGACTTTCTTGGTGGTCCAGTGGCTAAGACTCCCTGCTGCCAATGCAGGGGGCCTGGGTTCAATCCCTGGGCACAGAACTAGATCCCGCATGCTTCGATTAAGAGTTCACATGCCACAACTGAGAATTTGCATGCTGTAACTAAGATTCGATGCAGTCAAACAAGCAAATAAATATTTGTTTAAAAATGCTTCTCGAGCACCTCCTCTGGGCTGGTGCTGGACTAGGAAAGGGAGATACAGTGGAGAAGGGAATGGTGTCCTGTCCTCAGGGCATCTACATTCCAGTAGTATTTGGTGAATAAGTGAGAAGCAGAGTCTAGAAGGAGGAAACAGTTGGAGCAAGAGTGGGGAAGTTTGGAACACAGAGACGTGTGGTGAGTTAGAGAGGATTCAGTAATGAGCAGAGGGGGTTGGGGCTTCTCTGGCTGTGCATGGGCCTCAGGGAGGTCATGAACTCATTAGCCTTGTGTGTAAAATGAAGTGCAGATGTGCCTTTGGAACAAAGAGGGATTCTACATGACCTTAAAGTCTCAAAAGGATGGTCAAGGATAATTGTTGTTCAGTTGCTAATTCATGTCCAACTCATTGTGACCCCATGGACTGCAGGACCCAGGCTTCCCTGTCCTTCACTATTTCCTGGAGATTGCTCAAATTCATGTCCATTGAGTCAGTGTTGCCATCCAACCATCTCATCCTCTGCCACCCCCTTCTTCTTTCACCTTCACTCTTTCCCAGCATCAGGGTGTTTTCCAGTGAGTCGGTTCTTCACATCTGGTGGCCAAAGTATTGGAGCTTCAGCACCAGTCCTTCCCAAGAATATTCAGGGTTGATTTCCTTTAGGATTGACTGCTTTGGTTTCCTTGCTGTCCTAGGGACTCTCAAGAGTCTTCTTCAGCACCACAGTTCGAAAGCGTCAATTCTTTGGTGCTCAGCCTCCTTTATGGTCCAACTCTCACATTCTTTCATGACTACTGGAAAAAACATAGCTTTGACTATATGGACCTTTGTTGGCAAAGTGATGTCTCTGTTTTTGAATATGCTGCCCAAGTATGTCATAGCTTTCCTTCCAAGGAGCAAGTGTCTTTTAATTTCATGGCTGCAATCACCATCTGCAATGAGTTTGGAACCCCCCCCCCCAAAATAAAATCTGTCACAGCGTCCACTTTTTCCCTTTCTATTTGCTGTGGTGATGTGACCAGATCCCATGATCTTAGTTTTTTGAGAATAATAAAGGATATTAGGCCTAGATGAATGCTATAGGTGAGTGCTGTGGACAGAAAGTTTATGTTCCACATCCTCCCCTCCTCACATTCATAAGATGAAACTCTCACTCCCAAAGTGATGGTATTTGAAGATGGGGCCCTAGGGAGGGTGATCAGTTCACAAGGGTGGATCCCTCATAATGGAGATTAGTGCCCTTGTAAAAATGTAAGAGGTAGCTCGCTTCCTCTTTGCTCTCTGCCATGTGAGGACCCAATAAGAAGGTTGTTGCTGTTGTTCAGTCACTCAGTCGTGTCCCGTTCTTTGTGATTCCATGGACCCGCAGCATGCCAGCCTTCCCTGTCCTTCTCTATCTCCCAGAGTTGGTTCAAACCCATGTCCATTGATTCAGTGATGCTATCTAACCATCTCCTCTTCTGTTGTCCCCTTCTCCTCCTGTCTTCAATCTTTCCCAGCATCAGAGTCTTTTTCATTGGGTCTGCTCTTCACATCAGGTGGCAAAAGTATTGGAGCTTCAATTTCAGTCCTTCTAATGAATATTCAGGGTTGATTTCCCTTAGGATTGACTCATTTGATCTCCTTGCAGTCCAAGGGACTCTCAGGAGTCTTCTTTAGCACAATTTGAAAGCATCCATTCTTCAGCATTCAGCCTTCTTTATGGCCAATGAGTAGGTGTGTGTTAAGTCACTTCAGTCATGCCTGACTCTTTTTGACTCCATGGACTATAACCCGCCAGGCTCCTCTGTTCATGGGGTTTTCCAGGCAAGCATACTGGAGTGGGTTGCCATTTCCTTCTCCAAATGAGAAGGTGGCCATCCACAAATTAGCAGACTGCCAGCATCTTGATCTTGGACTTCCCAGCCTCCAGAACTGTGAGAACTAAATGTCTTTTGTTTAAACCACCCAGTCTGTGCTCATTGGTTCTATCAGCCCAGACTAAGGCAGGGAGGCAGGTGGTGGTCTTTCAATACAGCCAGTTCCTATCCTTGTTGTGGGCAGGAAGGCAGAATGGGGAGAAAGTTGGACTTTGGGTTTAATTATGTGCTCTGACATCCACCATCTGCAGACTCTGGACAAACTACCATTTGAAGCCTCAGATTCGCACCTATACACCGAATACTAGAGCAATGGCTTCATTTTCTCATGAAAATGAAACAGGACATGGATGTCAAGCTCTGAGCCCAGAGCCTGCTGCCCAACAAAGGCCTACTGACAGCTGTTAAGATCCTTAATGGGGTGAAAGAGATTTGAGTTCTGATGCCTTTTTTCTCAGGACTTCCCTGGTGGCTCAGAGGTAAAGACTCTGCCTGGAATGCAGGAGCCCCAGGTTTGATCCCTGGGTTGGGAAGATCTTCTGGAGAAGGAAATGGCAACCCACTCCAGAATTCTTACTTAGGAAACCCCATGGACAGAGGAGTCTGGGAGTCTATAGTCCATGGGATCACAATGAGTCAGACACAACTGAGCACACATGCCTTTTATCTCAATATTTTTAAGTGAAAAAATTTCAAATATAATGAAACATTGTAAAGGCTTTGCAATGAACACAAACATACCTCCACCCAGGTCCTACCATTAAAGTTTTGCTGCACCTGCTTTATCATATAGCTATCTGCCACTGTCTAGCAGACAGCGGTGTTGCCTGACTGATGTTCTCAGACTGTAATTAAAAATCCTTACTAGTTAAGAATCCTTAATTCTTCAAAACTCAACGGAACTCTGGCACTGAGAAATTCAAACAAGTCCCTTTCTCTTTTTCCTTTTTAAGCAAAAGCACATGGTGAAATTTATCAGTATCAATGAATATTTGTACCTGCTCTAATCCTTTAGGTATTGAATGGTTTTCCTTTCTCCTGGGTTCGATTTCATGACAAGAAATGGTACCCAGGGCACACTGCTATATTTAAAATGGATAACCAAGAGGGACCTGTTGTGTATCGCAGGGAACTGTGCTCAATGTTATGTGGCAGCCTGGATGGGAGGGGAGTCTGGGGGAGAATGGATACATGTATATGTATGGCTGAGTCCCTTCCCTGTTCACCTGAGACTATCACAGTATCCTTGCCTGGAGAATCCCATGGACAGAGGAGCCTGGCGGGCTACAGTCCATGGGGTCGCAAAGAATCAGACATGACTGAGCACACACAAACATCACAGCGTTGTTCATCAGCTATACTACAACACAAGATAAAAAGTTTAAAATAAATAAATGGTACCTGGGCACACAATGATTGCATTGGCGGTTTGAGCTGAATTTCTGACACTTAGCAAACTCACCCCAAAGTAGACAACTGGCTTTTGAGCCCTTGAGGAGCCCAAGTTGAGAGGAGATCTGCGAGGTGTGCAGGACAGAGAGGCAGAGAAGTTTCTGATTTCTAGCTCTCCAGGATCTGGTGTTATCATCATCAGACAAACCCATCATGCAAAGGGCGTCACAATTATCAGCCCTGTTGGGGGGGATGTTGCTGAACTGTCTACACAACATCAACAAGCTTGTTTTCTGAAATCATAATGAGAGACTCTCCACGGGGGAGCTAGTTCATAAAGATGCTCCCTATGACACCGCTCCCTGCGCAGAAACCAGCCAGACGGGAAACTGCGACCAGCAGGGCAGAGGCTGCCACTAATTAGACATGACGTCAGCATTTAGACTCCGCTGGCCAGTGATGTTGGGAGCAGTAAATCAAGCTGATGAAACTTTTTTTTCACCTGCACCAGGAGCTGTGGCAACTCTGTAGCTAAGTGGGGTTGGCCCAGAAACTCCTGCTGGATATCTTCGAGGGAATGTATGATTTTATTGGGCTTCCCTGGTGTCTCAGTGGTAAAGATTTCACCTGCAATGCAGAAGGCTCAGGATTGATCCCTGGGTTGGGAAGATTCCCTGGAGGAGGGTATGGCAACCCACTCTAGTATTTTTGCGTGGAGAATCCCATGGACAGAGGAGCCTGGCAGGCTACAGTCCACAAGGTTGCAAAGAGTCAGACACAACTGAGGCTACTTAGCATGAATGCATGTGACTTTATTGCTAGAATTTGTTAGGAGGGAGAAAAATACTTAACTAAGTCATAATAATTAAATGGATAAACTTGGTTGCGTGTGCCAGAGGAGACATAATTTTAGAACGAGAGTTGCCTTCCAGGCTATGACTCCAAGAGGAACAGAAGGACTTCCATGTCGGAGGATGGGCTGGGGTCCTACTTGGTGACATGTCCCCCACTGTGCAGCTGGGGGGGGCGGAAATCTGCGTTGTTTATACCCCTTCTACCACAGGGGGCTGGAGACTTGTCCCCTGCCAGACCCCAGGAGGACCACTTTGAGTCTTGGTTCAGTGTGGAGGTCATGGGTTCTGGAACCACATAGCTTGATTTTGATTCCCAGCCCTGCCGTTTATAAGCTGTGTGATCTTAGAACGTTCCCCCATGCCTCTGAGTCTCCATTTCCTTATCAGTAAAATAGAGATAATAAAAGTACTTACCTTGGACTTCTCTGGTGGTTCAGTGGGTGAGAGCCCATCTGCCAATGCAGGGGACACGGGTTCGATCCCTGGTTCGGGAAGATTTCACATGTTGTGGAGCAAGTAGCCCCATGTGCTGCAACTACTGAAGCCCATTTGCCTACAGCCTGTGCACGGCAACGAAGAGTAGCCTCCATTCACCACAACTAGAGAAAGCTCGAGTGCAAAAATGAAGATTCAGTGCAGCCAAAAAATACATAAATAAGTAAAAATGTTTAAAAATATCAGTTTGTCAGTCAACTTCTAAAAAAAAAGTACTTACCTTAGAAGGGTTGTTTCAGCATTCACTGAGTTCAGGCGCATGGAGCAATTGATCAGAAGTGTGACAGGTCATTCAGCTGACTTCCTCGGCTCCTTTTTCCTTTTGAGCCCGAATTGTAAAAATGCCAACTGCGTGCATGTGTGCGCTGTCACTTCAGTTGTGTCCAGCCCTTTGTGACCCCAGGGACTGTAGCCCTCCAGGCTTCTTTGTCCATGGGATTCTCCAGGCAAGAATACTGGAGTGGGTCACCATGCCCTCCTCCAGGGGCTCTTCCTGATCCAGGGTTCAAATTCAAGTCTCTTCAAGCCTGCCTTCCCTCTGCCCTAACCCCCTCTGCTGCAGCCCTTCTCACGTCTGTTGTAACGATGACCAATGATGTTATCCTGGGAAGTCGGGAATACAGCGGAGAAGGCAATGGCATCCCACTCCAGTACTCTTGCTTGGAAAATCCTATGGACGGAGGAGCCTGGTGGGCTGTGGTCCATGGGGTTGCTAAGAGTCGGACATGACTGAGTGGCTTCACTTTCACTCTTCACTTTCATGCATTGGAGAAGGAAATGGCATCCCACTCCAGTGTTCTTGCCTGGAGAGTCCCAGGGACAGGGGAGCCTGGTGGGCTGCTGTCTATGGGGTCACACAGAGTAGGACACGACTGAAGCGACTTAGCAGCAGTGGCAGCAGCAGCAGGAATACAGATATATTTTATAAGGAGCCAACCTAGGAGGCTCCACACAGGAGGGGTTGGGGGCAGTGTGGGCCTGCATGATACACTGCTGGGCTTTATGTGGGGATGGGGGTGGGGAGTCCAACTGTGATGTTTGATGATCCGCATCCTTATCCTCTACACGCGGATATTCTGCATCTAATATGCTAACGCATTAAAGAACAAGCTCATTTCAACTTTACAGGCAAGGTACTATATTGTACTCATCTTAAAGATCAAGAAACAAAGTCCCACCAAAAGGACCTTACCTGCCCAAGGCCACAGAGTTACTAAGTGAGTCGCAGAGCCAGGAGTCAAGCCCAAATGGGCTGACTCTGTCCCATCAACAGGTTTTTCTTCTGGGCCTGGAAAGACCCACTGGAGGGAGGGAGATGGGCTGGGAGGCTGCGGCAATGGTTCAGTGACCTGGATGGAAACCATGGCTACATGGATGCCACTTGCTGAGTGCCCACTGTGTGCCTGGCACAAGGTTAAGCGCCAAACATGCATTGTTTAGCTTAATCCTCTTTGAGATACCCTTACCATCCTACAGATAAGGATGTGAAAGTCTGCAAGGGCTAAAATCACACAATGTTGGGCAACCACTAGTGACCAGATGGTATCTGCGTCCAGAGTCTGCGTTGGGGGCTGTCACTACTGCGGCCCTGGGGGTCACTGTGGTGTTGGGGGTCATGAGAGATTGGACACGGGACAGTGGGACAGGGAGAAGCTGGTTTCTGATTCTTGGCAGATGGTAGGGTGTTGTTGGCACTTGTTAAGGCAGGGGACAACAGAAGGGGAAGTGGTTTGACAAGGGAATTGAGTTCTAGAGATGTCGTACTTGAGTCCTCTCTGGGCCACTGTTATGGGTCTCGTTGGCACTTGGGAGGCTGTGAATCATGGACTTAGAAGGTCATCACATTTTAAAAATGGTTTATGTGGGCACCGTCATCACGAAAGTGACAACTAATGCTTCCTAAGACAGAAAGGGGCAGAGAGGGCTGTCCGGGATGCAGGAAACATCAACGTTTAAATTGTCTTGCTGCTCCCCATCAGTGGCCAACAAGAGGCCATCCTGTCCCCAGGGGCTCATCACCTTTTCTGACAGACACTGGAGACCAGGGAAGTGCAGGCCTATGTGGTAAGTACAGGACGATGTCATTGACAGGCTCTTCAGGAAAACCATGACAGTGAAAATAGGTGGTTTAGGGACACAATGTTCCAGTTTGATAGTTTCCACAAGAAGCAAATCCAGAGAGTCTTTCAAAGACACTATAAGAGATGAAATGGGTGAATTTCTCCATGAAAGCTTGAAAGAACAGCTTCAGAGCTCAAAGAGAGACTTTGATAGACCAGGGAGTAAGCCACACCTTGAATGTGCCCTCCTTCAATGTCTTCAACATCCCATAGGGTCTATCTGGGGCAGAGATCCTATGAAAGCCAGATGGTTACCAGTCTATACAGATGGTGGCCTTTGCCTAACAAGACAGAGGTGAACTGAGCATCCAGAGTCTAACTCCCTCAGAATGAAGCACAAGCAGAGAGCAACTCTGAGAAATGAATTCACAGGACACAGAATATGCCTGTCAATTAACCAATCAGCCCCAGGCTCCTCCACTCTTAGCATCACCAACCTCTCCACCCTCCTCCCTCTTATCTCATGGCCAAGGTTGTGCTCCTCTTCAACGTCACTGGCCCATCAGTTATTTCCTTTCCCACTCCCACATTTTTACCTACCTTGATTGCTGCTGCCTCTGTTAACATGCTCGACCCACACTCTCCACTTTGCCTTCAGCCTATTCCCTTCCTGAGGTCCCTGGGAAACCTGGTCTTTGCTGATTCTCTTTCTTACTATTCACCCCTTCAGCTATTTATCGAGTGGTGTCCAGTTAGGTGAGCATTCACAGTCACTGATGGTCCTAAACCCAAGGTCCCTGTATTTCTTTGTGATTGGTGCTGGTTATTGGGTTATATCACTGGTATTTCTGGTTCTGGCCAAACCAGATTCTGGATGACTGGAGAATGTTTCCCAGTGATTGCCTCTGGGCAGTAAGACCTGCCCCACCAACTCTGTCTTCCTGTTTTTGATCATGGTTCTGTGAGAATGTGATGCTCGGAACTGTGCGGTCGTCTTGTCAGTAGGAGTCATGAAGGCCTCAACACGGAAACCTGGCACACTGGGCTCCTGGAACATCTCAAAACCACAGACTTCAGGACTCAGGACTGATGTTGGATGAAAAAGAATACACCCCAACTTGTAAAGTCACGTCTGATCTGATACTGTTACCATCAGCTAGAAGCATGGAGAAGGCAATGGCACCCCACTCCAGTACCCTTGCCTGGAAAATCCCATGGGTGGAGGAGCCTGGTAGGCTGCAGTCCATGGGGTCGCTAACAGTTGGACATGACTGAGCGACTTCACTTTCACGTTTCACTTTCATGCATTGGAGAAGGAAATGGCAACCCACTCTAGTATTCTTGCCTGGAGAATCCCAGGGACGGGGGAGCCTGGTGGGCTGCCATCCATGGGGTCACACAGAGTCGGACATGACTGAAACGACTTAGCAGCAGCAGCAGCAGAAGCATTGCAATGGATGGAGAGTGTGCACTTTTACAGATGAGGGAACTGAGACGCAGTGAACTTTGCCAGACAACACACAGCCATGGCACAACCTGGGAGCCTGGATCTAAACCTGGGTCTGACTTTGGAGGCACAGCAGTTCCGGAAGCAGCACCTCACAGGACAGAATGCCTCCCTGGCAAATGCTGAACACAGACACTGCTCTCTCCCAAGCTGGAATACGTCCTTCTTTCCTAAAATTATTTCTAAACCACTTTACTGAGATACAATCAATGTAAAATAAACTGTTAAGCCGCACATACTTACAATATTTAATTCAATAAGGTTTGGCAGATTACACACCTGTGAAGCAAACACACAGGAAGATACAGATCACACTTTTCTCATTCTGAGTCTCTTTGTGCCCCCTTTTCAAGCCATACTTGCCGCCACCCCTATTTCCTAGCAACCACTGATGTCTTCCCTGTCACTGTAGATTAGTTTGGATTTTCTAGACTTTTATGCAAATGGAACAGACTTAAATGTACAGAAAAAAATGTGGCTTCTTTTACTCAGCAAGATATCTTTGTGATTCATCTGTGTTATTGCATGTATCAGTAGTTCTTTTTAATGCTGAGTAGTACCCCATCATAGGAATATACCACATTTTGCTCATTCATTCAGTTACTGATGGGCATTCAGGCTGTTTCTAGTTTTAGTTATTCTTACAAATAAGGTACTACATACAAATTTTGGAGTTTAGGTATGTCTACAACTTTCTCAGGTAAATATTAGGTTGGTGCAAAAGTAATTGTGGTTTTGTGTTGTTGAATTTGCTGCTTGATATTGGAATATACTCTTAAATAAATGTGGATTATGTTGTACATCATTTTAATGTGGGTTTCTCACTTTGTGTTTTTTTGATAATGACATTACTTGCTGTTCATTTTACATTTATTTTAGACTATATAAATGATGTTAGACAAAAAGCAAATTCGAGTGACTTTTATTCGAGTTCAAAATGGGTTGTAAAGCAGCAGAGACAACTCGCAACATTAACAACGCACTTGACCCAGAAACTGCTAATGAATGTACAGTGCAGTGGTGGATCAAGAACTTTTGCAAAGGAGACAAGAGCCTTGAAGATAAGCATAGTGGTCAGCCATCGGAATTTGACAATGACCAATTGAGAGCCATCATCGACATTAGCCATTCTATAGCCATTAGGCATTTGAAGAAAATTGGAAAGGTGAAAAAGCTCATTTAAGTAAGTAGGTGCCTCATGAGCTGACCACAAATCAAAACCAAAAAAAAAATCATCATTTTGAAGTGTTTCCCTCTCCTATTCTACGCAACAATGAATCATTTTTTGATCGGATTGCAATGTGTGAAAAAAGCAGATTTTATATGACAACCAGTGATGACCATCTCAGTGGCTGGACTGAGAAGAAGCTCCAAAGCACTTCCGAGAGCCAAACTTGAACCAAAAGAAGGTCCTGGTCACTGTCTGGTGGCCTGTTGCCCTCCTGATCAGCTACAGCTTTCTGAATGCCAACCCCAAGCATTACATGAAAGTACGTCAGCAAATTGACGAGATGCACCAAAAACTGCAATGCCTGCAGCCAGCATTGGTCAACAGGATGGGCCCAATTCTTTCCCATGACAATGCCTGAACACACGTCACACAACCACATTTCAAAAGTTGAATGAATTTGACTACGAAGTTTTGCCTCATCTGCCACATTCACCTGACCTCTCACCAACTGACCACCACTTTTTCAAGCATCTCAACATCTTCCTGTTTGCAGGGAAAACACTTTCACAACCAGCAGGAGGCAAAAAGTGCTAAGGTTTGTTGAATCCCAAAGCACGGGGTTTTATGCGACAGGGACAAACTTATTTCTCATTGGCAAAAAATGCGTTGATTGTAACGGTTCCTATTTTGATTACTAAAGATATGTTTGAGCCTAGATACAATGTTTAAAATTCATGGTCTGGAAATTCCATTACTTTTTAATCAACCTAATACCTAGGAATAAAACTGCTTTGTCATATAGGGGACTTTCATTTTTTAAGAAATTGTACAGGATTGTGAAATCCTAACATGCTTGTACAGGATTTTTGTTTATTCACTACTCACAGAACACTTCTGGTACTTCTGCTCATCAGATATTAGGTTTTTTTTCCCCCCTCCTCGCATAAAACAATTCTGGGAAACACACTGGGTGTACTACAATGTAACTCAACTCTGACATTATCTACCTAGATACCAGGTCAGATTCCAAAGGTTAAGGTTCAGTGCCACAAGACTGCCTCACTGCACTTCAGATGGAAGTCCAGGTTCTTCTGTGCTTCTGATTGATCAGCTCTAAAGTGGAGGTTCCCACAATGCCCTTGTCGGGTTAAACGAAATTTGCTATAGGGCTCGTAGAACTCAGAAACATTTCACTTACTGCATCACTGGCTTATAATAAAAGGCTATAACTCAGGAACAGCCAGATGAAGAGGTGCACAGGGCAAGGTGTGTGGGAAGGGGCACAGAGCTTCTATGCTCTCTCAGGTGTGTTACTTCCAGCACCATCACCCATCCTTTGGGTTTTCATGGAAACTCTGCTACTTGGCACCATTGCTTAAAACATTGCTTGTGGTGGCTGATGGTGGTTTAGTCGCTAAGTCATGTTCCACTCTTTGCGACCTCACCAGGCTCCTCTGTCCATAGGATTTCCCAGGCAAGAATACTAGAGTGGGTCGCCATTTCCTTCTCCAGGGGCTCTTCCTGACCCAGGGATTAAACCCAGGTCTCTAGCGTTGCAGGCAGATTCTTTGCTGTCTGAGACTCAGGAAGCCCCAAAACATCACTTGCTGGTGATTAATTCTGTCTCCAGCCTCCTGGCCCTCCCCTGAGGATGGGGGATGGGCCAGAAAGTTCCCACCTTCTAATCTGGTTCCCTGGGCAACCAGTTCCAATCTATCGATTTCCAAAAGTTGCTTCATTAGACAGTTCAGTCCAGTCACTCAGTCGTGTCCAACTCTTTGAGATCCCATGGATTGCAGCATGCCAGGCTTCCCTGTCCATCATCAACTCCCAGAGCTTGTTCAAACTCATGTCCATTGAGTTGGTGATGCCATCCAACCATCTCATCCTCTGTCATCCCCTTCTTCTCCTGCCTTCAATATTTCCCAGCATCAAGGTCTTTTCAAATGAATCAGTTCTTCACATAAGGTGGCCAAAGTATTGAAGCTTCAACATCAGTCCTTCCAATGAATATTTAGGACTGATTTCCTTTAGGATTGACTTGTTTGATGATCTCCTTGCAGTCCAAGGGACTCTCAAAAGTCTTCTCCAACACCACAGTTCAAAAGCATCAGTTCTTCAGCACTCAGCTTTCTTTATAGTCCAACTCTCACATCCATACATGACTACTGGAAAACCCATAGCTTTGACCAGATAGACCTTTGTTGGCAAAGTAATATCTCTGCTTTTTAATATGCTGTCTAGATTGGTCATAGGTTTTCTTCCAAGGAGCAAGGGTTTTTAAATTTTATGGCTGCAGTCACCATCTACAGTGATTTTGGAGCTCAAGAAAATAAAGTCTGTCACTGTTTCCATTGTTTCCCCACCTATTTGCCAAGAAGTGATGGGACTGGATGCCATGATCTTCCTTTTGTGAATATTGAGTTTTAAGCCAACTTTTCACTCTCCTCTTTCATTTTCTTTCTTTCTTTCTTTTTTTTTTTTTGCTCTTTATTATTTATTTATTTTTTTACTTTACAATACTGTATTGGTTTTTGCCATACATTGACATGAATCTGCCACGGGTGTACATGAGTTCCCAACCCTGAACCCCCCTCCCACCACCCTCCCCATATCATCTCTCTGGGTCATCCCAGTGCACCAACCCTGAGCTCCCTGTCTCATACATTGAACNATGGGGAATACATGTACACCCATGGCTGATTCATGTGAATGTATGGCAAAAACCACCACAATATTGTAATTAGCCTCCAAAAACAAAAAAAGTAAAAAATTTCCAAAAAAAAAAAAAAAAAAATGGAGAGGATTTCATGGGATTCCCTCTTATTCTTGCTGTGTATTGAGTCAATTACCTTCCTTATTAGCTTTCTAGAAAAGGAGATCTAGAAGTTTCATTTCCATTACTTTGAATTATTTCCATATCCTTTCCCAAACCCAAGTGCCACAGTCTAGAGTATTTCTTAAAGGTGACATGACAAGGCGTCTCCATTAGCCCTTGGTGATGAACTCTCCCCAATGGCCCCCAGAAATCCCGAATCTGCATGGATGGTTCCAGTTCACAAGTTACGACATCCCAGGCCTCAGAAATCAAGGCTTACTGGTTACACCTCTTCCTGAATTCCTCTTCTTGACTTCTTCTAGCCACATCTGTTGTAAAGAAAGATGAACACAAGGCAAGAATGCAGCAGAACTCTTAAATAGGAGCGTACTAATTTTGAAAAATTTTAATTTTCTTGCCACATAACAATGAGCTATGGTGTGTCACCGATCTGGAGTATAATTAACTTCTTGTCTTTTGTTCCTTATGAATTTACATATCCAATTATCTTTCTCTTTAATTTCTCATGGTTTTTCTACATTGACTAAAACTTTTCAACAAGAAAGTCATTTAATTTAATGGACTTTGCAGTTCATTTGTAACCAGTTGGTTTTTTTTTTTTGTTTTTTTTTTTTAGGATGAGTGAATGCTACTGCATAACACTGTGAAGATTTCCTTCACAGGAAAACAGGCAGGATGGTGAGTACCCAGGTTCCTGGTCCACCAGGACATCTGCTGAAAAAGAAGATGTGGATGGACTAACGAAGTGGTCGGGAGCAGCGGAGAAGCAGCGGTGAGGTAGATTAAACAAAGACAATGTTGATTTTATTTCATCCATGCTCCTTGATCAAGGCACCAGCGAGAGCATTTAATCAAAGTTAGTGCCAATTTAGATAGATAACGTGGCTGAAACCACTGTTTTTGGCCCAGAGTAATTTTCGCTTGGTTTCTGGAGAATTCTGCATCAGCTCCCATGTTTTCTGTAAAGCAGAGCTAAGGATCTCATAAACAGAGGATGATTCCCATCACAGGAGAATGCCCACATGTGGAGGGAATTGCTGCAGCAATGAATGAGAGGGAATCAGGTGTGCTGCCCTTGACTGCAGAGATGGACCTTCGAGGGCTTGGTTCTAGTCTCTGGGATGAGGTTTTCAAATATGGACAATTTATGGCTTGCCAGGTGGCTCTTTCCTGGACAATTCCCTGGACAGGGGAGCGTGGATGCTATGGTTCATAGCATCACAAAGAGTCAGACGCGACTAAGTGACTGAGCACACTTAGTTGCAAAGGTGACTTTTCTAGCTGCCAAGAAGGTAAACTCAACATTTGACCTATATCGACTTCATCACTGGTCCCAGACTTTAACAGCAAATGTCAGCTACTCAGTTCCTTATTAAGATGAGTCTGCAGCTCTAGTAATGGGACGTGATGACTTGTTTTGTTAGGAAGGAAAAGAGATGACCTTCATTTTGCTTAACATTTTGGGAGTCCTGAACACAGTTTATTATAATCAGATGCAGTTTGCTCAAAGGATCATCAGAGATCACACTTGGATGTCAAGGTACGACTGAAGTTGATAGGTAGACATTTACCAAAGGCTGCCAGAAAACCATCTAATGAGGAGCAGAGTTGAGAAACACATCATTAGGAGAATGCATTTAATCACCTACGCAGGGATATTCTAATAATATCATTTATTCTTTCCTTTCCAGGCTCCTCCCTCCTCTCTTTTGTAAAGGGAGGGCAGTTCCATTTGAGTATCATTTAGGGCAGGACCCAGCTCTCTGATTTAAGCAGAAGGACATAAATTCACAAATCTGCCTGGAATACTTTTTTTTAATTTTAATAAGGGGTTGTATGCAGCTACTGTTTCTAACAAAATGAAGAAAAAAAAAAACCAGAAGTGAAAAGTAAATCAATCATAATCAGCGATTAGTTTTCCTTCAACAGATCCATCAGATCGTCTTCTATCCCCTTCTCACTCAGCTCATCTAGGCTGTAGTATCGGTGGACGATTTTCTCAGCGGTGACCACCACGACTCGGAGCCCGTGGGTATCTTTGCCCAGCTGGCACCCGATGGCGGATGACACCACCATGTCGAGGTTCCGGTAGGTGCCCCCAGCATTCCTGTGGTAGTGGCCTGAGAACACAGCCTTGATACCTGCAGGGGAGGGAGAAAACATTAGGGGGCCAAGGATTTCCACTGAGATAACCGAGGGGCTCCAAGGGTTTCTTCTATGGACAGTGGCACATTATTAATTATAGATACATGATATTATTCAGCATTATATAATAAATATGAAGGTGGCGTATGTGACATCTAGAATCTTTCCAAGGATAACTCAGTACACAATACACTGTTCACCTGTTTGTCGTGACTCGCACAGGAAGTACTAGGGAACAAGGAGTAGTATGTATACATGCTTAGCCACATTCGACTCTTTATGACCCCAGGGACTGTAGCCCGCCAGGCCCCTCTGTCCATGCAATTTTCCAGCAAGGATACTGGAGTGGATTGCCATTTCCTACTCCAGGGGATCTTTCCAACTCAGGGATCAAACCTGTGTCTTTTGCATTGGCAGGCGGATTCCTTGCCACTGAGCCACCTGGGAAGCCCCAGGGAACAAGGAAAGAGAGGGTGATAAAGTAAATGACTTTGAGAGAGATGAGGGAAACCTTCTGAGGCCTACATAAACAGCCACAGGAGGCAGAAGGCACATGTCCATGAAAAATAACGCTTATGGAGTTCTAATCAAGACAGCACAGCAAGGTCAACGTTTAATGTACCGCTTCCTCTCCAAACTAAGAGCCATGATGGATAAAATACAAAAAAAGAAACCAAAGGACAGACGTAGCCTTCAAAACCAAAATAAACAGTTCTAGCAACCAGAAAAAAAAGCAGACAGAGTAGTGAGTGGGAGCTGAGCTCTCTTATAATCGAGACTCAAAGCACTTTCTCTGAGATAAGGAAATAAAGGTTGGCTCCTGGTGAAAACAGGGAAGCCTCAATGCCTCCATTTATGGAAGGAGATTGAAGGAAACCTCTGCTGCTCTGGGCCAGGGCAGTGCTGGGCTGGTGTGGTTAACAAGTGCTCCAAAAACAAAAAGAGGCTTGCCTTGTAAAGAGTCAGACATGACTTAGTGACTGAACAATAACAACAAAATATATAGCAGAACTATGTGTAACTTTGTTCCGTATTTTCCATGTCTCTTGTAAATATGTTATCAGCCTTTCATAATTTTAGAAATAAGAAAAAATAGGCAAAAAAAGAAAAAAAAAAGTCTTCCTTCCACCACCACATACACACAAAAAACTGGTATGTGTTGAGAATGTTGAGTATTACCTTTGCTTCTTAATACAATTTATTTAATGATGAGTTCGTATAATTAAATTACAGTAATGGCTTTTAACAACCAACTCATATAGCTTCTTAACATTTAATCATTGGTTTTCCTGAGCTGGTAGGAGATGTCTCCAACCCAGCACTGGGTGAAGGCTGACTGCAACCCATGGACCTAAGGAGGGAAGACAGACATGGGCTCAGGTCAAAGAACCAAAACGTGTTTCCCCAGGATGACTGTGGGACCAGGACTTCAAAGCACTATTATAAAGCCTGGTCCCAGATGGATACTTTTGGGATGGAAGTAACCGAAACCACTGGACAGAGAAAAGTTAGTCAAGGGAAAAGTTAGGGGAAAACAGAACTTCAAAATACTTCTTACTCAAATTGAACCTGAAATAAAAAAAATCCTACCAGCCACGAAAACCTCATGCTAAGTAACAAACTCTTCAATCAGGGACATGAATTCACATCATAGGAAATCAATGATATCAACAGTCTGGAAAATATTTAAAATAAATATTTGGCTCTCAAATATTCTCAATAAAGGACTAATATCCTTAAAAAAGAACAAGATGTTATGAAACAAAACAGGCATGAAGTGAATAAGAATAGTTGGTAACGAAAATTTAGAAATGGTGAACATAAAAATTAAAGTTTTAAAACAAAACTCTCAATAAATTGGATAAGTTGTAGACTAGACACTAATCAGATAGGGCATCAGTGAGTCAAAAGGAAGGACTGAGGAGCTGAGTCAGAAAACAACAGAGACCTAGACTCAAGCAATACAAACAAGCAAGTCAAAGAACCCAAAGGATGGGTTAAGAGGTATCAATGAATGCTTAAGAGGAAACGAAACAGAAGAAAGGAGGCAATAAGAGTAAGAACAATTTGAAGAAATAATAGCTGGGAATTTTCCGGAAAAGAGGAACATATGGGTTAAAAGAAAAAAAAAAAAAAAAAAAAAGTATTAAGTAGGATAAATAAAAA
>SJYA01002875.1:817437-856780 GCA_006410615.1 Neotragus moschatus
AAAAAAAAAAAAAAAAAAAAAAAACAGTATTAAGTAGGATAAATAAAAATCAGTTCATACTGACATATGTCATGGTAAAATTACAGAGCATCAAAAAGAAAAGTTTTCAAAAGATATCATGGCAAAAATATTATAAAGGAATGACACAGGGAGCAGGCATCTCAATCATAAAAGAACCAAGGAGTAACACCTTCAAAATGCTTAGGGCAACTAACTGTGAACTCAATGTTTTTTACCTAGCTAAACTATCATTCAAATTTAAGGGCTTTTAAATAGATTCATGTTTGTACATATAAAGACTAAGAGTCTACCACTTCACAAAACATGATGCTAAGTTAAGAAATGTCCAGAATGGACATATCCATAGTGAAAGAAAGTGTACTAGAGGTTGCTGGAGGAAGATGGAGAAGAAGGAATGGGGATGACTGCTAACAAGCACAGAGTTTCTTTGCAGACTGGTAAAAATGGTCTGGAATTAAGACAGTGGCAATGGTAGCAAAGTTCTGTGAATATATCAAGACCACTGAATTTTGTAGTAACTTTTACTGAATTTTTTTTAGTTCCTTGGACTGCAAGGAGATCAAATCTGTCAATCCTAAAGGAAGTCAACCCTGAATATTCATTGGAAGGACGGATGCTGCAGCTCCAATACTTTGGCCATCTGATGTGAAGAGCCGATTCATTGGAAAAGACCCTGATGCTGGGAAAGACTGAGGGCAGAAGGAGAAGGGGGTGACAGAGGATGTGATGGTTGGATAGCATCACCGACTCAATGGACATGAATTTGAGCAAACTCTGGGAGATGGTGAAGAACAGGGAAGCCTGGCATGTAGACAGGGGCACAAAGACTCGGACATGACTTAGCGACTGAACAACAACAATCTGATTAGTATTAAAACAGTAATTGACCTCTGTGGTCATAATTATGGCATGAGAAAAACATCAGATACATCCCAGTAGACCTTTTAACTTCATGGCTGCAGTCACCATCCACAGTGATTTTGGAGCCCAAGAAAAGAAAATCTGCCACTGCTTCCACTTTTCCCCCTTCTATTTGCCAACAGATGTTCTATAAAATACCTGAGCAGTACTTCTCAAAACTGTAAAGGTCATCAAAAACATGAAAAGTCTAAGAAATGGTCACAGGAAGAGGCATCCACACCATGGAACACTACTCAGCAATGAAAAGGAATTAACTACTGAGAGATGCAATGTCTTGAATGGATATCAAGGAAATTTCACTGATCTAAAAAAAAAAAAAAATCCAACTCAAAAGGTTCCAAATTGTATGATTCCATTTACCTAATTCTTTCTTTCTTTGGCTGTGCTGGGTCTTTGTTGCAGCACATGGGATCTTTAGCTGCAGCAAGCAGGATCTAGTTCCCTGACCAGGGACTGAACCCAGGCCCCCTGCATTGGAAGGGCAGAGTCTTAGCCACCGGACCATCAGGGAAGTCCCCACTTCCATTACATTCTTAAGGTGACAATATTACAGATATGGTTGCTAGGAGTTAGGGCCACGGGTGCAGGGGGGTTGGGTATGGGTGTGGCTAAAGGAGGAATCCTCGTGGTGAAGGAATTATTCTGCATTTGACAATGATTCTGGAAAGCATGACTATAACACGATCCAAATGTTGAGCCCTGCTCATTAGTAGAGGTCTGGGAAACTGAACGGAGCCCTGCAGACTACAGCCACTCTCCTGCAGTAGGAACTGAGACCCACCTGGGCATAGGTGGGGCTGTCTGCCGGCCCAGGCTGCAGCTAGGGATGGAAAGAAAGGTGACCCAGGTTTCCCTACTTAAAAAACAGCCAAGGGTGGGGAGACAGCTATTTCCACTGACTGTTATTAAGATGCAAACGGATACAACTCATTTCAGAGGGTAAATACATGCAACTGGCTTCTCACAGTTTGTTGTGCATTCCCCTAGACGAATGCCAACATTTTCACATAAACATATCCTTTGGAAATACCAGAGAAGGGTCCATAGGTGTAGGTGTGTTGTGTCTGTGGTCATGAATACAGAGTGTGCACAGAGGCAGTACTTATAATATTTATTTACAGGAGACTGGATAAATTGTAGTACATGTATTTTTCTTAAAAAAAAAAAAAAGAGGTTGATTTACATACACCAGTGTTGAAAGGCACCAAATATATTATTAAGTATGAACAGCAAGATGTAAAAAAAGTTGTGTGGTCTTGTTTTTGTAAAATAAAGGTAACGTTCATATGTAAAACAGATACCTAGTGGGAAGTTGCTATAGAACACAGGGAGCTCAACCAGGTGCTCTGTGATGACCTAGAAGCGTGGGAGGGAGGCTCGAGAGAGAGAGTGCTGTATTATATGTACACACACACACACACACACACACACACACACACACACACACACACACACACGGCTGACTCCCGTTGTTGTATGGCAGAAACCAATACACTGTAAAGCAATTACTCTCCAACTAAAAAAGAAAAAGACAACGTCTGTATGAGAGCACGTGTGTGCGTGTGTTTGTATCCTCAGCTGAATGGGGGACAAACAGATACTAAACTCATACTGGTGATTTCACAGCCAGGCTAGTGGGGGGCGGGGTTAGCAAGGGGGGAGGCATCACTTTTTATGTTTTCATTACTGTAATGTTTGCAGTGATCACGAACTGACCTGGCGATCCCAAGCCAACATCGAGGTGACATGGGATAGGAAAGGAGGACAGGAGGGACGAGCCGTGTGGCTAAAAGCTGCAGCTGGAACCGTATCACTGAGCACGTGAACAGCTCCTGACCATGCAGGCTGGAGGGCTGTGAAAACGTCTGCCTGCTCCACTGCCCTCCTGGGCTTTCCAAGCCTTATGGTCTGTGCTGTCAGAAGTCCCAGTGGGAGTGTGTGCAATTAGACCCACCTTGGGGAAGTCCTAATGGCCAGTTGGAAAGCACTTAGTACTATTATTTTGTTGTCTGCTAAATTATGTTTATGAAATTTGGCTCTTAATGCCTAATTCATAGTTGCAAACTGTACTATTCTAGAAGGAATGCTTGGCAATTTTGAAAGTAGCTCACATTAGCCATAATTAGCTGTAAAAACTCACTTATGTTTAAATTTCACGCTGTACTTACTGGCATTTGCAGAGACAGGAGCATTAAGAGGGGCTGTGCAAGTGACCAGCGGAGCTTTCAGAGCGGGTGTCGGCGGGCTGTGGACAGCTGGGTTTCTCCACCACCAGCAAATCCCATCCATTCTCCACCCCAGGCCCCTGAGTGCTGGTCGTTTATTGTTAATGTCCCGAGTCACAGAAAATGTGACCAAATGAGGGTTTTTAGGTGAGCAAAGATGCCAAAGGGGACCAGAAATAAAGACTTTGAAAGGGACTGTTAGCAAGCAGAGCGACTGTGCTCAGACCCTTCTCGCTTAAAAGAGATCTCATTCCATTACAATAAAGAACTCGGGATTTGCATCCTGAAAAGGCACTGAGGCAATGACCACTTGATGAATTACAAAGGGAGGTCAGGCAAGAGGCTAAAGTCTGTCTCAAAGTAAGGACATACGATTGACTCTCCACTCTCCTGGGTACTGGTGTGGACTTCAAGGCTCTGCGACATTCCCGGTTGGCCCAGAGATGAGACTCGGGTGGGAAGAGCGGAGGCTCTTCTTGGGATAGAACACTGGAAGTTTCTGGGTCTCTTACCCACCTCCTGGGAAGTCCAGGAGTTTTGAATCCCCTCACGCCTCCCGGTCCTGTCCCAAGTAAGGGCAGACACTGAGGCAGAGTGGGTGGAGGGAGGCCTGGAAGGAGGGCAGGACTCGAAGGAATTTTCACTCACCATCTCGCTGAATCTCCCAATAGATCTCCGTCCTGGGGTGGGGGGGACACAGAAGTCATTCCCATTTTACAGATGAGAAGACTGAGGCACAGAGAAGTTAAGAAACTAAGGCAAAGGGACTGGGTTAGAAAATAGGGCAGCCAGGATCAGAACCCAGGTATTCAGATGCCAGAGCCAAGCCTGCAGACTTGGGTTCTGTCCATGGGGATCTTGGGCCACTTACTGACCTTGGTGAACCTCGACTTCCTCACCTGTAAGAGAATAATGACACCTGTCTCATCAGTGACAGAGAGGTTTGGATAAGGGCATAGATGTTGACCCTTTTGCGACCCCATGGGCTGTAGCCCACCAGGCTCCTCTGTCCACGGAGCACTCAGTAAACAGTGGGTGTTCCCCATCTCCCCTGAGAGGCCCCTCCTGGAGGGAGACACAGACACAACCAGCTTGGCCCGGTAACATGCAGGCTTGTCTGAGTTACTTCTGCCACCAGGACCTATATGAAGTCTGAGCCATCTCGGTTTGGTATTAGCTTTTGATGGGGACACATTGATTCACAACTCGATGCAGGTTAAGGAATGTGTTAATAAATCATGGTTTCCCTGACAAGGGGATTGATTTTTAGCGGTGTTTTCTAGAGTTGGGCAGAATTTCCATTCGGCCCGTTCATCAGTCATCTGTGGCCGACATGGCTCTGTGGTTCCTTAATTGAGTATTATGTATAGATTGTTTTTGAATTATGAACTGCTGTAAGGAGATGACAAGCATCTTCTTAAATTACCACCAGAGGAAGAATTCCTGGCTGAGACAGCCCCTACATCAGGAGGAAGCCTTCCGTGGCATTAGCTTCGTATTTATTTCTCCATGGTATCAAGTCATAAAGATGCTATAAAGGCTATTTTTAAGCTGCCCTGATTCAAGTTCATTTCAAATCAATCAGAGGATTAGGAGGCAACCTCCATATAATTTAATATTCTCATTAATACCAGAAACTTGCCTCAAATCAATCAGGAAATCAGGGATGCACCCTGGTAACAGTTTTGGTATTAAAAACTGACTTCCTTAATGCCTTCGGTGTTACTTAGGCTTGGAGAGTGTAAACAGATTCTCCTTGGGCGCTTTTTACTTTTATCCTGCCTGAGTACATGTTTATGAAAATGCTGTGCATCTTTACGTCGCCAGCTGTCACAGTGAGAATGGTGTCATAAATCATTAGTCACACTCGATTTATTCTGTCTCAGTGATAAGGGGGAAAAATGGGCCTCATAAACAAAGAAAAGGGTAAGAGAAATAAAGGAAGGTTGGTTTGAACATACAGAAGTGAAGTGAAGTGAAATGAAAGTCGCTCAGTCTTGTCCGACTCTGTGACATCATGGACTGTACAACCCATGGAATTCTCCAGGCCAGAAATACTGGAGTGGGTAGCCTTTCCCTTCTCCAGGGGATCTTCCCAACCCAGGAATCAAACCCAGGCCTCCCGCACTGCTGACAGATTTTTTAACTAGCTGAGCCACAAGTTAAGTTGCTCAGTCGTGTCCAACTCTTTGCAACCCCATGGGCTGTAGCCCACCAGGCTTCTCCATCCATGGGATTCTCCAGGTTAGAATCCTGGAGTGGGCTGCCATTTCCTTCTCCAGAGGACCTTCCCGACCCAGGGATTGAACCCAGGTCTCCCGCATTAGAGGCAAACGCTTTAACCTCTGAGCCACCAGGGAAGCCCCAGCTGAGCCACAAGGGAAGCCCAAACATACAGAAAGCAGGTATAAATTTCTCAGCAAGCAATTTCTCAGCAGGCAGCTCAGATGCAGGCCTGGAGATGATGATCCCTGCGGGAAGCTAGTGGCCTGGGATGGCTGAGACAGCATCAGGGGAGATATCAGAATATAAGAATACCAGAGTGGGTCGCCATTCCTTCTACAGGGAATCTTTCCAACCAGTAATTGAACCTGGGTCTCCCGCACTGCGGGCAGATTCTTTACCGTCTGAAGAACCAGGGAAGCTCCAGCACGACATACTTCATATTAAATTATGATATTGAGTTGCCAATTTGGGAGTTCTAGATTCTAGTATAATAGCTCTCAGAATCTCACTGGCAGGTATCTTTTCAGATGCCCAAGTGTCTGCGACCCAAGTCTGCTAGGGACCGTGGAGAAAGGAAACAGCCTGCTCCTGGTTCTCCGGGTGAGGTAGGATGCTGTTTCTTCAGGTGGTTCAAGGCAATGAACATTTGCAGAGCTCCCTGTCGAAGCCAGGTGTTGGTAAAGCCTAGGGGGGCACCCAGATCAACCGTTTCTAGCAATCAAGAGCTTAGAGTCTACAGCTGGGTAGCACTGTAAAGTGCTTTCATAATAAAACGCAGAAAGTGAAAATAACACAGTTTAGCCGTTTTATTTACTGAGCATCTGCTCTGAGCTGAGCACTCTGCACGTGCGTCATTTCAGCTAAGCTTCATAAGGGCCCCCTCGAGGAAGATAATGTCCCCTTTTAACAGATGATGGGATCAGGCACAGAGAGGTTAAGGAACTTGCCCAGGGTCACACAGCTAGAATTTGTACCTGGATCAGACTGACTCAGAAGTAGCTGCTCTGTCTACCACCCTGGAGGTACAAAGTGCCACGGATCATGGGTGGTGCTGGGGCATAGTAAGAAGGCTTCTTGGAGGGGGTGGCTTTGACCTAAGCACATCCTTAACTTCTTCCAGTTCTTTGTTGTGCCTGACCTGGGACTTGAAGGCTGGTCATGATGGTTGTTGTTGTTCAGATGCTCAGTTGTGTCTGACGCTTTGCAACCCCATGGACTGCAGCATGCTAGGCTTCCCTGTCGTTCACCATCTCCCAGAACTTGCTCAAACTCATGTCCACAGAGCCAGTGATGCTATGCAACCATCTCACCCTCTGTTGCCCCTTCTCCTCCTGACCGCAGTCTTTCCCAGCATCAAGTTCTTTTCCAATGAGTTGGCTCTGCATCGGGGTGGACAAAGTTTTGGAGCTTCAGCTTTAGTATCAGTCCTTCCAGCGAACATTCAGGGTTGACTTCCTTTAAGATTGACTAGCTTGCCATTTCCTTCTCTAGGGGATCTTCCCAGCTCTTAACTCGGAGAAGGCAATGGCACCCCACTCCAGTACTCTTGCCTGGAAAATCCCATGGATGGAGGAGCCTGGTAGGCTGCAGTCCATGGGGTCGCTAAGAGTCGGACACGACTGGGCGACTTTACTTTCACTTCTCACTTTCATGCATTGGAGAAGGAAATGGCAACCCACTCCAGTGTTCTTGCCTGGAGAATCCCAGGGATGGGAGAGCCTGGTGGGCTACCATCTGTGGAGTCGCACAGAATTGGACACGGCTGAAGCGACTTAGCAGCAGCAGCAGCAGCAGCAGCAGGGGATCTTCCTGACCCAGGGATAGAACCCGGGTCTCTTAAGTCTCCTGCACTGGCAGGTGTGTTCTTTACCACTGGCACCACCTGGGAATCCCATAACGACCATAATAGTAAAAGTTAACATTTGTTGAAGATCTCCTTACTACAGGCCAGGCATCAGAAACAAGCCTCATTACACTCTTCAACATTCTCAAAGTATATTATTGTATATAGGGGATGGGAGACCCCCCCCACCCTCTCCCTTCAAGGTGGGAACCCCTCTGGTGTGACTGCTGCTCTGGAGCTCCTGCTGGATCAGGCTGAAGTCTGACTCAGCTAAGCATGCATCCTTCCTGTCGACTCTGTCACCTGCCCTGACCCATTGTTACTTCCCGTTCACTCACATGTCGTCTCAGGCTCTGCCTCCAGAGAAGAGACCCCGATCTACCTGGGTTGGACCCCCTGCCACCTCTACTGCTCAATTTGTGAGGCTCAAGGGCTCACCAGCCACCTGACTTCTCCTACGGCTCTACCCATTTTAAAAACACAGACTTTCTATCAGAACCTTAGCTTGCTCTCTTCAGTGGATTTAAATTTTCCATTGCACTATTCATCTTTGTTTTTCTGCTTTCAAAAGTAATGTATGCCTGAGGCGAGCAGCTGAGTAAACTACGGTAAATTCACAGCTGTTAAAAAAAAAAAAAAAAAAAAACTGAGGAAGCTCTCCCTGAACTGATATGGAATAACTGCAAAGAAAAATGTCATATGCAAAAAAGTATATATAGGAGCCTACGTTTAGCGTAAGAAAGGGAAAATAAAACACATATGATGCATGCAATATACCCTCAAATAGATCAGAAAAATATACTTGCAATATCAATTGCAAATAATAAAACAGTCAAGCAATTGAGGATAAAATGCCAGATAAAGCTGGGTTAAAGGTATAGAGGAATTTCTTTTTTACTTGCAACTTTTCCGTAAGCTTGAAAATATTTCTGAATAAAAAGGCTTTCTTCAAAAAGCAATGCATGCTTGCTAAAGGTGAAATCAAATACTATCAAAATACAAGGCATTCAAAAAATGGGGGGGGGGAGCGGAATCTCTCAAAGTCTGTCCTCCCATTTTAGGAGTTCTGTGTTATTCCGATAATTTAAATGTCTCTACTAATAAAATGGATCTCAGATATACGGGTACTGAAATAGTCACATACACAAATACACGTAATTTCATAAAAATGAGATATGCTATCTATGGATGTGCAACTTGCTTTCATTCACGCAGCAATCTCTCTCTTAATCGTTTCCCCTCCATATAGCTCTGTCTCAGAGCTGCCACATCATAAAATCCTGAAAACTGTATTTGCAGTGTGTAAAATCCAGGCTGTCAGACGATCGTTCTACGCTTTGAATTGGGACGTGAGGACCTGCAGAGACTTCCGGCCCTCCAGGGAATGCTCAGGTACTTGGGGACACTTGGTGTGGCTTGAGAGTCTCAGGGGGCACTGGGGCAACAACCCTGCAGGGAGCAGGCATCTACCCACCCAGCCCCTAAGGCCAGCTCTCCGGGGAGGGGCCCATCCGTTCGTGTTGGCTGCAGCCTCGTCAGCACGAGAGACTCTCTCCGTTTAAAATGCTCCCAAGCCAGCTCAACCCGGCGCTCTGTGATGATACCTAGAGGGGTAGGATCGGGGTGGGAAATGGGAAGGAGATTCAAGAGGGAGGGGCATATGTAGATCCGTGGCTGACTCATGTTGACGTGTGGCAGAAAACAGCATAATCCTGTGAAGCAGATATCCTCCAATAGTTTTGTTTTTGTTTTTAAGAAAGCAAATGTTTTTAGAAATTATATTCCAAAAAAAAAAAAAAAAAAGCTCCCAAGTAGTCCTGCTTCTGTCTGAGTCAACCAGGGATGGGGATGGGGGAATTATCTCCTACGGGAGTTGAACCCCAATCTTGTGAAGGGCATGAGCCGCCACAGAAGGCTGGGTGAGGATGACTTCACTGCCAGGGGATCAGGTGCTGGGCCACCGCTGGAAACCTGGGTCCACGCCTCCCTTTCTTTTGTGAGTGCTGTGGGACATGCCAACAACCTCTGGTCACTGCAGGCACTTGCTCAGATATCTGGTCCACGTGCCATGAAGCATCTGTTTTGTTTTCAGGATTCATAGCCTCCTCCTGGGATTCTTTTTGTTTAGCCTGGGTCAAATGTAATGGCTCAGTTATTGAAATAACCTTCACCTAAGGCCAAGGGATTTGTTTTCTCTGCAGAGTATGAGCTGGCATTAGGTGAAGAGATTTCTTCTGTTTTAGATTCCACCCCCACCCCAGGCTCATCTCCTGGGGAAAAAAAAAAAAATTGCCATGTATATTACATTCTACCTCCCCTAAATAATTATCAACAAAAATGACACTCTTCCCTCCCCAAGGCTCCTCCAGTTGAAACTACAAGATGGTGGGGAGGGCTGGGAGATGAAGCCACAATTCTCAGTGGCGGAGAAATGGCTCAGAGAACACGGAGGGGCTGTGTGTTTTCAGCTCAATCAGGATGGGAGTGGTTTTGCTGAAAAAGTTCCCAAGAAGAGGGGCTAGAGAGAGATTTGCTGGTCAGTCATCACGTCCACATGGGAGGTGTTGGAGAGGGGCCTCCACCTGTTCAGAGGGGAGGGCTGTATTTTTTTTTAACTTTTTTATTTTGTATTGGAGTATAAGCGATTAACAATGTTAATCCAGGCTGCCGCATAACTTTGAGCAGAGTTCCCTGTGCTATACAGTAGGTCCTTGTTGGCTCTCCATTTTAAACATAGCCGTGTGTACATGTCCATCCGAAACTCCCTAACTATTCTTTCGCCCCCATCCTTCTCCTTGTCCCGGAAACCATAAGTTCATTGGAGGAGGGTTGTATTTTATTAATGTTTATTAACTTTCATATTTGGTTGCCAGAAAAGCAGTGGCAGCTTGGGGTAGGGACTCAGGGGATGCTGGCTTTAACCTCAGCCTGCTACTGCCGAGCTGTGTGAGTGTAACATGTGCACGCCCTGCTCTGAGCCTTGGCTTCCCCCCATCAGGAAGGCAGGACTAATATCAACCACTCCCGGTTCAGAGCCGTGCCCGGGGTCACACAGCAGGAAGCTGCACGTGATGTACTCAGGCCATGCCAATAATTATACCTTCTTCTCATCTCCTCCCAGTGGTCCATCAGAAGGTTTTTTTTTCATTTGCACAAATTACATCTTTCTCACTATTCACAATTTCCTCTTTATTTTTAAAAGAAGACAGCAGGCCTGTGTGTGAGCTGGAACCATGGGGGCACAGAGTCAGGTTTCGATCCAGAACGGACAATTTTCCAGATTTCCATTACCCGGTTTCTATGCCCTATCTTAAACACAGCTGTCAGGACAAGAGGCTCATTAAAAAGACTGTTTTGACTGATGGCATGTTCATGTATCAGACTGGAAATCTGTCCAAAAATATTTGAGGGAGGTAGATGGAGGTGGCAGCAAGCCATGGGAGGGAGATGTTATGCAGACTGCTAGAGATGAAATTTACCGGGATAGAAGTCAAAGCTATAGTTTTTCCAGTAGTCATGTATGGATGTGAGAGTTGGACTGTAAAGAAAGTTGAGTGCTGAAGAACTGATGCTTTTGAATGGTGGTGTTGGAGAAGACTCTTGAGAGTTCCTTAGATCCAACCAGTCAATCCTAGAGGAGAACAGTCCTGAATGTTCACTGGAAAGACTGATGCTGAAGCTCCAGCACTTTGGCCACCTGATGCGAAAAACTGACTCATTAGAAAAGTCCCTGATGCTGGGGAAGATTGAAGGCGGGAGGAGAAGGGGACGACAGAGAATGAGGTGGTTGGATGGCATCACCAACTCGATGGACATGAGTTTGAGCAAGCTCCAGGAATTGGTGATGGACAGGGAGGCCCGGCATGCTGCAGCTCACGCGGTGGCAAAAAGTTGGACACGTTGAGCAGCTGAACTGAACTGAAAGGGCTCTAGGTCGGACCAGGTGGGCCCAGAAGGGGAATGCTGTGCCATTGCAGTGTGGGGACCTTGGGAGAGTCAGTTTCCATTTTAATAACCAGGAAAGGAAAGAATCCAATCAGGCAGAGATGCCTTAAACAACATGGAATTTGCCTAAGTCACGTGCTTTTCCATGAGCCCTATAGATGGCAGCCTTCCCCGGGCTCTGCCCATGCCCTTCTCTGCTTGCTGGACAACCACAGCCTGTCGCAGCCTCTGCCACCCCGCCTGCTGACAACCCAAATCATTTCCCGGCCTAGACTCAGTTCTCCCGCTGCTCAGAGGACCTCTGTTCCTGAAGTCCCTGCAGGTACTGCAGGCTCACTTCTTCCACCCCATGCCTGCTCCTCCTCGGAGGCTTCCCTGGGCCAGCGCACAGCCACCCACTTCAGGGCTGTGGGCTGTGCATCTCCCGCACGCCATGGGGTTTTCTGTCTGAACCTGCTCACAGTCCTTTCTGCTCTCCATCCTCAGGACGGTTTTTACGGCTGCCTGCTCGACCCTCTTTTCTGACCCAAGTGTGTCAGGATAACATTCAGCTGTCAGCGGCTTAAACAAGCAAAGCGTGTGCTTGTATTTACCTCTATCTGTCCATCCCATACTGAGAAAGGAGGAGGGCAGTCAGGATGGGTGCAGCTGCTTAACAATTTTCACCAAGAATCCAGGCTCCTTTTGTCCTACTCCAACCTCAGCTTGTGGCTTTGTCGTCTAGATTGCAAGATGGCTGCAGGGCTTCCAGACATTACGTCCAAGTTCCAGGCAGGCAGAAGAGGGAAGGGCCAACGAAAAGCTTTCCAGGAAGTGCCACTTGCTGAATTTCAGGACTGGGACATGTGGCTACACTAGGTGTACGGGCGTCTGGAAAGGAGTGTTTTCAGCCTGTCATATGGGGCCCGGAACAAAATCAGGGAAAGAAGGAAGGGAAAATGCATCCAGGACAGACAGGGCAAGGCTGTCTCTCTAAAATACAAAACCTGACTGTGCCATTTCACGTAAAATCTTCCCATGCTTCTCCATCACCCTGGGGCTGGACCTGGCTCCTGTTTCATGTCGTCCACACCTGAGCCCTCCTGTGGTCCCTGAGGAGCTTCAGTGCCAGCCCAGTACCTGCCAGCTGTGCTGTGGCTCCAGCCTCAGCCTGTGCTCTCCCGGTCTCTCAAGTGCCCTCTTCCTGCCCACAGGCACCTGATGACCTCTCACTCGTCCTTCAGGATCCTGCCTCTCCTCTCCTGGCGGAAAACTTCCTTCTGGACGGAGCAGTCTCTCCTCCCTCTCCGTCCTGGCACATTCCTCTGCTTTTGGCCTGTGGTTTCTTGCTCCCCACCTGGTGGCCCCTGCTGAACTGTGAGGACAGGAGCCAAGTCTGAATAAACATCCATCCCCGGAACGAAGATAACAGGGCTGCCACTCTATCAATGACTGTTGGAGGATGGACGGATGGAGAGTTAAGACAGTGAGTACATACATGGAAATTTGTGGCAGTTCACAAGCTGCGTTTTAGGAGGTGTCCTGGAGGAGAGAAACCTCCCCTTTGGCAATATTATCGAAGGAAAAGTTGAGCGCCAGTACTTTNGAAGATAACAGGGCTGCCGCTCTATCAATGACTGTTGGAGGATGGACGGATGGAGAGTTAAGACAGTGAGTACATACATGGAAATCTGTGGCAGTTCACAAGCTGCGTTTTAGGACGTGTCCTGGAGGAGACAAACCTCCCCTTTGGCAATATTATCAAAGGAAAAGTTGAGCGCCAGTACTTTCTGCTGTTACAAAGGAGTTCCCAGGCTCCTTACAAAAGGAGGCATGATGTTACAAAATGAGGGTGGAGGGCAGAGATGGTGGATTAAGTACTGATCCTGAGTTTTAGACACCAATGAGCTCCTTTACTATCCTGAACACTTGTTTCCTCACTTTAAAGGAAGGGATGGTAACAGACTCCTCATGGAATTGTTGCGAGCTTCAGAGATGATGTGTCTGACCCCCCAGCACAGGCTCACTACACACCCTGGGGACACAGCACTTTTCAGGCCTGGATGGTTTTTTTTTTTTTTTTTTAATTTATTTTTCTTTATTTGGCTGCACCAGGTTTTAGTCGTAGCATGTGGGATCTAGTTCCCTGAGCAGGGATCGAACCTGGGCCCTCTAGCTTGGGAGTGAGGTGTCTTGGTCATGGGACTACCAGGGAAGTTCCTCAGTCCTGTTTTGAAAGAAAGCGTGAATGCGGTTCCTCCTTCCTTGCCGTGGGAGACAGTGCTGGCTGCCTCCCAATATTCATGCCCTTCCTTCTTCCCTTTGCTACAGGGATCCTGGTTTTGCCGTGGCAGGTCATGGGCTGCATCCTCAGAGCCAAGGAGGCAGTTCTCTTCCTAGGCCCCCGCGAGGGGGGGGCTGGGAAAGGGCCTGGGGTCCAAGTCTGCGGGCGGATGTCTGCTGGGGGTCCTTCCTGGGAAAGGCGGTGTTTCTTTTTTTTTTCACAAGTCCCCTTTGCTGCCTTCTGGGAGTTGCCAAGTCTGAAAGTAATGCTCAGAACTACAGCAACCACCCGAGAAGGTACAAACTAGGGAAAGGGCCAACTGCGGGGAGTCGGTCGGCGGCGCGGAGGCGGCACAATCACAGCAAGATCCTGTCCCCAAGTTAGACTTGTCTGAGAGCCTGAACCACACAAGATCATAAACGTCCTTATTCTCTGAGCTGGGCAAGTTGGTGTTTCTGAGTACATAGAGCCAAAAGGAATAAATATGATCCTATCCTTTTTAGACCTGTAACTCTAAAGTCTCTCGGGATGACCAGTAATCTGCTTTTAGACATGATGTAAGTTGGATTTTGGAAGCTCCCTGAATATAATACAAGAGGCCTCAGGACTTTCCTTGGTAGGGTGGGGCTCAGTAGGATCCCAACAGAGGGCTGTTTTATCAGAGATATTCTGACATCCCTTCCACAGCATGTGAAATTGCTTTCTCAAGAATCAAACATTCAATAAGACCAAGACATGGACCCAGGGCAATGCCTGGCACAGAGGAGGGGGTGGGGCTCTGGGTAACCTTAGGCCTTGGTGGCTCAGATGGTAAAGAATCTGCCTGCAAAGCAGGAGACCTGGATTCAGTCCTTGGGTAGGGAAGATCCCTTGGAGAAGGGAATGGCAACCCACTCCAGTATTCTTGCCTGGAGAATGCCATGGACAGAGGAGCCTGGCGGGCTTCAGTCCATGGGGTTGCAAAGAATCAGACACCATGGAGCAATTAACACTTTTCACTTACATACAACAACTTGGAGGCAATCTGGAAATGAGAAGTTGATCACACCTATCAGAGACAGAGTGTGCTATTAAAAGACCCAAAACATGATCAACAGAAAACAAAGAAAGAAAATCTCCTCCCTTAGATTTTAGTCTCTCACTTGTGGGTAGACGAGGAAATGTGGAAAATGCTAAGTGGCATAATCTTTTGAAATAACTAATGGCTCTGTAACTATTATTCTTAAGTACAAGGGTCAGTGGAGAGTGATCTTAAGTACCTATACCAGGGCTTAGGAAACCACAGCTAATTGTCTATCAGCTCATAAGAGCTGTGAATGAAGAATGCCTCTTACATTTTTAAGTAGCTTACGTTTTGGTTTATATAAGCACTTATGTATTTTTTCCAATTTTACCCCTGGGCCCATAAGGCCTAAGAGATTTACTATCTGGGCCTCTCCAGAAATAGTCTGCTAAACTCTGACCTTGACTTCATTACAGGGACTCTTTTTTTTCATTTTTTTGAGAAACTCAGAAGATTCAGATGAGGCAAGAAAAAAAAAAACTAATAATAACATTTATATTCTCACCACCCACAGATAATAAATATTTCCATCTTGTAAGATCTTTTCACAGCTTTTAAGAAAGAAAAGTTATAATGATATAATTCCTATAAAATTATAGCCCATGTATCCTTTGACCAGCCAGCCCCTGCTGTCCCCAGACACCTGGCTTTACCTCTAATGAGTGGGCACCTTTAGCCAGAGGGTCAGTGACCTCAACAAGATTGAGAACAGCTGTTCCATAATCTTGATCAGAAGACGGGAAGTGGGGACATTGATCACCATGCTTCCGGGTATATAGATGGATCAACTGCACAGAAAGGTTTCTTTTCCTCGAAAGCAGCCCGTGCCATGACATGTGGGCTCAGCAAAGCCCACTGTACTAAATTAATTGAATGGGTTCCCCCAAAGCAAACATTTCATGAGTGATTTCATGAAGGCACATCCTTGAAGTAAAGGTTGTTATGAAAGAAAGTAAAGGAAGGAAGGGGCATGGACAATGGAGGAAGAAGGAAAAAGAGGAAAGGAGGAGGGATGGGATGCCCCAGGTGTGGAAGCCATCCACGGCACAGGGAGGATGCAGCTCACACACTCTAAAGGGAAACCATCCCCCTATCAAATGGGCAGCAAGGAAGGATTTAAATATCCTCAAATGTGACTTACAGAGTTTAGTGAAAGTTGCTCAGTTGTGTCGGACTCTTTGCGACCAACGGACTATACAGTCCCTGGAATTCTCCAGGCCAGAAAACTGGAGTGGGTAGCCTTTCCCTTCTCCAGGGCATCTTCCTGACCCAGGAATTGAACCGGGGTCTCTTCTTGCATTGCAGGTGGATTTTTACCAGCTGCCAGGGAAGCCTTGATTTATGGAGTTCAGTTCAGTTCAGTCGCTCAGTCGTGTCCGACTCTTTGCGACCCCATGAATCGCAGCACGCCAGGCCTCCCTGTCCATCACCATCTCCCAGAGTTCACTCAGATCGAGTCAGTGATGCCATCCAGCCATCTCATCCTCTGTTGTCCCCTTCTCCTCCTACCCCAAATCCCTCCCAGCATCAGAGTCTTTTCCAATGAGTCAACTCCGCATGAGGTGGTCAAAGTACTGGAGTTTCAGCTTTAGCATCATTCCTTCCAAAGAGGGGGTTTAAATATTAAAAACAAATCTCTAACATCAGGAAGTCCTCACTCTAAGGCTTCCACATTGACTGCAATTCTCTGGTTCCCTCCCGACTTTGCCCCCAGGATTGAGCTTTGTGAGGTTAAGGCCAACGCTTACTCATCTTTGTTCCTCTAGTTTCCAAATGCAGAGAACATGCACAGTGTGTTCAAGATGCAAAGGTGACTATAACCATATGCACAGGACCAGACTGCAGTGTCCAGAGCTCTAGAACTCTTCCAATTAAAGTGTCGAACCTCCTCAGCAAAATGTGACTCCTGGTCATGCCTAGTCTTACCAAGACCAATTTCAGGTGCTTGTTTCATAAATAAAAGCAAAAAGAAAAGGAGAAAAAGAAAGATATACCCATTTGAATGCAGAGTTCCAAAGAATAGCAAGGAGAGATAAGAAAGCTTTCTTCAGTGATCAGTGCAAAGAAATAGAGGAAAACAACAGAATGGGAAAGACTAGAGATCTTTTCAAGAAAATTAGAGATACCAANCATCATGAGAAATGCTGGGCTGGAAGAAACACAAGCTGGAATCAAGAGTGCCAGGAGAAATATCAATAATCTCAAACATGTAGATGACAGCACCCTTATTTCAGAAAGTGAAGAAGAACTAAAGAGCCTCTTGATGAAAATGAAAGAGGAGAGTTAAAAAGTTGGCTTAAAGGTCAACATTCAGAAAACAAAGATCATGGCATCCAGTCCCATCACTTCAAGGCAAATAGATGGAAAAACAGTGGAAACAGTGGCAGATTTTATTTTGGGGGGCTCCAAAATCACTGCAGATGGTGACCGAAGCCATGAAATTAAAAGACGCTTATTCCTTGGAAGAAAAGTTATGACCAACCTAGACAGCACATTAAAAAGCAGACACATTCCTTTGCCAACAAAGGTCTGTCTAGTCAAGGCTATGGTTTTTCCAGTAGTCATGTATGGATGTGAGAGTTGGACTATAAAGAAAGCTGAGTGCCAAAGAACTGATGCTTTTGAACTGTGGTGTTGGAGAAGACTCTTGAGAATTCCTTGAACTTCAAGGAGATCCAACCAGTCCTGAACATTTACTGGAAGGACTGATGCTGAAGCTGAAGCTCCAATACTTTGGCCACCTGTTGTGAAGAACTGATTCATTTGAAAAGACCCTGATGCTGGGAAAGAGTGAAGGCAGGAGAAGGGGACGACAGAGGATGAGATGGTTGGATGGCATACAAACTCAACAGACATGAGTTTGAGTAAACTCCAGGAGTGGTGATGGACAGGGAGGCTCGGTGTGCTGCAGTCCATGGGATCGCAAAGAGTCGGACACAACTGAGCAACTCAACTGAACTGAACTGAAGCATTTTTAAGATTTGGGCTTGTTTGAGCAGAAAGAACTTCATGCCAGTAGCATTTATCATAGAGAAAAACTGAAAACAACCTCAGGGTCCAATAATGGCAAAAGAGTTCAATGAACATGGTATGTCTACAGGGCATAAAAACATCTGTGACTTGGAGAATATTTTTAATGACATGAGATAATGCTTTGTATGATAATCTTATGCTTCTAAAATGCTCACATGATCTTAGCTGTATAAAGAGAATTTACTAGCAAGAAAACATTAATGAATTAATTATTTATAAACCAAGCCTCTAGCGACTACTCCTCCATACTTGACTTGCTCCACCAGGGAGGAGAGGCACTTTTGTGTTAAACCACAAATCATACCAAAGATGAAGGATTATATATAAAGTTGATGAAAAGTGACACCAGAGAACTGTCTGAATCATGGGGAAGTCATCAAAAACAAGGCTCTCGCAGAACACACACCCATGGGCACACACACACAAGTGCCACAGAGGGGCAATAACTGGATTATTGATAGATTCAGAAAAAGACTCTTGGGAAAATTGATGAAACCTGCAAATATTTTTTCTCTTATAAGAATGACCCTCAATTATGTTGTTGCCAATGTCAAACACAGGATGCTGACAAAAGATTCTTTTATACAATTTAGACCAAGGAAACCAAATGACACTTGATTCATTCTTCGTTCATCCTAAGGGTTGGTGTATATTTGCAGTAACAACCAACATTTTATGAAACACAAGTTGAAGTAAGTTGATGGCCATAATTTGCCTCTTTTCTCAAGATAGTATCTGAAACCAATCTTTATTTTCATTTGCTCACTATTTCTAGGACATACAGCTGTCATTTTGAAAGTGAGGTTTTTCTGCTGCCCCAATCCTCAGATGAGCTTCCCTGGTGGCTTAGTGGTAAAGAATTTGCCTGCCAATACAGAAGACCTGGGTTCAAGCCCTGGGTCAGGAAGATCCCCTGGGGAAGGAAATGGCAACCCACTCCAGTATTCTTGCCTGGAAAATCCCATGGACAGAGGAGCTCGGTGGGCTATAGTCCACGGGGTTGCAAAGAGTTAGACACAACTTAGTGACTAAAGAACAACAACAATCCTTAGATGGGAGCCCACCTGGACTTGTATCCCAGGGGAGTTGGTCAGAGTCTGCAGGAGAGTAGAGACCCCTTCCTGTTTCAAGTAGCATCTCTGTTGGGAGAAGGAACAGTCCACCTACTCAAGATGAAAGGATGAGCTGAGGGGCTTACTCTGAAGCCCATTCACTGAAGCCAGAGAGGAATTCCACACCCTGTAGGGGTTCCTGGACCCCCACCCAGCAACACCCCTTCAGATGCTGTGATTCTAAGCCTCCATAACTGGCTGGACCGGCTCCTTCCCTGGGGCAGCCCCTGAAGAAGTACAGGTGCAGAGTGGAGGTGGTAGGTGAGTGGGTGGGAACTGGCCCAACACACGCTGGCCTGGCTTCTCTCATCTTGCCCAACGTGCATTCTACTCATTATCCTGAAAGCACAATTAGGAGGCCAGGGTTCAGAGCCAGAGCCCTGGGACTGGAGCTGACCTGTATGAAGCTGGGCACACAGATGTGTCTCTCTGTGCCTTGGTTTCCTCATCTATGAAATCAGAGCAATAGAAACTGTGGGAATTTGCCAGTGGCAGGTGGGTAAGAATCCGCCTGCCAATACAGGAGACATGGGTTCAATCCGTGGTCCGGGAAGATTCCACATGCCTTGGGGCAACTAAGCTGGTGCACCACAACTTCTGAACCCTGCCCACCTAGAGCTTGTGCTCCCCAGCAAGAGAAGCCACCGCAAGGAGAAGCCTGCGCACAACACTTGCCACAACTAGAGAAACACCTGCTGCAACTAGAGAAAGCAATGAAGACCTAGTGCAATCAAAAAAAATCAATAAATGAGCAAATACATTTAAAAAATACCTGTAGTACAGAATTTAGTAAGTGGAAATTATTATGATGTTAACATAATATTGTGCTTTAAATGGCTTATGAAATAAAACTGACACACTTGAGGATGCTGGTTACCCTGGGGTCTTTAGCACTCGCTTGTGGAGGCTGACTTGGGGACACAGGAGCCCCATGTGGTGGGCAGGCACAGGAGACGTAGAAAGAAAACAGAAAGACTCGGGTTCCAAGTCTGGCAACCCTCCAGCCACCCACCAGTGGGTCAGAGCTGTGAACTTGTGTAAGGGAGAAAATAGGTTCCTTACACATTACTTTCTCTGATGTTAAGTCACCTACAATATTTTTATCATAGTGAAAATGGTAACAGTAAGATGGCTAATCCTAACTGCACATTATCACTGAATACTTACTTACCAGCAACCAGACACTGTGTCGAGGTGTTGGATTTACCTTATCTGATCCCCATAAAAACCCAGAGATAATCTATTCCTCTTCCCAGTTCTGTGACCTGAGCAAGTGATTCAGCCTCTGGGATGTTGCTCGTCAGTAAAATGTTGAGAAAGCCAACACCTTGAGGGGTGCTGTGTAGGCTGCAGGGACAATGAACACAGCTGCCAGCAATAACACGAGCCATTAAAAAAAAACCCTGGGTATCAGCCATGGCTCGCAAGAAGCTTGTGCACCTTTTGCCTTTTTCAGGGGAAAAACGGCTCTCCTGGGTGTACTCAGAGGCATCACTCAGTAGGCTACTCACTCCAGTATTCCTGGGCTTCCCCTGTGGCTCAGCTGGTGAAGAATCCACCTGCAGTGTAGGAGACCTGGGTTAGATCCCTGGGTTGGGAAGATCCCCTGGAGAAGGGAAAGGCTAGCCTACTCCAATATTCTGGCCTGGAGAATTCCATGGACTGTTTAGTCCGTTGGGTCATAAAGAGTCGGACATGACTGAGTGACTTTCCCTTTCAGTGGCATCATGGAGGGAGCAACGTTCGGATGTAAGGTTACAGCCCCCAAGGAAGACAGACCACCACAGGCCCTGCCCCGCAGGAGGCTGGAGCAGCATTATTCTGGCCAGGACTCACTCGCCTGCCTTCCCACCCAGCAAGGCCCTGCAAGGACTCCTCACCTGCACTTCCCCCAGGGTACGGGGGAGTGCCTTGCTTAAAGGAGACGCTTAAGAGAAGCTCTTTTGCTTCCTCCTACATGTCTGGAATCTAAATCTGAAACGGACCCAGGCTCCTCACTGCTGCGTGCTTGGGTTCCTCACCTGGTCTGCAGACACGGTCACGGGACCCTGGGCTGTGACAACAGGGCAGAGGAGGCTTTTCCCAATTGGGTCCTGGTCTTTACTTCTATTTAAATCATCAACAGGCAAACACTTCTGTTAAGTAAAACCATAAACCTTAAGTAAAGCAATTTCCAACTTAATAAATATAAATATGTATTTATTTGGCTATACCAGGTCTTAGCTGTGGCACACAGGATTCTCCATCTTTCTTGAATCTCATGGGTTCTTTAGTTGTGGCATGTGGGATCTAGTTCCTGACTAGGGATGGAACCCAGGCCCCCTGCCTTGGAAGCATGGAGTCTTAGCTACTGGACCACCAGGAAAATCCCCTCCAACTTATTTTATGTAGAAATATTCTAAATTTTCACCACATACTGTTAGTCATGGGGCTTCTCAGGTGGTGCTTGTGGTAAAAAACCTGCCTGCCAATGCAGGACACACAAGAGATGTGAGTTCAATCCCTGGATCGGGAAGATCCCCTGAAGGAAGGAGGGCATGGCAACCCACTTCAGTATTCTTGGCTGGAGAATCCCATGGACAGAGGAGCCCAGTGGGCTACAGTCCATAGGGTCACATAGAGTCAGACATGACTGAAGCGACTTAGCATGCATGCAGTGTTAGCCACAGTGGGGGAAAGTGCCTTTTAAATGAAAGCAAGTCCAGTAAAGAAAAAAATTACTTAAACTAGTATAGGAAGTATGAGTGTTGAGCTAAGTGAGGGACATTTCAATTTTACTCAGGAATCCCACTGCTCATTTGAAAATGACATTAATTGCTATTTTAAAAACATGACTCCCTCCAAAAAACCAACTAAAATATTTTGACTTCATAAGCTTAAACAGACACAGCTGTTTCCCCTGTACTTGTGGCTCCTTTTGGAAATATCACAATGGGGTTTTCCAACAAGATTCTGAATTTTCAGTTTGAAGGTGACATACAGTACTCTGTTTTGGGTGCCCAGCACAGGGCCCAAGCTATTTGCTGAGTGGATAGATGCTGACTTAACTTAGGGAATCAGCAGCACACACTTACTCATGCCAGATTCACAATTTATAAATATTTACCATCAGGATTTGATTTTAACTTTAATTAGCCCAACTGTTAAGGATACCTCTGAAGTGAGAAATGTAATCCATTACTTCGCACCAGATGTAGCTTCTGCAGTTGGTCTTTTATCTCGGTTTATAGTGAGGAAGACACAGACATCAAATGACTAAAGCATGAGGTTTTATGGTGAACTGATTAAAACATAAAGCAGACCAACCTGGAAGATGAATTCAGGATCAAATGTAAATTAAAGAGGGTGAAAATTCCTCAAGTTGATATGCCCCCAGAAACTGAATTCTACAGATGCTCAAAAAAAGGACTGCTTGTTGAGTTCTTACTTGAAAGTCAGTTAAGAAAAGAACCATTAAGATAGCTTGTTTTTGTTTTAGGGCATTAAAAACAGAGAGCACTGTTTGATGATGGCTGTTGCCTGTGAATTCATTTCCTGGATTCAGAAAAATCTGACTAGGAGATTACACCTTCCAAGGTGTGTTTACCAGCACATTAACTGGTAGAGGTGCATGTTTAAAAAAAATACATGCAGAGTCAAATCCTCTCACTAAATTCCATAGGAATTTATCATCTAGTTCAGTGCCTCCCAGCCTCTTCAACCAATACGCACTTACTACAAAGCTGAAAAGTGCGTATTCCTTGTTCGCTCTGAAAACTCTCCTTGAGATCGTCGACTTTGTGCACAGCCCAGAAGCCAAGAGGCTTCTTGTCTAGTTTCACTTCCTTAGTTTGTCTTCTGAAGAGAGCTGCTAATTCCTCTTCCTTTTCCAATATGCGAAGTTATCTTGGGCAACTGCCCGCAAGTCTGCACACTCCACGTGCCTCCCCTTGCTTTGTACACATTCACCAACATCCTCCCAAGAAGAAGCTGCCCACTCCTGCCAGCCCTAGGGGATGGGGGTGGGGAGGAAAGCTCTAACAAAGGGAGGAAGTTGGACCCCCGGTACAGCTATTGCCTGCTGTGGGCACGCACTCTGGTCCGGGTCAGATAAGGACGTCAAGCAGAGGCCGTGTCCTAGGTGTGGTGCTGCGTGCTCTTACACACACCTCCCTTTCCCTGCTTCTCACACCAACCCCGTGTGAGAGACACCTGTGAGGCTGGGATGAGTAGCCCCGTTTAACACGGGAGTAAACTAAGCCAGAAAGATGTTCTGCAGATTACGAGAAGCCACTTCACTGGGGAATGGGCCTTCTTGGTGGCTCAGTGGTAAAGAATCCATCTGTCCATGCAAGAGACCTGGGTTCAAACCTGGGTCGGGAAGATCCCCTGGAGAAGGAAATGGCAACCCACTCTAGTATCCTCATCTGGGAAACCCCATGGGCAGAGGAGCCTGGTGGACTACAGTCCACGGGGTCGCAAAGAGTCAGACAAGACTTAGCGACTAAAGAACAGCAGCAACTCGGTTGGGAGTGGCACCAAAGGACTTGAGTGCAGGTCTGTCTGAAGCCACAGCCTGCCCGCTGGCCTGCGAGGTTACAGGGCCTCGGGCACCCCACCCTTGAGAACCCGTCACTCCTTGTACCAACCACCACAAATTTGGCCTTACCTGCCTATTACCCATGCTACTTGGCAGGTTATTTTTCTTTCACTTGATGAGCTAGTTACAGTTTTTTCCTAACACATGTTACAAAAGCATTTAAGTGCCCCCAGGAACCCTCCTACCCTCATCCCACACCCTGGGCCTCCAGTAGGATGAGCCACACCCAGGCAGGCCCTCCGCTGAGGAGTCTGGGCCCCTTCTGGGCAGATTCTTCAGTGAACTGGCACTTGTGACCTGAAGCAGACTGGAATTAGACGTGTGCACATTGCTGACAAGGTCTCAGGGGAGAGAAAGGGTCTCACACTGAACTGGGAACATTTTTCTAAGCCAAGGATGGAAAATCTATGGCCTTCAGGCCCACCTCCTGTTTGTGTAAATTGTAAATGAAGTTTCACTGGAATCCATCATGCTCATTTGCTGAGGTACCACTGGTGGCTATTTGTACATTACAGAGGCCAAGTTGAGCAGTCGCTACAGAGACTGCAGGGCTTCACTGGTGGCTCAGATGATAAAGAATCTGCCTGCAAATGCAGGAGACCTGGGTTCAATCCCTGGGTTGGGAAGATCCCTTGGAGACGGGAATGGCAACCCACTCCAGTATTCTTGCCTGGAGAATCCCATGGACAGAGGAGCCTGGCGGGCTACAGTCCTTGGGTCGCAAAGAGTCGGACACAGTGAACACTTTCACTTTACAGAGACCACAGCCCAAAATGTTCACTCTCTGACCACGTGGCAGGGCAAATTTGCTGGTAAATACCAGTCAAGAGATAATATGCACATTACCTAGGACTCCACTGATGGGTAAATGTGAATCAAGTTTAACTCAAGTTCATGTTTACTTACTGAGTGGCTACTAAGTGATAATCTTGGCTAGGAGCTGGGTTTACAGAGAGGAACAAAGCTGGGACTCCATTTTCTGGAGGAAGTAGGATGGAAAGAAATAATTTCAATACAACCCACTATTAGATGTCAGAGCAGGGTTTGATGTTTCATTTCTCCTGTGAAGCAGACCCTGGAAACCTGACCTTTTTGTTCTTTAAAACTTTGAAATTCTCAAGCCATAATATTACATGGGCTAAGATCTCTCTCTCCGGTTTTTTTTTTTTTTTTTTTGCATAAATAGAGATGAAACTATAATTCTGTGAAATTGCTCATTAACTTTTACAGGAAAGATCAACTTATTGGAATTTTTCATAATTGCCAAATTCGCTCTGGGCTTTCTACGTTCTAATCTCTGTGTGGAGAATGGAGAAAAGAAAAGGTATCAAGACATCAAGCGAAGCAGGGTCAGCAAAAGAGCTAGACTTTGTTTTTTTTTTTTTTAGGACTGAGTTTTTAAATTAAAATCTGTTATTAATTGGGTCACACATTAACTCTCTGCTGAAAAAGGCATAAGGGATACAGACAATAGCCAAGGGTCTCGACTAAGATTCTATCATCTTCTGCCGTTGCAACTCTAACAAAATATCAGGCGAATTAAGTGAAAGAAAGTGAAAGTCGCTCACTTGTGTCTGACTCTTTGTGAACTCATAGACTATACAGTCCATGGAATTCTCCAGGCCAGAATACTGCAGTGGGTAGCCTTTCCCTTCTCCAGGCGATCTTCCCAACCCAGGGATCGAACCCAGGTCCCCCATATTGCAGTCGGATTCTTTACCAGCTGAGCCACAAGGGAAGCCCCAAGGTGAATCAAGGGGAAGACCAATTTCTACATCCCGTGGAAGTGATGAAATTAACTATCCTCAGGCAGAGTGAATGAAGACGGGAAATAACAGTGCCGCTTCACACATGTGCAACTGTCCTGCCCTGAAAACTATTTATTTGTCCTGGCTATTGACAACTTTTCCAGATCATACAAAGAATTTTTTTCTCGCCTTTTTTTTTTGAGCTTCGAAAGGAGAAACAGAATGCATCCGTTTCTAGGGCAACCTGAGCTCAGAAGCTCAAGGCTTTGATTCACGGAGAGCATCCCTACACACGCAGTGGCCCGTTGTATAGTAACACCCCTCCTCCTCATTTACCTCATCCCATTTAGGAAATTAATGCCACAATGTGAGATGATTGTTGATGCTCATTATTAAATCATTTATTCATCCCACACAATGATTCAGAATTATTCATTAAGCTTGCTGGAAGGAAGCTGGGTGTTACCTCCAAGTGGTGGTTTGAGGAGGGGTGTGCTCTTTAAAAGGATATTTTATAACAACACAATTATCATAATTAAAAACTACCCTGATATTCTGATGAGCTTTTGACATATTTTTGAGGACTGGCATTTTAGCACATGGAGATAAATGAGACCGAAATAGTATTAGGGAATAATATTGCTGGGGGGAATAAAAAAGCTGGAGGCAGTATTAAATACCATCTGTCATCATCACCCCCAATTTTATCATGGTCTTTAAGTTAATGAATTTCACAAAATGTCACTTGAACTGCTGGCTTTCCAAAATGAGTTCCAGAATCATGTGGCCGTGACCTGAGCAATCTCCTGCATCGCTGAGTCGTGGGGCCTGCATTCCCCACGGCAGCCCACCTACCCATGCTCCCAAACCCAGTAGGCCACGCAGGCTGCCACGGAGCTGTGGCTACATCTGATCTCTCTCTCTGCCCAGTGGTGCCTGTGGCTTGTTCTGAGTTTGAAAGGTCATTAGGCAAAGGGCCTGGTTTGGGAAGCCACGCCAACTGGCAGGTGCCTGCAGGAAGGGCACCCTTCTTTCTGCTTCTCCCTGGTTGAGCAGGTCTAGGGGAAGACTCCAAGGCCAGTGACCAAGACGCTTGTTCACACATGAAGGGGCTGCCTGGTGGAACAGCAAGGGGCCACTCAGGAAGAGAGCAATCGACTGCGAGGTGAGCCTGGAAAGCGAGTATGGGGGTCAGAACACAGTCACGTGCATGGCCTCACCCAAGACGGAAGGACCAAACTTAGAACACTTGCCCAACACTTGGAACACACCACGCAGAGGCTGCATGCAGGAGCACCGTGGAGCGGGACCTGGCCTTCCAGCAGGCACATGGTGAGTGCTAAACAGAGAAACGAGCTGGGTTGATCAGCCACTGGGCCGGTCGGCCACTGAGGGAAGGAGCCTGAGGCAGAGGTTCATTCCACAAACACCAATGAAGCACTCATTACGAGCCAAGACCTGGGCCAGGCCTCCCCTGCACTCAGGGAGCTCAGAGTCTAGGGGGCTTCGACACCTACAAATGCACTGGAAACAAGGGAAGCTGGAGAAGAACCCAGTGGGTGGGGCTGGGGACACCTTGTGCAGAAGGGGAGATGGCGTTGGCCTGATGAAACGGAAGAGGCAGAGACAGTGGTGAGAGTGAGGTCTTATCCTAAGGGTGAGGGGCCTCAGAAGGGCAGATGCTGTGGGGCTACACACCAGTCTGGCTATAGGTGGAGAATAGGCCAGGATGGAGCAAGAGTGGGCCAGGAACTCAGCACTATTGCTACAACCCAGATGCCAGGCAGTGGTGGCCTAAAGAAGCGGACAGGCTGGAGAGATATTAAAGGTAGGATTAAAGGCACAGGAGGTGTCAGTCTTCCTGGGCAACGAGGCCCAAAACTAGAGGTGAATCCACCAGGGTTCCCGTGCCAGATGCCATTAAGAGCTGATAAGGTTATTAACAACAGCCAAGATGTAAGAAGCAACTCAAGTGCCCAGCAACAGATGATTCGATTAAGAAGATGTGGCATATACTACACATACAAACACAAACACGTGTATGTGCGTGCGCGCGCACACACACACACACACACACACAGACAGAAACAATGGAATATTACTCAGCCATAAAAAAGAAACACTACCATCAGCAGCAGAATGTGAATGAAGCTAAAGACTATTATGCCCAGTGAAATAAGTCAGAGAAAGACAAATACAATATGATATCCTGTGTACATGGAATCTAAAAAATAATACAAACGGATGTATATGCAAAACAGAAACAGGCTTACAGACGCCATCAACAAACTTGTGTTACCAAAGGGGAAAGAAGGTAGGGGAGGGACAAATTAGGGGGTATGGGATTAACAGAGACAAACCACTATATATGAAAGGAGTAAGTAATGAGGATACACCGTATAGAACAGGGAACTATATCCAATATCCTGCAGTAACTTATATTGCAGTATAGGCCCCCAAAATACTGAATCACAATGTTATATACCTGAAACACAACATTGTAAATCAATTACACTTCAATTAAAAAAAAAAAAAAGAGCAAGTAAGAAAACTAGTTCCCCTGCTCTGTCTCATGCTTAGCAAGATCATAACCTTGATTATAACTTGACCTTCCATGTTGTTCCCGGCCTACAGGGAGAGACTGCCCTGCTGGGGTGAGGGGGACGGTTTCAGCCCTGCTCCAGATTAATACAGTGCTGTCCTGGTGGTACATCAGTCTCTGTGAGCTGGGGCAATTGGAGCCCACAGCTGAGACACAGACCAGCTCTGGGTGCACCGTCAAGCCATCCCTGAGCTCGGGGGAGCTGTAGCCCTGACGCGCGAGGAGGCTGGTGCATCCCAGACTCAGTGCCACCATCTGGGGTTCCTGGTGGGCGGGCAGCAGGCTTTCCTCGAGGAGGCCCTGTGAGAGTTGGGGGGCGGGGCTCCCTCTTTGGAAGTGTCTCTGGCTCTCAGTATCTGGGGGTGTTCGTGGGCTGCCCGTGCTCGTCCTACGAAGGATGAGAAACCCAGAAACACACGCCACTCAAGGGTGTGGGTGACGAGGACACAGGACAAAGAGCAGCTATGGGGATGGCATTCACGTGGCTTAACGTCTGATATGAAAGGGATCGTTTCAGGGGCATGAAGCGCTCTCGCTGGCACCACTCTCTGTTACAAAGCGGTTTCCGTGGGGGTGCTGCTGCCATCTTGACACTGCGTTTCCTTGTCATCAGCAACGGTTCTCTGCACCAACTCAAGCATGGCAGAAAATTTCAAAGGCCTTAATAGAAGTTTTCCAGCTTCATCTCCATGGAACAGTTGGAAAACGTCGCCAATTATGCAAGCTTTTTGTAAAATGTCTCAAAAAGAGAGAAGGGCCTATTGTCCTTTCTGCAAGTAAATGTGAACACATTTAATGCTCAAAGATGAAAAGAGCGTCAGGAGTTGTTTTTTTTAATGTCATAAAGGCTTTTATTATGAGGTAGTGTTTTTATTTTTCCCCTCTTTTTCCTGATCTTATTTTATCTTAATTGGAAGATAACTGCTTTACAATGTTGTGCTGGTTTCTGCCACACAATAACGTGAATGTGTCATAATTATATGGCCTTCTCTGGTGGCTCAGAGGGTAAAGAATCCACAAGCTAATGCAGGAGACCCTGGTTCAGTCCCTGGGTGGGGAAGATCCCCTGGAGAAGGGAATGGCTACCCACTCTAGCATTCTTGCCTGGGAAATCCCATGAACAGAGGAGCCTGGTGGGCTACAGTTTATTGTGAGGTAGTATTTTTATTTTTTCCCTTTTTTCCTGATCTTATTTAATTGGAGGATAACTGCTTTAGAATGTGTTGGTTTCAGCCATACAACAAGGTGAATGAGTCATAATTTATATATATATATATATATATATATATATATCTTCCTTCTTGAGCCTCCCACTCCTCCAGGTCATCACAAAACCCCAGGCTGGGCTCCCTGTGTTATATAGCAGCTTCCCATTAGATAGGGAATTTTCTTTTTTTTAATGAATGTTTGCTACTGAGTCAGACCACTTCCTTCTCCCTCAGTTCAATTCAGTTCAGTTGCTCAGTCATGTCTGACTCTTTGCAACCCCATGAACCACAGCACGCCAGGACTCCCTGTTCATCACCAACTCCCTGAGTTCAGCCAAACCCATGTCCATCAAGTCCGTGATGCCATCCAACCATCTCATCCTCTGTTGTCCCCTCCCCCTCCTGCCTCCAATCTTTCCCAGCACCAGGGTCTTTTCCAATGAGTCAGCTCTTCTGAACACACAGGACTGAGCTCCTTTAGGATGGACTGGTTGGGTCTCCTTGCAGTCCAAGGGACTCTCAAGAGTCTTCTCCAACACCACAGTTCAAAAGCATCAATTCTTCAGCATTCAGTTTTCTTTAGAGTCCAACTCTCACATCCATACATGACCACTGGAAAAACCATAGCCTTGACTAGATGGACCTTTGTTGGCAACGTAATGTCTCTCCTTTTTAATATGCTGTCTAAGTTGGTCATAACTTTCTTTCCAAGGAGTAAGCATCTTTTAATTTCATGGCTCCAATCACCATCTGCAGGGATTTTGGAGCCCAGAAAAATAAAGTCAGCCACTGTTTCCACTGTTTCCCCATCTGTTTGCCATGAATCCTTCTCCCTACACTCTAGCAAATAAAAGAATGTATTTAAATTTTAGAAGAATTTGATGAAGTACACTCTTGGAAGGATCTGAAAGGAGGCATTAGGGCCAAAACAAGAGACATAACAGTTGTCACAACTGGAATCCTGCCAAGTCACTGGTAATGCAGGGAATGAGCTGAGAATGCACCACTTCTCAGGAAAGGAAAACTACAGGGGCTCCCGGGAGAAGAAATAAGCTGTGTGGGCTGGTGAGGCACAGGGCGCCACCGGGACTGGAGATTTACGGTGGTAGGATATCTTCATTTTGTGTGTGTGCGTGCGTGCACACGAGTACCTGTCATGTGTATGATTAGCTTGAAATTCATAGCAGGGTAAGATCAAACTTAAGAGATTTCTTCACCTGCTTCTGGAGGAGAACTCAGTCCACCTCATAAAGGAAAGGGATGAGGCTCCCTGACCTGCTCTGTAGCCACATCCCAGGATTTCCCTGGGTTACATCTAGCCCTGGTAGGAAGTGTGGCTCTTAAACATCGCCTGTCCCCGGGCAAATTCCTGCTTCCCAGAGCAATAAGAAAAGATAACCCTGGCCCCTGCCTTTGTCTGGGGCACCTACAGCCACATTCAGTCACCCCTCCCATACCCCCAGCCTTCAGGGTCCCCATTCTCAGCGGTGAGCAGTTACAGTTCAGCCCTCAGCTATTGGGCTGTAATTACAGTTCAGCCCTCAGCTAGGGGGCTGCTCTAACGCAGTCTGGGCTGTCTACTCACTGAAGCTTCACAGCCATCCTGCGAGAGCTGCCTCCGCTGTTCCTACTTGACAGATGAGGAAGCTGAGGCTCGCAAGCTAAGGTCACGTGGCCACCAGTGGCAGAGCTGGGTGAGAACCCCAGTTCGGTCCAAGGCCCTGCCCTCTCTCCCCTCGGCCTGGAGAAGGATCTGGACGCCTCCTCTCCAGACCAGGCTCTCCCCCCCTGCCCCGCCCCCTCCCCGCAGTCTTGGGCCTACCTGCCTCCACGAACTTATCTGCCATCTCCTTCCGCACGGACTTGGTGAGGTTGAAGTAGTCGTCATCCTCGCCGATGCTCTGCAGGAAGAGCGGGATGTGCTGGAAGACCACGGCGTGCCGGCAGGCGCGCTGTCCCGCGGTGCGCAGCTGCTGGTCCAGCCAGTGGTCATGCTCCTGCTTCAGGGCGGGGCACCTGGAGGCGTCGTACAGGAACTGGGAGTTGAGAACGAGGAACAGGACACCCCCGACCCAGAAGCTAAAGTAGTCGTCTCCCCAAGTCCGCTGGAACTCCGCGATGGTCTCGGGGGTGGGGACGTTGCCCACGTCGTGGTTGCCGCTGACCAGCACCAGCGGGATGTCTCTGTCCACGGTCCTGAGCACCCGCTGCAAGTCCTCTGTCTGCTCCTTACGCCAGGGCCTCCCTGCAAGAGAGAGCCCTGTTCTGAAACGGCCGAGGCTGTTCCTGCCTTTGCTAACATCAAATAAGAGAGAACAGTCTAGAAATCCACTCAACGGGACCCATGGAAACTACAAAGAGCAGTCATGCTAAAACCCACAAATCAGTATGTGAGGTGGGGAACCTCTGTCCCCCTTCCCATGGACATTCAGCAGCTAGGTGGCCACCTGACCCAAGGTTGCTGACTGAGCTGATGGTGCAGGCTCACTCTAATTGTAAATATTAGTGAAGCTGAAGTTCTATCTTTTATTTAGAAAATAAATAGAAATAGTTTCTGCCCTGCTTCAAGGGGTCATCAACTGCACCCCTGAGGTGTGTGGACACAGTTGTGAATGTTAATCTCCAACAACAGGTATTTAAGTTTTCTTTTTTTTCACAATACACTTGACTCTGCAGATTGTGTGACCACCTTAAATTTTTGAATCCAAATGATTACATCAACTGGCCTGTCCATCCTGTCAAACCTCCCTCTTACAGAGGAAGACGTATTTTATATTCTACTGACAGTGTCTAGGGGCTTCCCAGGTAGCTCAGTGGTAAAGAGTCTGCTTGCAGTGCAGGAGCCGCAGAAAGACGCAGGTTCGATCCCTGGGTTGGGAAGATCCCCTGGAGGAAGGCATGGCAACCCACTCCAGCACTCTTGCCTGGAGAATCCCATGGACAGAGGAGCCTGGCAGACTACAGTCCACAGGGTTGCAAAGAGTTGGATACAACTGAAGTGACTTTCCATGCACACAACAGTGTCTAAGAGTGCAGAGGCTCAGTGCCCAAAGGTGAAGCACATTCCCCCTGGGACTCCAGAGTCATCAGGGAGATGACCGTCTGGACAAAGAGTGAGGTTCCCCTCTCTCTCAGCTTCCTGGCTTCCACACTCCCTGTAATAATATTCTGAAGCCTTAATAAATGGGTTTTGAAATGACCAATTTAACCTCGGATCTGTTTCTTTTTGTGCTAATATAGTCAACAAATATTTATCGAGTACCCACGATGTGTAAGGTACTGACTTAGTTACCCGGGGGTGAGGTGTGAGTCAGAGACACAAACCCTTCCTTTCAAACTGGTCAGTCAGATATTCTTCCAAGTAAACTACAGCAGTACACCTATCAGATATTACTATCAGATAGTACTAAAAGTGATTGAGAAAACTAGAGTGGGGAAAGAACAGAATTCCTGATAGTCCTCTGGAATAAGCTCAGCATCCTGCAAAGACAGCAGAAGAGAAACAGTGAAAGAAAGCAGCCCACCTTCACAAGGGATGATTAAAAACTCACCTCAAAAATCCTGCCATGAGCAGATGAAAATTATACCCCACATTCCATTTCCATCATGAATTTAAAAGAAAGCACAAAAATCTTTACAAAGCAATTACAGCTAAGACCATAAAGCAGAAGTACAGTCTAGAAGGTCAGAAAAATGGCAGATGTGAAATAGGAACTGCTCGAACTCAGAGCCTGTTGGGCTACCGACCTTCATGGGGGTCACAGCACAGTCGGACATGACTTAGAGCCAGAGAGAACCAACTCAGGCAAGAAAGAGAGGGAAAAGACAAAGTCATTTCAGCAATTACAACCACAAGGAGATTAGCAGTAGTGAAATTTCCTTTGCTGTTTGGTCACTAAGTCGTGTCTGACTCTTTGTGATACTATGGGATTTCCCAGGCAAGAGTACTGGAGTGGGTTGTCATTTCCTGCTCCAGGGGATCTTCTCAACCAGGGATCAGACCCGCATCTCCTGCTTGGCAGGTGCATTCTTTACCACTAAGCCACCTGGGAAGCCCTGAGATTTCCTTTATGGCCAAGTGTAGGCCTGCTTTCCTAAACATCCCATGAGAGTATGCAAAGAATGTGCATTGTCTAACTGTTGAACATGGAGTCCCTCATATTTCCACTCAATCAAATGTGTTAATGGGGTGATTCAAATCTTCTATGTCATTATTCTTTGCTTTTGGCCTGTTGAATCTATATCAGTTTCTTGAAAGATCTGGTTAGGTCCCACTGTAATTATGGATCCATCCATTTCTCCTTATAATTCTGCCAAGTCTGGTGTTCACTTACTTTTAGCTATGTTGTTAGATTCTTCAGAGTTCAGAATTCCCATATCTCACAGCAATATTTTTATGTTTAATCCTAATAAAATACATTAAAAAAAAAGAAACAAGTATATCTATATTGATGTTCTGGAAAGATCTGTAATATAAACTAAATTAAAAAGGAAAGACATATAGGGGGTAAAAATTACACACATTTTAGAAAGGCTTATACATATTCATATCTTATGGATAGAACTTTTCCAAAGATACACAGGAAACTATTAACTCCAGTTAAAGCTAGGAAACAGAAGTGGGAAGTGAAGGAAACTTTCATATTTGGTTTAAAACCCTTTATACTATATTTTTAAAGTTCCTTCCTTTCTTCCTCACTTTTTGCAAGCTTATGTATCATTTCCATTTTTAAAAAAGAATTAAATTTTAGGGCTTCCCTGGTGGCTCAGGGGTAAAGAATCTGTCTGCCAATGCAGGAGACATGGGCTTGATACCTGGTCTGGGAATATTCCACATGGTGTGGAACAACTAAGCCTGTGCCTGACAACTATTGAGCCTAGAGGCCGGGAACTGCAACTACTGAGCCCATGTGCTGCAATTACTGAAGCCTGTGTGCCCTAGAGCCTACGTCCTGCAACAAGAGGCCATCACAATGAGAAACCCTCACACCACAACTAGAGAGTAGCCCCTGCTCCCCACAACTAGCAACAAAGACCAGCACAGCTAAATTTGAATTATTTTTTTATTAAAAATTAGAATTTTAAAAGCTTATTATTTTCATTTTTTTAAAAAAAAGAATTTAAAAAAATCCTTAGCTCCGGGATCCTAAGGATGAAAGAAGATTCAGGGGAGGCCAGTTAGGTGGCTGTATTTCCAGTGGATTCCAATCTTGAGGTGAGTGGAATTTTCTGGAGAAAGGCTGGCTGACCCACAGTAAGAGCTCAGGTGAGGAGAAGAGCAGGTCCTGCCTGGCAATAGGGACCAGGAAGCCTCTCCCTCAGTGGTGCTGGGGATTTGCCTGTAGCCAGCATCTGCCTCGTCACTAGTCTGGCCTGACCCTGAGGCTGCTGATTTGAAGAGGCCATTGCCTGACGCTGCTTCCTCAGCTAACCTTGGACTGTGCTGTGTTGATTCTAATGCCCTCTAATACCCCAATGGTCAGCTCTTTTACCAAGTGAACAGACCGCTGGTTACAAACGATGAATCCTTTATGACTTTGAATGGGATAAACCATCTCAAAAGGACTCTATGAATCAAGAGCAATTTATTGCTACTTTTCATAACGTAAAAGCCTCCAAAGCCACCACAACTGTCTCCTTTCCATTGACTTGGGGATATTTTCTGACGCTCAACACTAGCCAATATTTACTGAGTGCTTACTCCAGGCCAGGCACTGTTCTTAAAAACTGTTTGAGTATAAACTCAGTTGACAACCAGTCGTTGTCGTGAAATAGCTCAGTCGTGTCTGACTCTTTGCGATTCCATGGACTGTAGTCTACCAGGTTTCTCTGTCCATGGGATTTTCTAGGCAAGAGTACTGGAATGGGTTACAATTTCCTTCTCCAGGGGATCTTCCCAACCCAGGGATCGAACCCAGGTCTCCTGCATTGCAGGTAGACGCTTTACCCTCTGAGCCACCAGGGAAGCCTGACAACCAGTGAGGGACTTGAACTTGGCGCTCCAGCTATGAGTGTGGGCTCTCATTACAGCATCCTGATCCACAGGACGAGGACTTTATAATACACTGGAGTGCAGAATCTCTCCTGGTCTTGATTTTTAAAAGACATCTCATCACAGTGCTTCACACACGGCCTAAGCCAGACACAAAGAATGCTTAAGCAGCTAATGACCATGCACAGAGAAGTTCAAAGTGAGCACCTCAAACAAATGACTTGATTCAAAACTTGGAAAGGAAGCCTTGTCTAGAAAGCAATTTATAGTGAAGAGCTGTGAATTATATATAATAATAGGTATACTTCAATTGGAGAAAGCAATGGCACCCCACTCCAGTACTCTTGCCTGGAAAATCCCATTGATGGAGGAGCTTGATATATATAATAATAGTGTCTGTTTCCAAACTTCAGAAGGATGCTGCTCTTAGACAATCACAAATAATCCCCAATAGCCTGTTAAAACACATGCAGCCCATCTTCCCTGGATCCCCTCAATCAGAAACGAGTCTCTCAATGGATAAAGAAGATGTGTGCATACACACACAATGGAGTATTACTCAGTCATAAAACAGAATGAAATAATGCGATCTGCAGCAACATGGATGAAAACGGAGTGTCGTACTAAACAAAACAAGTCAGACCTAGAAGGAGAAATATCGTATGACATTCCTTATACTTGGAATCTAAAAAGAAATGACACAAATGAACTTACCTTCAAAACAGAAACACTCACAGACTTAGAAAATGAACTTGTGGTTGCCAGGGGGAAGGGATAATTAGGGAGTTTGGGAAGGTCATGTACACACGGCTACATTAAAAATGGATAACCAACAACGACCTATTGTATAGCACATGGAATCCTACTCAATGTTATGTGCCTGCCTGGATGAGAGGGGGGCTGGGAGGAGAATGGATACATGTCTATGTATGGCTGAGTCCTCCAGCTATCCACCTGAAACTATCACAACACTGTTAATCAGCTATACCCCAAACAGCCTCTTATCCTTATCCATCAGAGGGCAGACATAATGAAAACCACAATCACAAAAAAATAAACAAACTGATCACATGGGTCACAGCCTTGTCTAACTCAATGAAACTATGAGCCATGCCATGTAGGGCCACCCAAGAAGGACGAGTCATGGTGGAGAGTTGTGTCAAAATGTGGTCCACTGGAGAAGGGACTGGTAAAACATTTCAGTATTCCTGCCTTGAGAACCCCATGAACAGTATGAAAAGGCAAAAAGATATGACACTGAAAGATCAACTCCCCAGATCAGTAGGCGCCCAGTATGCTACTGGAGAAGGGCAGAGAAATAGCTCCAGAAAGAATGAAGAGACGGAGCCAAAGCAAAAACAATGGCCAGTTGTGGATATGACTGGTGATAGAAATAAAGTCTGATGCTGTAAAGAACAACATTCAACAGGAACCTGGAATATTAGGTCCATTAATCAAGGCAAATTGGAAGTGGTCATACAGGAGGTGACAAGAAAGAACACTGACATGTTAGGAATCAGTGAACTAAAATGGACTGGAATGGGTGAATTTAATTCAGATGACCATTATATCTACCACTGTCAGCAAGAATCCCTTAGAAGAAAGGGAGCAGCCCTCATAGTCAACAAGAGAGTCTGAAATGCAGTACTTGGGTGCAATCTCAAAAATGACAGAATGACCTCTCTGTTTCCAAGGTAAACCATTCAATATCACAGTAATCCAGGTCTATGCCCTAACCACTAATGCTGAAGAAGCTGAACAGTTCTATGAAGACCTACAAGACCTAGAACTAACACACAAAAAAGATGTCATTTTCATCATAGGGGACTGGAATGCAAAAGCAAGAAGTCAAGAGATACCTGGAGTAACAGGCAAGTATGGCCTTAGAGTACAAAATGAAGCAGGGCAAAGGCTAATAGAGTTTTGCCAAGAGAACACACTGGTCATAGCAAACACCCTCTTCCAACAACACAAGAGACGACTCTACGCCTAGACATCATCAGGTTGTNGAGTAACAGGCAAGTATGGCCTTAGAGTACAAAATGAAGCAGGGCAAAGGCTAATAGAGTTTTGCCACGAGAACACACTGGTCATAGCAAACACCCTCTTCCAACAATACAAGAGACGACTCTATGCGTAGACATCATCAGATTGTCAATACTGAAATCAGACTGATTATATTCACTGCAGCCGAAGATGGAGAAGCTCTATACAGTCAGCAAAAACAAGACCGGGAGCTGACTATGGTTCAGATAATGAACTCCTTATTGCCAAATTCAGACATAATTTGAAAAAAGTAGGGAAAACAAGGATATTCCAAAGGAAAGTGAAAGCAATAGTCATTCAGTTGTGTCCGACTCTTTGCAACCTGAAATTCTCTTGCCTTTTTCTATGATCAAATGGATATTGGCCANAACATAATTTCCAGACATCTGAGCAAGTAGAAGGTTAGCCATGTCATTTATTGACATGGAAAAGACTAGGGAAGAAATAGATTAGAGATAAAAATCAAAAGCTTTTTTTCAACATAAAAGTTGATATATTGGTACAAGTAACATAGGAAAAAATAGGCAAATTAGGCTACATGACAATTAAAAACTTTTGTACATCAAAAGACATCAACAGAGTAAAAAAGCAACCTACAGAATGGTAGAAAATATTTTCAACTTATGTATCAGATAAGGTACAATATCCAGAATATATATATATAACTCCTAAACCTCAACCACAACAAACAACTTGACACAAGAGTAGGTAAAGGACTGAAGAGACACCTTCAAAGAGGATATAAAAATGGGCTATAGACCTGTAAAAAGATGCTCAACATCACTAGTCGTTCAGCTCACTCGCTCAGTCATGTCCAACTCTTTGAGACCCCATGGACTGCAGCACACCAGGCTTCTCTGTCTATCGCCAGCACCAATTTTCATAGTGGCTTTATTCACCGTAGTTAAAACATGGAAACCCAAATGTCCATCAGTGAATGAGTTCAGTTCATTCAGCCACTCAGTTGTGTCTGACTCTTGGTGATCCCATGAACCACAGCATGCCAGGCCCCTCTGTCCATCACCAACTCCTGGAGTTTACCCAAATTCATGTCCATTGAGTCAGTGATGCCACCCAGCCATCACATCCTCTGTCATACCCTTCTCTTCCTGCCCTCAATCTTTCCCAACATCAGGGTCTTTTCAAATGAGTCAGCTCTTCGCATCAGGTGGCCAAAATATTGGAGTTTCAGCTTCAACATCAGTCCTTCCAAAGAACACCCAGGACTGATTTCCTTTAGGATGGACTGGTTGGATCTCNATCCTCTGTCATACCCTTCTCTTCCTGCCCTCAATCTTTCCCAACATCAGGGTCTTTTCAAATGAGTCAGCTCTTCGCATCAGGTGGCCAAAATATTGGAGTTTCAGCTTCAACATCAGTCCTTCCAAAGAACACCCAGGACTGATTTCCTTTAGGATGGACTGGTTGGATCTCCTTGCAGTCCAAGGGACTCTCAAGAGTCTTCTCCAACACCACAGTTCAAAAGCATCAATTCTTCAGTGCTCAGCTTTTCTTTATAGTCCAACTCTCACATCCATACAAGACCACTGGAATCAGAATGTGGTATATACACACAATTCAGCTTTAAAAAGCAAGGAACTTCTAACATAAGTTACAACATGGAACAGTCTTGAGGACATTATGCTAAGGATAGCTTGCCAATGACAAAAAGACAAACATTATGATTCCCTTTATATACTAGAGTTGGCATTTCAAGCCAAAGCACAGGTAGGCTCTGAATTTAGAGTCTGCCTCTGTGAGGGGTGCCCTTTGCGCAGAATCCCTTCTCAGCCTCAGTTCTCTAGCCCTTAAAATGGAAATTTTATCACCTCTTTTATGGAAATGCATAAGATAAATGAGATCATGCCTTAAGTGCCCGATGTACAGTGTGTTTTCACCTGCCTATCTCTGAGCCCTAACCCTCTCCCCACCCAGCCCTCCCAGTAATAAGGTGAGGAGGAGGGGTGTGAGACCTCAGGTCGTCTTAGATCTCCCTGGCGTCCTCCTCATTCTCAGGCTTAGGCCCCTGGCTCTGCTGCTGTCCCCCGAGCTGTGAAGGAAAGGACAGCACACATGCGCATGCTGACACCCTGGCACGTGAGTTGGGAGATGAGCCAGCTCTCCTTTACCCGGCAATTTGTGATGTCTGGAGGCCACATGGCACTGGTGAAAGATGGATGAATGGATGGACAATGCTAAGACCCTGGTACTGAGGGAGAGCCCTGCCAAAGACAAGAACTTCCAATGCCAGCCCCCAAGATTTCTGGAAATACCATCACAGGTGGCCTTTTGTCACAGGAAGTTTAGAGCAATCACATTAGGGTATCTACTAAACAGTTAATATCATGAACCGAAACTCTTTGCAGGGCCCAGTTAGAAATAAATCCATTATATCTAGTGTCCAAGCAATTCCATTTGTAAGAATTTATCATACAGAAATATACTCGTGTGCAAGACATGACTATTCACTGTAGTATCATTTGAAAAGTGAAAGTGTTAGCCCCTCAGTTGTGTCT
>SJYA01002875.1:864292-878608 GCA_006410615.1 Neotragus moschatus
GCAATCTTGATTCCAGCTTGTGTTTCTTCCAGTCCAGCGTTTCTCATGATGTACTCTGCATATAAGTTAAATAAGCAGGGTGACAATATACAGCCTTGACGTACCCCTTTTCCTATTTGAAACCAGTCTGTTGTTCCATGTCCATTTCTAACTGTTGCTTCCTGACCTGCATACAGATTTCTCACTGGCCCTTTATCAGATATATAATTTGCAAGTATTTTCTCCTTTCCATGGGTTAACTGTTTTTCTACTTTCTTGATACTTTCTTTTTTGAAGTACAAAAGTTTTCAAGTTTGATAAGGTACAATTTACTTATTTTCGTTTTTTTCTTTTTTTTGGTCATTTGTGCTTTTAGTATTATATCTAAGAAATCACTGTCTAATACAAAGTTATAAAGGTGTACGCCTATGTTCTCTTCTAAGAGTTTTATGGTGTTAGCTTTTATTTGGTCTTTAATAAACTTTGAGATAATTTTTGTATACAGTGTTGAGGCAGGGGTCCAAATCTAGCCTTCTGCAGATGAATATTCAAGTGTATCCACCACACCATTTTAAAGATTATCCTTTCCTCCACTGAATTGTCTTGGCAACCTTGTCAGAAATCAGTTGACCCTAAATGTGAAGGCTTGCTCCTAGACTCTCAATTCTATACTTCTGATACCTCTCCTTATACCAGTGCCACACTGTTTTGATTACCATACCTTTTCTGGTAAGTTTAAAATGAGGAAATATGACTCCTCTGATTTTGTCCTTCTTTTTTAAGGTTGTTCTGGCTATTCTGGGTCTCCTGAGTTTCCAAGTGAGTTTTAGGATCAACCTGTGGTAACTGCAGAATCAAGGGGAGCCAAGATCAAGGTCTACATTCAGGAAACATATAGCTTTTAAGGAAAGCCTGTCTGAGTTTCTGTCACTGCAGACACCCACAGCCATACTGTTCTGGGACTGGATTGCGACCCAGGAGGTTGGCCCGTGCCCAGGAATCAAAGGTGATCTGTGGTTCTAAAATAACGTCCTGACCACCTGTGCAACTGCACTACAGAAATGAGGGAGGCAGTGAGGGTGTGGGCGCCCTGATGTGTTCTGGGGAGGGGGCACCACATTAGGAGGACCATGTCCTCAAGAAGATTCATCTGCCAAAGGCAGTTGGGAGGGGCTTAGAAGAAAGCAAACAGAGGAAGAGTGGCTGACGGAGAGGTGATTTTATGGTTTTCAGCCAAGAGGTAATAAAGATTGGAATAGGGTTGTGATACTAGAAATGGCCAGAAAGGAGGCTGTAAAAATACATATAAGCTGTGTCCTGTTTGGATAAGAAAATGTGGAAGAGAAAGACGTTCTGCCATTAGTTGGACTTGGAGCTGCTGACCAAGATCTTACATGAGTTATTTTTCCCTCCAAAGTGATCCTCTATCTGGTATTTTCTTGTTTAGAGCCAATCCTGGTACTATAAGTTCTATACATTCATAATGGTAAAATATTCAGTTTAACAAAAGGCTGCGGGGCACTTGGTATACGTAAAACATTGCTTAAGGCTAATGCTGTTAAAAGACAAAACAATACCATGTCCAAGAACACAGAAGCTCCTGGATGGTTACAAGCAAGTCCCCTCTGAGGAAGGAATGAGCACGATTCATTTCTGCTTGCAGCTTCTGGGGTGCCAGGTGCATGAAAAGCTCTTACTTAGAATGAATGTCTCTTTCATACTTGTTTGTTTATTTTCGGCTGCACCGGGTCTTCGCTGCTGTACTTGGGACTTTCTCGAGTTGCAGAGAGTGGGAACTATTCTCTAGCTGTGGAGAGTGGGCTTCTCGTTGCAGTGGCTTTTCTTGTGGTGCACAGGCTTCGCTGCTCCCAGGCATGTGGGATCTTCCTGGACCAGGGATTGAACCTGTTTCCCCTGCACTGGCAGGTGGATTCCTAACCACCAGACCACCAGGAAAGTCCCGAGTGCTTCTTTTTACTTCAAGATTTAACTTTATAATCTGAATTCTGGCACTGGCAGCTCTGTCCCTCAATCACTGGTTCCAATTTGGGATTTTAAATACACAACCTAATGAAAAGTTAATAGGAGATTCACAGGGAAACTTCCAATATAGTCACTGTTCTTTCAAAGATAGAGGCAAAAATCTAAAAAGGCCCAAGCATTGCAAGGCTAGAAGAAATTATTTGTCTTCAGCTAAGTATTTCTTTGATGCACATCTGCTGTCCTAGTGCTAGGTCATGGTCACACCAGAAAAAGCAAGATGTTATCTTTGTTCTCATGGAGCTCAAAGTCTGGAGGGGGCCCCACATGGAAACAGGCAACGGCCATATGGCATCACATGAGTTGTGAAGTTTGTGATGGGAGCACTGAGCCCTGGGGAAGCACAGCGTGGAGGTAACTGATTAGTTGGGAGGTATTCGAGAGCCTTCCCAAAGGAAGCAAACCAAATACCAACAGGCTTAGGAAGAACCAGTGCCTGCTGGAGGTGGGGAGGGGGCTTCCCATGTGGTGCAGTGGTAAAGAATGCTCCTGCTGATGCGAGAGATGCGAGAGGCATGGGTTCGCTCCCTCCCCCACCCCCCGTGTCGGGAAGGCCCCTTGGAGGGCATGCTTGCATGTTCAGTTGCTGCAGTCATGTCCAACTCTTTGTGACCCCATGGCTCCCATGGGGGTAGCCTGCCAGGCTCCTCTGTCCACAGGATTTTCCAGGCAAGAATACTGGAGTGGGCTGCTATGCCCTCCTCCAGGGAATCTTCCGGACCCAAGGATTGAACCCGAGTCTTCTGTGTCTCCTCCTCACTGCTGAGTCACAGGGGAAGCCCTTCCCCTATGGTGGGAAATTGCAACCCACTCCAGTGTTCTTGCCTGGAGATTTCTGAGGCAAAGGGAAGAGCAGGGTGAAGGCAGAGGCCAGAAGGAGAACCTAGTGTCTGCTGGGAAGCTGAACAGTGAAGACTGTACAAGCCAAAGTAGATGCTGGGAGGGTCTGTTCTGTACTCAGCACTGAGCCAATCACTTTACACAGATGATCTCATCAGCTCCTATGAGACCCCTATGTGGTGGAATTAACAGAAAAAATGAGGAAACTGAGGCACAGCTGAGGACCTCATTCCAGGTCACAGGGTTCACAGCTGGCACAGTTGGATTTTAACCCAGGTAGGGATACCAGATAAAATACAGGTTGCCCAAGTTACATGTGAATTGGAAATATGTGAATTTTTTTTTTTTTTTTTTGCGAGGGGTGGAGGGTGGTGGTGGTGGTGGTGGTGTGGAGATTACATCCCATGCAGTATTTATATTCCTGTATTTTTATTTGCTAAATCTGGCAAGCCTAAACTTAGATCCCGCCTAGGTTAACCTAGCCTGACTCCAGAACCTGTGTTTTCAGCTAGGACTGGGAAAGGGTGCGAACACCATCTCCTGGTCAGTGCCAAGAGCAGATGCAGGCGAACACAATCAGGGAAGAGAGAGGGAGCAGGAGTTAGAACTCTGCGTGTTTCTATGTTGAGATACAAGACGATGATTTCAGGCCCAATCCTTGAAACAGCTAGCTCGACCACATTCTTCTCAATGTGTTATTCATCCAATTAGCAACAATCAAAAAGTGTTAATACTACACTTTGTTGGTGAGGGCACAGGTAAACGGCTTCTCTTAGCATGTTGGCTGGAGTGTAAATGGTTTCCTTTATTCAAATTTGACGACCTGCATACATGCTGACTGTACCATTTTAACACTGGAGAATTTTCCCAACACTGTGTGCAAAAAAAAAAAAAAAAAAAAGTACAAACAATTTTACTGTAGCCCGTTTGTAAGTGCATAGCAGGGCTTGAAGCTGGAAGAGGAGAGTGAACGCAGGATTTAAGAGGGCACTCACCCCTGGGTTTGTGCAAGTGTTGGCCCTGCATTAGCACAATCCTGAAAGCAAGTGCCGCCTTAAATTCTGTTCTCTAGATGCGTCCTTTGTTTCACGGGTCCCCCAGTCCTGCAGCCTGTCATCACTGACAATCTAAGGGAACACAGACAGGAGACCAGGTAAATAAATAATAGTCAATCCATATAATGAAATACCAGGTAGCCACACAATAAATAAGATAGACTTGTCTACACTATGGGAAAAAACGAGATCAAGACTTTGTGTGTAATTTGCTACCTTTTATGCAAAAAAGGAGAAATATATACATACATATGTGCATACATTGTTGTTTAGTCACTAAGTCATGACTGACCCCATGGACTGTAGCCCTGCCAAGTTCCTCTGTCCCTGGGATTTCCCAGGTAAGAATACTGGAGTGGGTTGCCATTTCCTGCTCCAGGGGATCTTACTGACCCAAGGATCAAACCTACATTCCCTGCATTGCAAGTGGGTTCTTTACCACAGAGCCACCAAGGAAGAATGTACATATATTATTATATTAAAAATTGGTTTTGTGTGTTGCCTCTAAGGAGGGAAAGTGGGTTAGGAGGGGATCTTTTGTACATTCTTTTGTAACTTTTGAATGCTGGTCCATATAAATATATTCAGTGGGAGAAAGCAAGGGTGGGATGATTTGAGACATCAGGATTGAAACATATACATTACCATATATAAATCAGATGACCAGTGCAAGTTCGACGGATGAAGCAGGGCGCCAAAAGGGAAAACCCAGAGGGATAGGGTGGGGAGGGAGGTGGGAGAGAGGTCCAGGATGGGGGGACCCATGTATACTAATGGCTGACTTATGCTGCCATATGGCAAAAACCATCACAATATTGTAATTATCCTCCAATTAAAATTAATTTAAAAAACAAAATATAAGATTATGAAAATAAAATTAAAGTAAAAATATGCCTAGAAATGTACTTGGAAACTAACAGTTGTCTCTGGCAAGAAAACTGTCATGGGGTGGGGAGATGACTAATTCACCCATTACTTACATACAGGATTTGATCCCCTCCCTCATATGAACACATTACCTTAAAAATTGAACATATAACAAATTGCATGCATGTTAATTACACATGCATTACACTGCCTGTGCAGACACACACACGTGTATAGGTTTCTAATCAGAAAGTCATTAGAAGCGAACAAAACTAGATGCCTTTATACAGATGCTGGACAAGCCCAAACAAGAGCCCAAATGTAGGTTTGGCAAGTATCTGGCATCATTTATCTCGCCGGGGGATGGCACCAAGAGCCACCGATCAGAACAGTGTGGGACCAGGCTTTTCTCATCTGTGGAGAAGGAAGCCTTTGCCCTAAAGAACGAGAACGTTGGATTCTCTTCCATATTCTTCTTAACTGTCCCTGATATCAGACACCTGTGTGTGTCTTGGCTTCAGCTGCTAGCAAGTCCTTCTCAAAGAGGTTTTCTGTGTCTTTGTACTCAGTGCTCTCTCCCAGGGATCTATGTTTAGGCTAAAGAACCTCCTTCTTCTCTAAATTTCTGACATTAACCTGGGTTTTCAATTTTATGCAGGTCTATCAAAGCTCAGTTTACAGCTCACCACAATCAACCAAAATTATTGGTTGTTATTAGGACAAAACTCCCATGCCTGGTCCATTTATTCCACAATTAAATTCTTTGGGGCATGGTAGATTAAAAGTACACATCAGGATGTACGTGGGATAGCTACCTGTGGAATACTGCCATAATATCTCAGAGGCAATGGTAAAAACCCTTGGAAGGATGAGATGAACTCTTGGTCATGTAGCTTTTCTTAGGATTTCAATGCATTACAATTTTTTATTGAGAACCCGAGTGGTTACTTCATTTCCAAGAACCCAGGTGTACACGTCACTGACATTTTCCCCCCTAGACTAGGGTTCCACCTCCTAAAGAGAAAATAATCGCCATGCGTCATGTAAAGTTTATCTCAGCCAGAAGTGTAGGCAGACACTGCAGAAATTTTTGTGCTTACCTGCCAAGCATAGAACATCATGATCATATACATTTCTTTTCCCCTTTGGGGGAAAAGAGAAGCGGAAGCTGGTGCAAAGCACTGGAGAATATAACCGGGTTACAGAAAAGACAGAGCAAGAAACGAGCACCGAACCCACGTGTTTCCATTGCCTGTGAACCACCCACCCCAGCTGGCAACATGCAGCGATGCAAAATCCCACCAGTAGACTACTCATGAGAACCTCCCACCTCCGAGGCTTTCAAAATACTGTCTCTCTCTGTGGGGGTTATCTAAATAAGAGGTGCTGTGAAAGCATTTCAACAGGGTTATGAGTGTATTTGGGCTTCCCTGGTGGCTTAATCAAGAATCTACCTGCAATGCAAGAGATTAGGGTTTGATCCCTGGATCAGGAAGATCCCTTGGAGAAAGGAATGGCTACCCACTCCAGTATTCTTACCTGGAGAATTCCATGGACAGAGGAGGCTGGAGGGCTGCAGCCCATGAGATCACAAAGAATCGGACACAACTGAGTGACTAACACTAACAAATGAATATAGTTACTGTTTTAGTAAGAAGTTTATTCTCTTTTTTTTTTCAATATGAACAAGGAAATCAACGTTTTCAGTAGCAAAGCGACAAGAAAGGATGTTGCTTAGTTAATGAAAATAAGACCTCTGTACACCCCAGTCGCCGTAGGCATGAGAACTCAAACGAGAACTGACGATAATATACTCAACCACTGTCAGGAAAATTTAAATGAAATAGTAGGACAGTAGAGAAACAGTCAGGTGAGGTAAACGGGCTAGTCATTCAGGTGGATCTAGCATGGACTTCTCAGTTCAATACCAGCAACAGNAATAAGACCTCTGTACACCCCAGTCGCCGTAGGCATGAGAACTCAAACGAGAACTGACGATAATATACTCAACCACTGTCAGGAAAATTTAAATGAAATAGTAGGACAGTAGAGAAACAGTCAGGTGAGGTAAACGGGCTAGTCATTCAGGTGGATCTAGCATGGACTTCTCAGTTCAATACCAGCAACAGTGAAAAGAACAGCACAATCAATACAGCCCTCGAGGAAGCCCATTCTGAGCAGTCACTCGCAAACCAAATGATTTCTCCAGCTGAGCCTGGTGAAGAGGAGGCAGATGAGTCAGCCTGCGATGGGCAAGGATTTCCTGGTGAGCGACCACCGCTGCTGCTGTGCTCCGTCCAATCCTTTAACCCCAGTCCCTCTTGCCTGCCCCAGCTTCCGGGTGCTTCCTTCTGTCTGGGATCTCATGGAGACCCTGGCTTCCCCACGGCCCCCCGAGGCTGGGGTGTGCAGTGTGAGCGGCCTTCAGCAGCATTTCCTTTGCATGATGAAGCTGCTCTGGTAGGTGTGTATGGACTGGGTCTAATTTGGCTGAGTACAGGGATTAATGGGGTTGGGGGCGAGGTCCAGGGAAGACCACCTTAAGAATCCACCTTACCATGTGGGGGACATCAGTTTGATCCCTGGCCTGGGAAGATTCCACGTGCTGCAAGGCAACTAATGAGCCTGTGCTCCACAATAAGAGAAGCCACCGCCATGAGAAGCCATGCACCACAACTGGAGAGTGACCCCTGCTCGCTGCAACTGGAGAGTCTGCTCACAGCAAGGAAGACCCAGCAGAGCCAAAAATAAATAAATACATTAAAAAAAAGAAATCAATAGGAAGATTTGGGGTTTTGCATGAGACACCCGTCTCTTGGCCCCTCCTCTTCCTAATTTCAGCAGTAGGTTATGGGCTAGGCAGCCTCAGAACCCGTGTTCCTCGGTCCAGACTTTCTGAGAAGAATGGAAGTCCGGCAGCTTCTTCACCCAGCTTCAAACCAACTTCTACATATACAAACTGTTCCTCTGTCTTCTAAACTCTCTTCTCCTAACAGAGTTGTAGCCAATTCTTAGGCAATTAAAGGCACAGCTTACAGCTTGTTGCAATCTGCAAAACTGTAACAGGTAGAAGCAGCAGCCTCTTATGGGCTGAATTGCGCCTCCCCCCCACCTCCCCAGTTCATATGTCGAAATCTTAAACCCTGTCCAGGAAAGCTAGTCCCTTGTCCTCTACTTAAATTTCTCTTGGGACATTTCCTGGCGGTCCAGTTGTTAAGAATCATCTTGTAGTGCAGGGGATGTGGGCTTGATCCCCGGGTTGGGAAGATCCCCTGGAGCAGGAAATGATAATCCACTCCTACATTCTTGTCTGGGAAATCCCACAGACAGAGGAGTTTGGCAGGCTACAGTCCATTGGGTTGCAAAGAGTCAGACATGATTGAGTAACTGAGCATGCATGATGGGGCTGGGATCCCACACCCAGCGGTACAACCAGGCCCTCGTGCTGCAACTACTGAGCTGCAGTGTCACAACTGTGGAGTCCATGCACCGCAACAAGGCATCCTGTGTGCTGCCAGTAAGACCCAAGTCAAATGAATGAATAATAAATATTAAAAAAAAAATTCCTCTCCACCCATCCTTCCTGCATCACAGAAACCAGCAAGACTTTGTTTCCTCTGCCCTGGTTAGAGCTCACTGCCCAGAGGACCACCATACTCTCCAGGCTGCTGTGAGCACCCCTAGACAATATGTCCCCACACAGCCAGGCCACTAGCCTGTCCAATTGCTCACTCACCTCTCCAGTCACAAACTATTCACATTTTCGTAGGTTTATCCTTTTTCTATTTTATCCCATCTGATTCTCACATTGGCCCTTTGATGACCCAATGGATGATCTTATGGCATCTTATGTGAGAGACATCTTCTGAAAACCTTGCCTAATTCACAAACCTTGCCTATTTCCAGACTACTCCTGAAACAGGATGGTACTGCTTACCAGCTGAAGTGTCCCTGCCGCTTTGCAAAAGCACCAGGAGTTTTGCATTTACTTATCAATAGCTTCATCAGCTCTAAAATGACCCGATTCTTGACAAAGGTGTGATCTGAAGGGATCTGAATTACTTCAAAGCTCAAGAGAGGCTTTTTTTCTTTTTTTTTTTGGTATCACTATTTGGGGTTGACATAGTATTGTTCTGTTCCATTTCATTGTTCTGTTACCACTGTTTACAGACAACCAAATCAAGGCTTACTGCGGAGAGGACCGAGGTGTGTGGACCCAGAGTTGAGCTACATAGAACCCAGGGCCCAGTCTCAGAGGTGTGGGCTGGGGATGGGCCCATCAGCAGGGCTCACTGCTGGGGCCTCAGAAATGGGGAGACCCCATGTTTTAAATCTCACTCTGTAACCAACTAGCTGTGTTCTTCTGGCAGTAATCAGTCTATCAAGCAACCCTCGCTATCATCATGAGGGTTTCTATCTGTCAGGGCACCGAGGAAGGCACTTCACACATAATTTCATCAGACGACAGCGCTCTCACCGTGACACCGCTGCTTCCTTAACTGTGCTGCCCTCAGTTCCCAGGTAAGAAGCGGCAACAGTAACCTCAACGTGTCTTATTTTCAATGAATGGAAAAAGACAAAAACAACGACAGGGGACTTCCCTGGCAGTCCCATGGTTAAGACTCCCTGCTTCCACTGCAGCGGGCATGGGTTTGACCCCTGGTCAGGGAAGGAAGATCCCACATGCCAAGTGGCATGGCCAAAACGGTCAGACAAACAGACAAAACAGTGACACGTGGGGCCAGGTACCTGGGACAGTGTGAGAGATGAGACGGACGCATGCCTCTCCCTGTGAAGCTCAGGGTGTGAACACAAGACGACATGGAGCCACCAGCAGGAGGGCACTTCTCCCATGTGGTGCCGAGGACCACTCCCGCAGCGTCCATCGAGGAATCACCGCCTCAGTAACAGCAAAGAACCGACAGCCCTCACAGGCTTTCGACCATAAACAACTTGACCCCTGGGCTTATGAGGTCTGGTTAGTATTTCCCAATGTGCAGAATAGAGGAGAATCCTAGAGAATTCCTGAAATATATCCAGTTTAATCAACCAGACAGGCACTCCAGGTTATGGGAATAGGGAATACATAGCAGCAAATCCTTTGATCAAGTCATCATATCTGCCAAACGGAGGCCGCTGAAATTGCAGGGGAGATTCTGGGTGCCAACGACATTTTCTCAAGCATTCCATTCTGATGGAATAACGTCAATTCTCCGAATAAAGATGAGGTGCTACAGTTTCTGAATTCGTCATAATCCTGCATTATGAACGCTATAATGTGGATTTATTAACTTGCAAAATTTGTAAAGTATCCCCTCTGTAGCAACTAACAGTACTGAAAGAAAACTTTAAACCTGGTACAGTGGACTTCATTGTAAAAATGTATTGGGTGTGGAAGTTCATTCATAAACTGACCATTTGAAATGCAACGAGGGTTTGTCACAGAAATAACACTGCAATTGTGATTAGATCTCAGGCTAACTCACAAAAACTTACTTACTTTTTTTTTTTTTCCAGATGAATGTACTAATTCAACCACACAAGAGTTATAATCAAGATCTTCTCCTTAGTGACAGTTTACTTTCCAGTAAACATTTGAGATTTGTTACTATTGCCAAATTTTCTATCTTTTCTTCCCTTTAAAATTCTCTTACCAGCTAACACAGGAACCTAACCACTATTTATACCCATAGGTAACAAAGGACCATATGGGAATATAATACACTAGAGAAGAGACATGTACTATGAAAAATATTAAGTATATTAAATGCATCTGACTAGAGGGTTAGAGAAGGAATTGGCAGTCCACTGCAGTACCCTTGCATGGAAAATCCCATGGACAGAGGGGATTGGCAGGCTCCAGTCCATGGGGTCACAAGAGTCAGACTCGACTTACCGACTAAACCACCACAGAGGGTTGGTAAAGGTATAATCATGTAGCTATTTATTCTTAGAAACACTATTTGCAACGTTAATAGAAGTAAAGTATGAAATTAGAGGTTTGGGGATAACATATGTGATGAAGCAAGGAAGATAAAGATGAAGGGTCTGTAGGCTGATTATACTCTTGAGATTCCAAAGAGTCAGGTAAGTCAAAGTCACAGAGTCTGACTAAGTGAAGCACAGAACTCTTCTGGTTACTCAGAAGCTCACTCTATAAGAAGAAATAACAAACCTATTATCAGTTCTCATTCATGGAATCCTTCAGTTCAGTTCAGTTGCTCAGTTGTGTCCAACTCTGTGACCCCATGAATTGCAGCACGCCAGGCCTCCCTGTCCATCACCAACTCCCGGAGTTCACTCAGACTCACGCCCATTGAGTCCATGATGCCATCCAGCCATCTCATCCTCTCTTGTTCCCCTCTCCTCCTGCCCCCAATCCCTCCCAGCATCAGAGTCTTTTCCAATGAGTCAACTCTTTGCATGAGGTGGCCAAAGTACTGGAGTTTCAGCTTTAGCATCATTCCTCCAAAGAAATCCCAGGGCCAATCTCCTTCAGAATGGACTGGTTAGATCTCCTTGCAGTCCAAGGAACTCTCAAGAGTCTTCTCTAACACCACAGTTCAAAAGCATCAATTATTCAGCACTCAGCTTTCTTCACAGTCCAATTCTCATATCCCTACATGACCACTGGAAAAACCATAGCCTTGACTAGACGGACCTTAGTCGGCAAAGTAATGTCNCAAAAGCATCAATTATTCAGCACTCAGCTTTCTTCACAGTCCAATTCTCATATCCCTACATGACCACTGGAAAAACCATAGCCTTGACTAGATGGACCTTTGTTGGCAAAGTAATGTCTCTGCTTTTGGATATGTTATCTAGGTTACGTGGAATCCCTACTGTGAGCTAATAAGCATCTGCATGACTGCACCCTAACAAGCCTGTTACTTTACCACAACTTGTGGCATGTTGGGTTGACCAGCCGACTGGGGCTCTTCCTCATGCTAACACTATTCTGATGAGTAAAACCACACCGGATAAAGTGAACTATAACCAGGGGAGAGGAAACGGTTCTGTAGTGCAAAAGGGATGGGTAAAGAGGAATTTAAGTACAGGATAAAGGGTTAGCTCTCCTGAAATACAGCCTGGGTGGTAAATGGATGGGGGACATCCAGAGTCTGGGAGCATCTCAGGCACTGAGGGTATCTATATCTTGTCTGCCTCACAATCACCACCACTGTCAGCAAAGACATCTGGGGCTCCTTGCTGCTGTCTTGCTCTGCCGGCTGCCATCTCTGCACAAGAAGGAGGCCCCAGAGGGTCAGTGGGGGTCAACATACACCACTCCGCAGGGAAGCTTGAGGAATTCCACTGTGCCCCCGGGTCCTTGTGTACAAACCAAAATGGTGAAGAAGTTCCAGGGCAATGGGAACACCTGGGACACATACTCAGCATGTTATTAAGGTTAAATGTTGGGATGTTACGAGGTTAATGTTGGGATGTTATAAGGTGAAATGTTCAGATTTGCCTAGACTTAGACATTACTGGATCAGCTTAAAAATCCTAAATACAATAGTATACTCAAGGGTTTCACAAACTGAAGGGAAAACACTTAAGGGAAATGATCACATCAAGCTATACCTTCCGTTTGTGTTCTTTATTAATCATTATATCTGATAAAGACATGGAATCATAATTATCTTATCATTGTGTTCACCGTGCTGAAAACAATGTCTACAGCAGCTGTAAAAGGCTGAGAGCCACAAAACTGTTTTTATAAAACCATTAAGCAGAAATGACTCAGAAAAAAAAAAAAAAAGAAAAACAGGGATAATTATGTTTGGTGAGGCTGAGAGCTAAAAGCCATCTTAAAAATCATAACAGAACCTTCCAGTTAAAGATGTCAGATTGAAAACACACACTTAGCTCTGTTTTTTCCCACAAGCCATACTACAAAGACAGTAAATTTCCCAGGATAGAGATAACAGGGGAAGAGAAAACAGCCACAGATATTTGGAAACCAGAAAGCAGGTGGACAAGTGGTAATGGGCTTAGCCAGTTTAGAAAGTTAAATATTCACCTGACAGTGGGAAAATTTAAGANAAGAAAAACAGGGATAATTATGTTTGGTGAGGCTGAGAGCTAAAAGCCATCTTAAAAATCATAACAGAATCTTCCAGTTAAAGATGTCAGATTGAAAACACACACTTAGCTCCGTTTTTTCCCACAAGCCATACTACAAAGACAGTAAATTTCCCAGGATAGAGATAACAGGGAAAGAGAAAACAGCCACAGATATTTGGAAACCAGAAAGCAGATGGACAAGTGGTAATGGGCTTAGCCAGTTTAGAAAGTTAAATATTCACCTGACAGTGGGAAAATTTAAGAAGCAAATGGCTTGGTACAACCACTTTGGAAAACTCTTGGAGGGTATTTACCAAAGATGAACCTACATCTTTCTGGTGATCCGGCAATTCCATTCCCAGGAATATAAAAAATTAAATGCACAGGTCTATTAAAGACATGAACACCCTGTCTGGACTCCTGACCCACAGAAACTGTNAAGCAAATGGCTTGGTACAACCACTTTGGAAAACTCTTGGAGGGTATTTACCAAAGATGAACCTACATCTTTCTGGTGATCCGGCAATTCCATTCCCAGGAATATAAAAAATTAAATGCACAGGTCTATTAAAGACATGAACACCCTGTCTGGACTCCTGACCCACAGAAACTGTTGCCTAATAAATGTGTGTTATTTTAAGCCAAAAAAGAGAGAGACATGATCAAGAAGATTCGTGGAAGCTTTATTCATAAAAACCACAAAAGATAAATGACCCAGATATCCATTAACTGTAGAATGAGTAAATCGGCTATGATGCAATTACTAGATGGATATACTACACAGCAATAATAAAGAACTAACAGCTGCTACATGCAATAACATGGATGAATCTTAGACATTATGTACCAGTAGAAACCAGAAGACTACATTCTGTATGGTTCCATTAAGAACAGGCAAAGCCAACTGACAGTGACAGAAAGGTTGTTGACAAAGAGACACGAGGGCGAGGGAGGCTTTGAGTGTGTGGCAAATGTTCTCCATCTCTCTGAGTGGTGATTAAGGATGGATTCACATTTTCAAACTCTTCACTTCAGATTAATTACATTTCAATTTATTTATATTAAATCTCAATTTTTTAAAAAAAATGTATGGAAAATGAATGAAAAGAAAAAAAATCTGCTTCATGTTACAGGCTCAGACCCTGGAATTTGTGGTGACAGGTATCCTTAGAAATGGGAGTGAAAGGGGGAAAAAAAGACAGACCTAAAGACACTGGTATTGGGGATGGGGTAGGGCTTCACTGTGGTAGAGACCATGGAACGAACACAAGCCCTCCCACAAGAAGAGTCCAGTCAGCTTTCTAACGCTGCACTGGTTTCGTGTGTGTGTGTGTGTGTGTGTGTGTGTGCGCGCGCTACACCCTCAAACTGGAGTGGGCAGCCAGATCAACAGACACCTGAAGAAAGTGTACGACATGAAAGACACTCCCAAATGATCAAAACATGGGGAAACAGACTGGCTACCGAA
>SJYA01002875.1:878852-896055 GCA_006410615.1 Neotragus moschatus
AGGTCAAAAGAGGGAGTCATCCCTCGAACAGGAATGGAAATCCTAAGATGACAGCTGTTAGAGAAACCAGTCAGTGAAACTGATAGAATGCCTGATATTTCTTTTAATGTAGTAACATACCTTCCAAAGGTATGTGCACTTAAAACCTTTTGAAGAAAAGACTGACACTGATCAAGTACATTTTAAAAACTGAGAAATTTTACTTTTAAAAATGCAAATAAAATTTTCAGGAGAAATAAACACAGCATACTTCATGGACAGAGGAGTCTGGTGGGCTACAGCCCATCAGGTTGCAAAGAGTCAGACACAACTTAGCGACTAAACAACAGCAACTACATGGCTCAGTGGTGAGCAGTGTTTAAAATACTGTATAAATGGATGAATTACTAGAAATATGGAATACGATATAACCAAAATTAGGATTTAACGAAGATGCAAATTCAATCAACAACAACAAGGAGATTCAGAAACAGCAGCATACACATGTTATTTAGAATGATGGAAGTGATTATGAACAAAATTAGCTAAAATCACTGATGGTGGTGGCCACTGGGATGACCAGTGGGCAGGTGAGGAGTTGTGAGCTGCTGCTGCTCACAACATCCTGTGTACAATCTGACTCACTAATGTGTGTGTATATACAGTATGTATAACATTGACAAAGATGAAAAACTAAACCAAAAAAGCAAAACTTTTAATCATAACTCTTTGTTTTCTATAAAATAGCAAGTCTATAAGCTATATAAACCAGTACACAGTAGTTTTTGTAGTTTAAAAAAATCACTTTCCTGCCCCCAAAGGTATTTAAATGTCTGGTTCCAGAAGGCAGTTCAGCTCCCTTACATGTCTGCAGGTTTCCCTTGATCCTTCATCAGAGCAGATGAAGACAGGGGTGGAAGCTGCACTTGGTGGGTCATGCATGGGTCCTGGCGTGCACCCCATGAAGACCACCAGGCAAGTGGGCCTCTGGCTGTACAGAGCTCGGCCAGGGCCCAAGATTAAAGGGTTCCTCTGTCTTCCCTACGCTCAACCACTCCCTCACACCCAACCACTCCCCCAAGCCCAGCACCAGAGTTCAGAGACCAAGCATGGCAGGGAAATGCAGGACAGAAATGGGATGACGGACTTCCCTGGTGGTCCAGTGGCAAAGACTCTGTGCTCCCAATGCATGGGGCCTGAGTTTGATTCCTGGTCAGGAAACTAGATTGCATGTGCCACAACTAAAGATCCCACGTGCCACAACTAAGACGGGGTGTAGCCAAATACATAAATACTGTTTTTAAAAAAAAGTATTAAAAGAAAATAAAATGGAGTGAGCCCTGCCAATGGGAAGAGAAGAAGCAGGGTGCCTGACTGTCTGAAGGATCAGCTGGAGAGACTTGAATCGCCGTCATCACAAGTATACAGATGTCTGGGGAGATCCTAGGTGCAGCTCCTTTTTACGGGCCTGAAAATCTGCCCCTCTGACATGCGCTATAGAACGATACTTATTTTTCCCTTTTAAAAAAAGGTATTTCTTTTTGACTGCTCTGGGTCTTTCTTACTACATAGGCGTTCTCTAGTTGCGGTGAGTAGGGGCTACTCTCTAGTTGTGATGTGTGGGCTTCTCACCGCGGTGGCTTCTCTTTAGTGGAGCACAGCCTCTAGGGTGAGAGGGCTCAGTAGTTGTGGCACATGGGCTTAGCTGCCTGGAGGCATGTGGAATTCTCCCAGACCAAGGATCAAACCTGTGGTGCTTGCATTGCAAGGCAGGTTCTTATTCACTGTACCGCCAGGGAAGTCCTAACTTTCCCTTCTCATCTCTTGTTGAAAGAGAGGCATGAGCAGCCTATGACCAGAAAGCAATTTGCACCAAGATCCAGGTGCCCCTTCCCCAAAGATAAATTGCATGCAGTATAACAATATGCCTAATTATACTGCCTGCTTTAAGGACTGTTATGAAGATGAAGTGAGTTCATCCTTGCAGAGCACTTAGAACAAAGGCTGGCACACAGCAAGCTGTATAAATGTTAGTTACATAAATGAAGTAAAACGAGGGAAGAGAATATGGTGTGTTTGCAAAGGTGTTATGAGAAGTCTCCGTCCAGAAGCCATGCTCATACGCTGATGAAGTGTTTCTATGAGAGATTAAACAGGGCCTGCCCCCACGAGCAGAGGAAAGTTTATATTTGGATGAAACCGAATGGTGGGAGAGAGTAGTTTGGAATATAAGATGCTATACAGACAATCTATCTCAAAAAATACTTTTAACAATTTAACCCTTTGAACCCTTTGAACCCTTCTTATACAAATGTACTTATTTACAAAACAGAAACAGACTCACAGATTTCGAAAACAAACGGTGTTACCAAAGGGGAAAGGAGAAGAGGGTGATAAATTAAGAGTTTAGGATTAACATACACACACTACTAGTTATCTGGAGAAGGGAATGGTTACCCACTCCAGTATTCTTGCCTGGAGAATTCCTTGGACGGAGGAGTCTGGTGATCTACAGTCCGTGGGGTCACAGAGAGTCAGACGTGACTGAGTGACTAACACTTTCAACACTACATGTGAAACAGAAAATCAACAAGAACCCACGGTATAGCAAAAGGAACTCTAGAACTCTACTCAAAATCATGTAATAACCTATACAATTGGAGAGTCTGAAAAAAAATGAATATACGTATTGATACAACTGAATCACTTTGCTGTACACCTGAAACACAACACTGTAAGTCAACTACATGCCAATGAAATTGAAAGCAAACCAAAAAACCTTCCCAGTTGCAATGTTCTTACTGCTCACGGCTTTTCTGAAGAACAGAAAGTTAACAGATGGTCTAAGTTTACCCCTGCCTTATCAAAGAATTCTATGAACCACATCAGGTCCACAGGGGCCAGAGGGGCCAGCTGAGACACAAGAAGAAAAGGGACACTGGAGCTGGGCAGCAATGAGGCTCGAGGCCACCAGATGGTGGCCACAGAGGGAACAGCTGGAAGGAACACATGAGTAATTTTCTGACTTCTTGGTATTCACCCTCTCGGTATTAGGGGACGCCTGCCTGCAAGACTAAAGGATCTGGCTACTTTTTTTTTTTTTTTGTAAAAATTACCAAGGAAAAATCATCATGACAATAAGAATGCCTGATGCCCACTCATAGTCAATTGCTAACAGGGTATGTGATGCAGTAGAGGGCTTGTATCATGAAATCCATGAGATAATCCAAACATCCATCAGTAAAGGAGGGTGTGTTCTTTCTTCCTGGGGAGGGGTGTTAAGAGGGGTTCCTTAAGCCATAGATATGGAATGGCACCCTTCCATTAGAAATAATTTCCTACAAAGAACCAGATGTGGAGCTAAAGGCAGGAATAAAGGAATGCACAACTCAAGCACTGTGCCTGCTTTCAGTAAAGATGGCTTTGGACCACCCTATCCTCACCATTGAGCCAACCTTTATAGCACCCAAGCCAGTGAATCTCCAACCTTGTCCCCAGGATGAGAGAGGAAAGCATGGCTCATTGGCAGTCATGTGATTCTCTAAGAGACCGGCCTCTTGGAAGAGCCCAGACATTCCCACACCACAACGCACGATGGAGCAAAACAGAGAGGGACCCTGAAGTTCATGTCAATGCTTGGTTAGTAACAGACCCAACAACTGGACTGCTGGGCACCAAGCTGCTGGAAGACTGCTAGTGAACACGTGAGTTACCTGCCGAGAAACCATCAGACCAAAGTCTCTATAAGGTAGCAGTTATTTCTATGTTGGGAACAACCTCCTGCAAATTCCAGCAGCACTTTAGACTATTTGATAATAGCAAGGCAAATCATATGCAGGCTCATATAGACACAGAGAGAGAAATTGAAAGGGAACAGGCAAGAGCTTGGAACTAGAAGAAAAACATGAGGTACCAGTTCTTTTTTTAATATTTAACATTTGTTTATTTGGCTGGGTGTGTCTTAGTTGCTGCACACAGGATATTCATTGCATCATGCAGAATCTTTCATCTGTGCATATGGACTCTCTAGCTGTGGCAAGGGGGCTTAGTTGCTCCACAGCATGAAGGATCTTAGTTCCCTGATCAAGGGTTGAACCCATGTCCCCTGCATTGCAAGGCAGATTCTTAACCACTAGACCATCAGGGAAAAATCCCTAGGTACTAGTTCTTAATTATTCCTCCTAACACAGAGTTGGGATCCATTCTGCAGATCTGTTGCTACAAAATCACTCCTTAAGTTACACATTCAATGTAGGAGGAAATGATTTCTTTTGAAGGACATACATGGAATTTTTTTTTTCCTGAAAATTTAAAAATTTCTCATCTGATGGGTTCTCATATTTGGAAGCGTCTGTCATACCACACAGTAAATTATTTGCCAGGCTTTGAACTGTAAAACCAAAAATATTTTTTCCATACTGACTTTGGCATTGGCCTTGATCACAGAAATCAGTGTCCCCCTTCCCCCAAAACATGCACTACAGTCACTCAGAATTCTAGCAGCTGTCAGTTGGGTGCCCTGCAGCTCGGAGGGCCCTGGTCCAGATGTTCGCAAGTCATGCTACTTGGAGGTAATCTGAACAGAAAGGCTGGGAAGAGGAAGGGAAGGACGAAGGCAGCCTATCAGGAGATGTGCTTTCCCAATGTATCCTGGTAAATCTGGACTCGAGGTCAGCACCCTCGTGCCTGCTGGGTGGGAGGAAGTCAAGATACACAAAACAGGCCAGGAATATAGGAGGCAGTTGCGGTCAACCACAAAATGAGGAAGACACCAAACACTTAAAAAGAGAACACACACTGCCAGAGAAAAGGGGAGACTGGCAAAGACAGGACAATACCTAGGTATGCACCACCGCAGAACACATTTTTAACAAATCTTAAAGAGGCAGATCCTGAACGGAGCAGATCTATCATGAAAGTGTTTCTATTTTGAAGCAGAAAAAGCAGAAAAAGCACAGCTACTTGTGGCTGATTCACGTTGAGGTTTGACAGAAAACAACAAAATTCTGTAAAGCAATTATCCTTCAATTAAAAAATTAATAAATTTAAAAATATACTGAAGGACTCTGCTGGTGGTCCAGTGGTTAAGCATCTGCCTTGCAATGCAGGGGATGAGGGTTCGATCCCTGGCTGGGGAACCAAGATCCCACCTGCTTGGGGCAACTAAGCCCGAGCACTGCAACAAAAGGAGCCCCTGTGCTCTGGAGCCTGTGAGCTGCAGCTACTGAGCCCGGAAGCCACAGCTAGAGAGTGTGTGCTCTGTAACGACGATCTCATGTGCTATAAGACCCAACACGGCAGAATAAAATATAACCATAATCTGAACATCAAAAATATTTTTACTTAAGGGGCTCTGATCATTGTTTTATTTTAGTGAACGTGTAAAAATTATGAAGGATGGTGTGTTCTTAATGAAGGGACATCATGCAGCCATTCACAACGATGCTTATAATAAGGAGGCTTGATTATGTTCCATGAAAAGTCGCCAGCACCCCAAGCTGCAAATAATGTATGACCTCAGCTATGCAGAACATATTTAAGATTAGGAAGGACATATGCCACAAATGTTAATAGTTACTGCCTCTGGGTACTATAGAGTTATGAGTGATTTTTCTCATTATCCTTCTTCCTAAATTTCTTTCAGTTGACCATCTATCACTTTAATAATCAGAAAAACCATATACATATAAAAAAACAGGTTGCAGGGATGAAATATCTCCAAATATTTTAGTTCACAAACGCAGAACTGTAAGCTGTGAACATGAATATAGATGACCATTGTTTCATTTATCCTGAAATAAGAATACTGGGGCTTTCTGGAATAATAAAGGGCAAAAGCTCCTGGCAAAGTGCCTTACCTGCTCAAACAGAAAATGATTATGCAAATTACTTAGTCTTAGGAGTAGGGACTAACCATGAGGTAAATGCTTCTTAAATAGCCTACCATCCAAGGCCCTGTACTAAAAATTATAACCCTGCTCATAGAATGAATGTCACCTCATTAGAGCCCAAATGTAAAATCACCCCCAATTATAGTTGCAATATTATTAGCAAGCTTTTTTTTTTTTTTTTACCAAAACATGTTTAAAGTAGAAGCTAAATTCTGTCAGACTAATCATCATTGTGTCCTGGTAGAAAAAAAAAAAAGTCAAATGTAGAGGCTTTCACGGGATCAGCTATAATCATTCTAGAGACAGCACAGCATCGTGGAAGGTGAGACCCAGAGGGAGGGAGGGAGGTTTGGGTTTGAGCCTTGGTTCTGCCACCAACAGAGATGCATGACCTCAAGCAAGTCATTTATTCTTTCTGAGACTCTATTTCTAATTGCAAAATGAGTATAATAATGTCCACCTTGCCAAAACTGCCTTGAGAATAAGGAAAATGTATCTGAGAGTGACTAATGCCTGGCTCATACTGGACAGTTGATAAATAAATGAATAACCAAAGTGGGTGGATTTTTTCCTACTTGTCCGCTAACACCAAAGTACTTTTTCTGGTAAATATTGGGCCAACTGTAAGCTAGCCTAACTCCCATTTCTTCCCTTTTTCCCCCTGTTCACCTCCAGGATAGAGGCTAGAAAAGCTACCCGCATGGTTTCCAAACTTCTTTCTAACAAGTAACAAAGTGCTATAAGCAGAAATTGACTGGGTGGATTCCAGGAAAACTGATTTCTAAATGAAAGGGTCAGATGTCAGTGGTATTGTCTCCATACCTTCCTTCTCTGAAATGTGGAGGCAACGGCTGGGCTATAGCAGCCATCTTGTACTTATGAGGAAAGTAACAAGAACATGGCAGAGATGCCCCATCACAATAGTGTTAATCAACTTGATTGATGCCAGGAGCTGCTTATCTTTAGATTTGTACTTAATAGCTTCCCTAATAGCTCAGTTGGCAAAGAGTCTACCTGCAATGCAGGAGATCCTGGTTTGATTCCTGGGTTGGGAAGATCTGCTGGAGAAGGGAAAAGCTACCCACTCCAGTATTCTGGCCTAAAGAATTACATGGACTACACAGTCCATGAGGTTGCAAAGAGTTGGACATGACTGAGTGATTTGCAGTCACTCAAGAAAAATAAGCCCTACCTTATGTAAGCTACTTTAAAACAAACAAACAAAAAAACTTACAACCAAAGCATTCATAAAGAATATAAATCATGAGTATAATTAGGCCTGGTGCTTGCTCTCATGGAGCTTATTCTCTACTGAGAATAAGAATAATAAAAAAGGACTCACAAATAAATGTAAACTTAGAATGCACAGTCAGTCCTCCATTTCCACAGGTTCTACATCTATACTCAATCAACTGCATATGGAAAAGATTTGGGGAAAAAATTTCTAACATGCTCCAAAAATCAAAACTTGAACTTGCCGTGTGCTAGCAATTATTTACATAGCATTTACATTGTATTTACAACTGTTTTCATAGTATTTACATCATATGAGGTATTATAAGTGGGCTTCCCTGGTGGCTCAGATGGTAAAGAGTTTGCCTGCAATGCAGGAGACCCAAGTTCCATCTTGGAATTGGGAAGATCTCCTGGCGTATTGTAAGTAATCTTGAGATGACCGAATGTATTCTGGAGGACATCTGCAAATTACATCCAAATACTACATCATTTTACATAAGGAGCTTGAGAACCCGCAGATTTTAGCATCCGAAGTGGGGAAGGGTCCTGGAACTAATTGCCCCATGGATAATGAGGGACAACTATATTTTGAGTGTTTTAAGAAGGGGCTGCTTGAAACTCCTTCAAAGATGAGAGCATATGGACCAGTTGAGGGGGTCAGAGGCAGCCTCCCTGACTGCATCGTGAAGTTAAGGAAGGTGGGGGTGAAGACAAGAATTCTCAGGGGAGTAAAGGGCAGGTGAAAGGCCCTGTGGCAGCGAGGAAGAGTACAAAATAGGAGGATCTAAAAAAGGGTGGTGGGCGGGCGCAGAGAGCACGGAGAGGCAGTGCAGCAGCAGCCCCAGCCTTTTCGGCAGCGGAAGGCGACTGTTCCGTGGACTGAGGGTGGGGGATGGTTTCAGATGATTCAAGCGCGTGACAATTATTGTGCACTTTATTTCTCATCTCATGCTACCACCGATCTGAAGGAGGTACTGGTCCGCGGCCCAGAGGTTGGGGACCCCTGCAGTACAAGACCAGACGGTGGAGGTGGGCAGGGTCAACCCTCTTTGGACCTTGTATTGAAGTGTTCAGTGTCTGGCATTTTATGTTTTTTTGTATTTTGCTTTTCCCTAAGAGCAAGGGAAGCTACAGTAGTGAGTCAGGCAAAACGGTAACACGTTCAGGTCGATCCTGGTGGTCATGTGACCTCTATCTGCGGGTGTGGTGTGGCGTACAAGAGGGACAGAGAGTTGGAGAATATACTCCTGTGGCCAACGTACCTGCTGTGTCCCCAGGATCCACTCTCCTCCCTCCCCTATCAACAAAAACCCAGTTTTGTTGGGGGCAACCATGTGCTGTGCCCAGCTGAAGAGCAGTAACTGGTCCACACCAATGAGCATGTTCCTCTTACCTGTTTTCCAAGACTCCCTAGGGTCCATGAATGGCCCTGTCACCCAGATCTGGCTGATGGGACCTCAGCAGGTTTCTAAGCACTGGGGGTGAGGGGTGGGGAGGGGTGTGTGCCGAGGGCAGAGTTAGAGGGAACCAATAAAAAAGCGACCCGTAGGTGGCCAAAACAGCCAACTTGAGACCACACGGCTACAAGCAGGAATTTGAAAGCCAGCATGCTAAGGATGTAGCATATGGCAACCCACTCCAGTATTCTTGCCTGGAGAATTTCATGGACAGAAGAGCCTGGTAGGCTACAGTCCATGGGGTCGCAAAGAGTTGGACACGACTGAGCACACACACACACAAACAATGCTAAAGGATGACTGTGCTTAAAGTCAGAAATACTCTGGGTCCCTGAGGGCACTGCTTGGGCTGCTGAACTCTAGACCCTGTTCGTTTAGGCTGCCTACACTTGGGTGGTCTAGGAATTGTAGCCAAACACTTTCCTAGGTGATGCATAGCTTTCCTCACCTAACTGAAGGAAAAGAGGCTAAGAGTCCACCCTGATTTAACGTGCTCAATAAGCAACTTGCTTAATGGCTCTAAAGAGCCAGCAACGCACTAGGTAACATTCCCACTTTTACACCAGGAAAACTGCCTGACACAGCAATACAACAAGACCCAATTAAGACAAAACGCAGCAACAACTTTAGATCAACCTGCCTGATGACAATTAATAGTGGGCATCAGAAAGAACTGTTCTGCCTCAGAAATGGCAGAGATGCTCAGAACAGTTTTATAACAGATTTTTTTTTTTTTTTTAAATGAGCAGAAAAAAAGAAAATCTTCTTTGGATGCTTTTCTGTACAATAATTGAGACAGACATGTTTACAGGGAGCTGCAGAGAATCACACGTGATGGGAGAAGAGATGGCAGTTGTTGAGAGTGATAAAGGGATGCTATTCACTGTGGGTGTGATTTAAGGCATTAAGCTCAATTCAGAGCAGTTTCTGAAATGAGCATGAGTATTTGCTTTCCCTCATTAGGGGAAGAAATTAGTTTGGCACTATTGATCTCTTCGTAGAAGCACCAGGGAGAATCACTATCAAAAAGCAGGTCGGGTGTGTGAAGTTCTCTGAGACAAAATACACTGCATGGACTGAAAAAAAAAAAAAAAGCTATCACCTAGAATTTTATAAGAGGGCTCACGGTTAACTGTGCCGAAGCTTACAATTTCTAGTATATAATGTCAGTCACTGCACACATGTGCTTACCTCACATCTGTGGTCTAAGTCAACAGGATTCAAAACATGACAAAACAGAGATGTTCTTATAAACATGTGAAGAGAGAAACAGGTAGAGATGACCAGAACCCTTGTAGGAAACATATCTTAAATAACTGCACACATGCCTTTCATGTTACTGAAATCCATTAATAATGAACTATGACCTACAGAAACATCACACAAATAAAAGCAACTGGTTAGAAATACAGTGACAAGTCTTAGTTCAGCTGGTATAACAAAGTGCCACAGTCTGGATGGCTCATAAACCGTAGACATTTACTTCTCATGGTTCTGAAAGCTGGAAGTCCAAGATCAGGGTGCCAGCATGCCAAGGTTCTGGTGAAAAACCTCTTCCGGGTTGCCAACTTCTGGCAATGTCCTCACACGGCAGAAAGAAGAGTAGAGAGCTTGCTGTGGGTCCCTTTTATAAGAACGCTAAGCAGCGCAGCAGCAACAGCAAGCCTAATTATGATGGCTCCATCCTCATAACCTCACACCTCCCAAAGGTCCCAGGTTCTAACACTATCACTTTAGGGGTCAGGTTTCAACCTAATAAACTTGGAGGCGACACATTCAGTCCATAGCAGTAAACAAAGGCAGAAATGTGAAGCATGTTAAATAGACGATTTTAAATTCTCAAAATTAAGAAGATAGAAAATGTCTAACTTGGGACATTAACGGAACTATAAATGTTCCAAGATGCTAAAAAAAAAAAATTATGATTCTAACTTTAAATAATGAGAAAATTTATTTCACTAATTACAAAAAAACATAAAATGTGCCCTCCCAAAAGATTTATAGCTAAATATTTAATCTTCCTCCAAACTACCATAGCACTTTGCCTATTTCTTTCTTACAATATTAATGATCATTTACTGAGGGATTCAGGGCTTTTCTAGTGGCTCAGATGGTAAAGAATCTGCCTGTAATGTAGATCTGGGTTTGATCCCTGGGTTGGGAAAAGTCCCCTGGAGAAGGGAATGGCTACCCACGCTAGTATTCTTGCCTGGAGACTTCCATGGACAGAGGAGCCTGGTGGGCTAAAGTCCATGGAGTCCCAGAGTCGGACGTAACTGAGCAACTAACACTTTCACTTTCAAATAGTGACCAGGGTATGTGCCCAGAATCGGCTAAAACACCTGAAAAGGAAGGAGCTTAGATGTCCAGGTGAAGAAACTAAGGATCAAGAGTAGTTAAGAACACTGCCCAGTATCTGCCTCTCAGGATTCTTCTGATATCAGCAGGGAAAGGACATTGCGTTGAGTCCTTAGGACCACCCCTAGGTTGGATGACTCGGGAAGGGGACTCACAGGACTCAGCACTTCGTACTCATGGTGTGATTCATCCCAGTAAATGTACACAGAGCTGGATCAGTGAAGGGGTCAGGTGCACGTGCAGGGAGTCAGGCGCCAGCTCCCGAGAGCCCCTTCCCAGTGACTCACACAGGCCTCCTCCGGCAATGAGATGTTTCAGCACATGTGACGCGCCGTGTGTCAAAAAGCCCATTAGCGGACCCTCACCCAGGCTGCTCACGGGGAGCTGGTCCTGCAGGAGACTCTGCCTGGCACAGACCAACATCCCAGGCTCGCAGAGGAAAGGAGGAAATCTATCTATGTGGTCAGAAAGCATGCGAAAAGATGTTATACTATGTTATGCCATGCGGTATAAACCACATGTTGATGCAATCCAAGCACAGTGAGGCCTTCGTATCAGGTCTGGGAATAGTGGGAACCTCACCCTCCGCCCCTCCCCAGAATCCAGGTTCCCAGACGCCAGCCAGGGGCTGGCCTTGTGAACAGACCTTTCATACAGGAAGTCTCAGGACTGCTGGCCTGTCTTTTCTGCACAGATAGACTATTCATTAGACAGGGATGGTGCAACTGGTAATCCCAACTGGAAAAAAAATAGAGTAAGATTGGGTCACTGTCCCTACCACACACAAAAGTCAGTTCCAAACAAATTAAAGAGCTGAAATATACAAGAACTTTTATGCCTTTAGAAAAAAAATATTAGTAGAATATCTTAATAACTTCAGGACTGAGCATTTCTTAACTAAAATAAAACAGAATGCACTGATCTTATTAAAGGAAACTGACAAACTGGACTACATTAACACTTAAAACTTCCATTCATCAGAAAACCATGTAATTTTAAAAACGAAAAGATAATTAAATCTAAGGAAAGGAAGGAACAACCAATTTAAGCTGACAAAAGATTAATCTATAAAAGACGTATATAAAGAACTATTCCAAGTTACTCTAAAGACCTATATATCTCAATGGAAAAAAAAATAGGTTGAGATGAACAGACAATTCGAAAGGAGGAAATCTATCTACGTGGTCAGAAAATATGTGAAAAGATGCTTAACCTTTCCGGTAATTACAAAAAGGAAATTGAAACCACCCTGAGGACTCACTTCTGCTTCCGGCCAAGGAGGAGGAATACACACTAGGTTTACCCTCCCGCCTGGAACGATGAAAACACTGGACAAACCATATGACCTGAGAGCGTTCAAAACAGTGAACTGGGTCATGGCCGTCAGCGATCATAAGAGACAGGAAGCAAGTAGGGTGAGCCCTACAGCTGCCTGAGTACTGTGTGCAGAGTTTTCAGGTCCTGCTGAGGGGAAGGAGACCCAGAGCCTGACCGTCTTCCTGAGTTAAGAAAACGGAGCTGAAGTCCAGGCATCAAGGGCATGAGGGCAGAGATCAAGCAAGGAGGGTCCCTGACAAAGAGTCTCAGATACTCGCTGAGTGTCTCAACCCCCTACCTCCCGGCCCCAGCAAGCCTCTAGTGATAACTGATCGAGGCAGGTGAGGCAAGCATCCCAGGCCAAGGAAAGAAACTCTTCTAAGGGCTAGTGGGGAACAGTCCCCAGTGCTCACACAGGGCTGGGAGCAATTCCCAGCCAGAGAGGAAAACCTCCGAATTCATGAGCAATCGGGCAGAAGAGACATGAAGACGTTTATGTTAGCAGTGGGGGCAAAATTAGTCCCAAACCCAGCTCTGCACTGGTCCTGCATAACGAACTTACAAGCAAGACTGAAAGGATTAGCTGTTTCCAGAGAACAACTGTGTCCAAGAATGCCTCCAAAATAGTTATAGGAAGAGAAAACATCTAGCATGCAACCAGGTAAGATTCACTACATCTGGAATCCAGCGAAAAATCACCAGAATTGCAAAGAAGCAGGAAAACAACACCGAGAAGAGGGAGAAAAGGTAAGCAGTTAATTGATTAATGGGACAGAGAGAATAAGAACTGAAAACACCTTACATGTCCAACAACAAAATAATGGATAATGGTAAATTACAGTACACTCGTACGCTGGAATACTCTGTAGCAGTGAAAAATAAATGAACTAGGATGATTCGTGGGAATGTGGATCACTCTGACGTACAGCTGAATGAGAAAAGCAAGTTGTGCAAGAACGTGTATAGGATATGATACCGTTTACACAAAGTTTAAAAGCATGTAAGATAAGCCTATATGTTTCTGAGGTATACATACACATACAGCAAAAATATAGACACACAATTTTTTGAAATAAAAAACAAAAAACTCTTAATTTAGGATAGTGCCTATCTCTCAAGGAGAAGCTGCCAGCTGCCTAGCTAATAACCATTCTTTTCTTACTTGCAGAACCTACATTTTGATAGCAGTAAAAATAGTTTCTGTCAATAGCTACAATTTCCACTACAAATTCTGGTATCTCTGGGATGAAAGTCATTGGAGGGGCCTCCCTGAAAAACCCTTTTGCCACTGGCATTTTTCTCCTTCATGGAACTAAGATGTGATGGCTGTAGCTCTAGCAGCCATTCTGTAAGCATGGAAACAAGGGCCACTCCCTAAAGACAAAGGAGCACCAAGCTAGAACAGACTGGATCCCAGGAACGCCTACCACAAAACTTCTCATTACCCAAGAAGAAGATATATATTTTCCCTTTTATCTGGATATTCTGTCACATGTCCTTAATCTCTAACTGAAACTAGCACACAGGCGGCTTCAACAGCATTGTTAATGTTTTATTTTGTAAGCTGGCTGGTAGATACACGTGTATTCATTATATTAATCTCTAGGCTATTTTTGGTGTTCTTTATGCTTTTTAGTTTTTCTTAAATACTCAAACATTTAAAACTCTTAGCCCAATACTTAATCCTCAGCAAGATTTTGAAGACTCAATGATAAAATGTACAAGAAATGCCTACAGTAGGCATCTCAATAAATAAGCTGAATCAGAAATAAAATGAAAGCTTCCTAAAGTCACCAAGCTAGCAGACAGTGGTGCCAGAATTCAAACCCAATTTTGTCTGATCTCCAGCTCTAAGCAGTTCCCCAAACACCCTAAATTAACGAGTAGATAAACACAACTTTGCCTTGAAGATAAAAGTGTCTCATAATAAACTAGTTCTGGTTTAGAAAATCAAACACAACAGGAATCGAGCAGAGGTTAAAGTGCTATTTTAAAATGAAAAGCCTCATTCTTTCTATAAGAAAATCTATTAAAAGAACATCATGTGGTGTAACTGGCAAAAAAAAAAAATCCCTTGGATATTAAAAAGCCTACTTGATGTTAGTTTATAACATACACGTGCACCTGAATTGCTGTTTGAGTTTTAATGAGCTGCCATGCTGGATAAGAAACTCTTGTGTTATGTATTACTCGACCACACAAACAGGGAAGCTTTGTTTAATCTTGACAGCTCCCACTTAATTCTCCCTAACTGCCGTCTGCTCACCCACAGTTGTCTGCAGACTGGTGAGAATAAATCAATTTGTGTCAGCTTGAGCAGATCAAATTTATTAAACGCTGAAAATTAGTTTGTTGAGGGCTATCTTGGCAGGTAAACAAATGAATAAGCGGAGAGAGGCTGTATGGAATGGTCTGAAAAATCATCTATATGTTCTATTCTGCCTGGGTGGCAATTCCAAATTCGCTTGCCTTTCAGATTTACGTGCTGAAGACTGACAGCAAGATGAAGGGTTTTCTAAGCAAATTTGAACTGTCTGAACCATCATAACATCAGTACAGTGTGAGTTCTATTTTTTTCTTAGTTTCATATTACTTTGTGTGTGTGTGTGTGCTGTGTGCGTGCTTAGTCGGTCAGTCGTGTCTGACTCTGCAACCCTTTGGACTGAAGCCCACCAGGCTCCTCTGTCCATGGGATTTTTTAGGCAAGAGTACTGGAGCAGGTTGCCATTTCCTCCTCCAGGAGATCTTCCCAACCCAGGTACTGAACCCACATCTCCTGTGTCTCCTGCATTGCAGGCAGATTCTTTACCCGCTGAGCCATCGGGGAAGTCTCCTTTATCAACCACCAAAAATATTTCTCTGATTTCTTAACATGTTGTTATGGACTGAATATTTGTGTGCCCTGCTAAATTCCTATGTTGAAATTCTAATCCTCGATGTTATGGGATTAGGAGGTGGGGGACGGTCTGTGGAAGGTAATTAGATCATAAAGCAGCAATCTGGTGAATGGAATTAGCACCCTGATAAGAACAGACCCAAGAGAGGTGTGCTTCCTCTCTGCTCTCCACCAAGTACGAGTTCAAGGAGAAGGCGGCTCTCTGCAAATTGGGAGAGGTCCTCACCAGACCGAAAGATCAGAAAAACGCAGAAGCAGAGGCACCTGGGCAGAGAGCTATGGAAAGATCTTCCACTAAGCTCTGTTTCCCAGGCCCCCAGAGCTGGTGGGTTCCTCCAGCTTTCCAGGATGCCTGTATTTTAGCTTTTCCTTCAGTCCTCTGAACCACTTCTTATTCTTTCCATTGCTTTTCATTTATTTATTTCCCTCTTAAATTGGCCACTTGGTTTCCAGTTCTTGAAATCAACGAACCCTGGGCAACAAACTAAAGTGTCCTCCTCCTTCCTCTAGGCAGGTATCTTCTGGTAGACGACACCAACCCCACCTGTACGCGTGTATGGAGACGACTGCCTGTAGCTGAGTCTGCAGTGTGACCTGAGCATCTGGCAGTGGCGGGGTGGTGTCAGCAGACACCTGACTCCAGCTGAGCTGATCATGTGATCTCTTCTGGGAACCTGAAATTGGGCCTTTGGAGACGGATGCTTCTCACTGAAGAGCTGAGGTGTGAAATACTGTGAAGGTGATAGACGCTCATCCTGTACGGGCACTCAAAGCAAGAAAGCTGTCTTCCACAGAGCAGAGGCCAGGTGGGCCCAGGGCTGGCTCAGGTCATGGGCCGATGTCTGTCCTGTCTGTGTCCCCACACCTCCTCACCTTCCAGGGCCTCAGTGACCTTGCATCCCATGAACCCCTCCTGAGACCCATACGCTCCCCACCCCATCCTCAGTGCTTTTTTTTCCTCTCAAGCTAGTCTGAACAGACTCCTCTTTCTTATAACAGAGTCCCCCTCTTCCACATCCTCATAACCCCCGATTTCTCCAGAATCCCCTGTGCCCACCCCACCATCCTGTCCCCACAACATAGGGTATTTTGAATATTGTCATTCAGTCGCTAAGTCATGTATGACTCTGCAACCCCAAGGACTGCACCACGCCAGACATCCCTGTCCTTCATGTCTCTTGGAGTTTGCTCAGATTTATGTCCATTGAGTCAAGGATGCCATCCAACCATCTCATCCTCTGCTGCCTTCTTCTCCCTTTGCCTTCAATCTTCCCCGCATCAGTGTCTTTGCCAAGGAGTCGGCTTGTCGCATCCATCGGGTGGCCAAAGTATTGGAGCTTCAGCTTCAGTATCAGTCCTTCCAATGAACATTCAGGGTTGATATCCTTTAGGACTGACTGGTTTGATCTCCTTGCAGTCCAAGGGACTCTCAAGGGTCCAGGACCTATGTTCTAAATCTGTGGCATTTGTGTTTGCTTTGCCTGAATCACATGCCCTAGGGGAGCCCCTCACCCCCACATGGTTAAGAGTCTAACCTTTGGGGTTTCCAACCCTATTTGGTGACTGACACAGGAAAAGAGGAAATGCAGCTGCTTCTCCAGTGTGGATTGTGGAGAACCTGGACCCGATGAACCAAAATGGCCAAGAGCGAGGCTCTGGGTTACTGGAAAGTTTATTATGGTCATTTTTTTTTTTTTTTTTAAAAAGGAGGCGACCTCCCTGGTTCTTGACCCCTTTCCTCTCTGGTGTCTATTCTTTTAGTCTCTGATTCTTTATGTGGCACAGTGTTATCAGGCAGAAGAAAACAAAAGAGATATTTGATCCTCGAATTTCATCTCAATAACAGCCACACCCAGGTACACCGTGCCCTCTGAATTCACCCACTTGAGGTTTCATAGTCTTGGTCTGATGACAGATGAAATAACCAATACTGGTTTTGAAATTTGCTCTGTTTCTAGATCATTTTCACAGGATGCTTTCAAGGCAAACCAAAAACAGATGAAGCCCTCTTAGTTCAAGGCAGCTGTCACAAGCAACTCCTTGTTGGTTTCCGGGTTGGGGCATAGGGG
>SJYA01002875.1:896219-955822 GCA_006410615.1 Neotragus moschatus
GCATAGGGGGTAGGGGGCGGGGGGAGTCTTCCTCCTATAAGAAGGTTCCTTACCACGAACAGCAGTCATATTAAATACACTGTTGAAGGAGCACAGCTTTTAAATCTGATCTACACAAATCTGATTAAACCAACCAAGGGCATGGGTGCACAAGTACATTCTTTGGCCTTACAAAACTGCAGAGACCGTCTTGAGATCTCTGCTGCCTTCTATTTATAAAAATCCAATTTTCACCAGTGCTTCTCTACTGCCTGAGAGAAAGAGGGCAAGAGGGAGAATACCAGCTTTTCTCTGACTTAACCAATAGACCAAATTAAAGAAAGTATGAAAGTATAGCAGGAAAAGGTGGGGTCAGATGCTCCATAGAACTCCTGCACGCAGGAAGTGGTGGGGCAGGAGGCGTATTCCACATGAGGCTGAACCAGTCCCTGTCTCTCTCTCTCTCTCTCCCTGGCCTGCGGCAGCAATAGTTGAGTCAAACGGTCCCCAGTGGATGTCTGCTGGGAATGGAATTGCATCATTTTTATGACCACTATCACAGTGACCCTCGTGGTTTCACCTCTGAAATTCTCTCAGGGTGACCCTTTTACGAGCACTTCAGTTCACATCTCTATGTATCTACCAGCTATGCAGTTAGACCATGCGGTACAATAGGTATAAATACTTTGGACAAGGTTCATAGGCATATAAGTAAAACTAATTCCTTCTCTGTCACTTCTTCCCATGAAAACGGGCTAGACACGTTCAGCAACTTTGGCAGAAGTGCTTGGGACCGTGTGACGGAACACCCAGGTTAAGGGGCATATTTGAGATGGGCACTGCGGGCTCTGCTGGGTGCCTCGAAGCAGCAGACGTGGGTTCAGATACAGCCCCTCTGAGGCAGGTTCAACAGTACGTCCACAGGACAGGCGACGGGGAAGGCACGCTGTCCATAGTAGACGTGTGGACACGGGCAGCTACGGTTGTGACTAGGAGCCCCACGTGGACAGTCTCGAGGGCAAATGAGGCAACGAGACGAGTGACCTGCCAGAGGGCTGCATCTCACACCTGCAACCCTGTGCAAACGGCTCCTGGGGAAGTGGCAGCAGACACGTCTTTATTTAACAGCGGTTAGTGATTTGCTCGAGAAATGCCAGGAAAGCCAGCCAGCGACAAGATAAATCAGACAAGAGCAACCAATCAAAGGGTATTATGGGAAGCTTAGGGTACAACTTTTAACCCTTGAGACCAAAGTTACAGATCTCGACTAGATCGATCTCCCCAGACATGTCCCCAGATGCTCAGACGCTTTTCTTACTGAGAGCTGAATGTTTACATTAAATGGGTGGATCAACAATTTGCCAGGTCTCATTTTTGAAATTTTTAGTTACAATGCCCTGAAAAATGTTTTTCTTCACAAATTACCATCTGAGTCTGGGAGAATCTTTTGGTAACACGTCAAGGGTGATCAACCCGCTTTGATGGCCAGAACTGAGGAGTTTTTCAGGATGTGAGACTTTCTAGTGCTCTTAACTGGGACAGTCCACATCAAACCAGGCTGCTTCCCTGAAACTGGAGCAATACAAAACTGGAAAAGCACCATATTCTCCATCTGCCTATAAGGTTTGCCTACCAGAACAATATAGGAGGAACTTAACAGACTTGAAAATAAAAACTTATAAATAAGTCTTGGGGATGTAATGTATAGCATGGTATACATTATTATATATGTATTATACATATATATTATATATTTATTATATTACATAGGTATATATTATATATTATACATATGTTATATATACATGTATTATATACATGTATTAGTATGACAGCTAATAATGCTGTGTTGCATATTTGAAAGTTGCTTAGAAAATAGATCTTATAAGTTCTATAGGAAAAAATTGTGTAATTATGTTTGGTGACAAATATTAACTAGACTTATTATGATTATCATTTCACAATATATACAAGTATCAAATCATTGTGTTGTACACCTAAAACTAATAGAACATTATACACCAAGTATACCTCAATTGAAAAAAAAAAAGATTCAGGGATTCCCTTGTGGCACAGTGGATAAAAATCTGCCTGCCAGTGCAGGGGACATAGGTTCGATCCCTGGTCCAGGAAGACCCCACATGTAGCAGGGCAACTAAGCCCGTGAACCACAGCTACTGAAGCCCACACTTGAGAGCCTGGGAACTGCAACTACTGAAGCCCGAGTGCCTAGAGCCTGTGCTCCTCAGCAAGAGAAGCCAGGAAGCCTGCACACCTCAACCAGAGAGGGAGCCCTCACTCACTCACAACTAGAGAAAGTCCGTGCAAAGCAATGAAGACACACTGCAGCCAATAAATAAATAAATAATTTTTTTAAAAATTCCGATTCAAAAAATGAAAAAAAGAAAAAGAAAGCCCATATGACTTAAGGCTTTGGGTTTTCAGAGCCTCAGACCCTAGGCACTGATATTCCACGTGGGGGTCTTAGCAGCAGAGGTCTCAGTGAAGGAATAATGGTCTGCACCATGATGAGCGTCATTCCCTCCAGATCAAACCAGTCCTAACAGCAACCCTGTAAAAAGTCCTCCTAGCATGCTGTCAGAGGATGTCAGATTAAAACACTGTGTCATTATTTACAGGAGACGGTGGTGTGTCAGAACATTTGGCTGAAAAGACCGTGTTTCCAAATAAATTTGGTAGCTAGCTAGGGCTGATCTAAAGCCAGCAAAACAAACAGCAAGGAAAGGCAGAAAAGGATCCAGTCATTTGGACGAATCACGTAATCAAATGACTTCCAGTGGCGCAATGGTAAAGAATCTGCCTGCCAATATAGGAGACACAAGAGACTCTGGTTCGATCCCTGGGTCGGGTAGATCCCCTGGAGTAGGAAATGGTGACCCACACTCCAGGATTCTTGCCTGGAAAATTCCATGGACGAAAGAGCCATGTGGGCTACAGTCCATGGGGCCTCAAAGAGCTGGACATGACTGAGCACGGACACACATGTAACCAAATACACTGTTTCATCACAGGGCTCCCTGCTATTTTTCTGTGTAAGCTTTTGGAGGTCAAAGAAAGAGAAAACAGAGCCCCTTTCTAAACCTCACATTTCCACTTCCTGCAGGAAAAAAGGACAAGCACCACTGCCTGGTCCGGCATAGCGTTGTGAGGATGACGGAAACCAAGCCAGGACATCACTCTCTAACTGCTCCAGGGAGGTCCGCCAAGGGCCNCGGACACACATGTAACCAAATACACTGTTTCATCACAGGGCTCCCTGCTATTTTTCTGTGTAAGCTTTTGGAGGTCAAAGAAAGAGAAAACAGAGCCCCTTTCTAAACCTCACATTTCCTTCCTGCAGGAAAAAAGGACAAGCACCACTGCCTGGTCCGGCATAGCGTTGTGAGGATGACGGAAACCAAGCCAGGACATCACTCTCTAACTGCTCCAGGGAGGTCCGCCAAGGGCCCTGTAACTTATGACCTTGTCTGATCCTCTAAACAAGCCAGGAACATAGATACCATCTCCTCTGGCTTCGAGAGAAGGAAGCAGACACTCAGTGACATCTAGGACGTTGTCCATGGCCAAATAGCTCGTAAATAACACTTAGTTTTAAATCCAAGTCTGCCTCACTCCAAAAAGCTTATATGCTTTGAGCTCCTGCCGTGTGTCAGACACTGGTACGTTCTAGGATACAAATGGATGAATGGCAGAGAATCTGTCCTCAAGTGGTTCACAGTTCAGTTCAGTCGCTCAGTCGTGTCCGACTCTGCGATCCCATGAATTGCAGCACGCCAGGCCTCCCTGTCCATCACCAACTCCCGGAGTTCACTCAAACTCATGTCCATCGAGTCAGTGATGCCATCCAGCCATCTCATCCTCTGTCGTCCCCTTCAAGTGGTTCACAGGCTGGGAGCAAATACAAGAAGGGCCACCGTAATCGTCACTAACAATGACTGACGACTCCCCTGATGGTACAGTGGATGGGCGTCCACCTGCCAAGGCAGGGGCACAGGTCTGATCCCTGGTTTGGCAGGATTCCACATGCTGCAGGGCAACTAAACCCATGCACCACAACTACTGAGCCCACGTGATGCAACCACTAAAGCCTCCGCGCCTAGAGCCCATGCTCTGACCAAGAGAAGACACTGCAATGAGAAGCAGCCCGTGCACCACAACAAAGATCCAGTGTGACCGTAAAAAATAAATAAAATTTTTAGAACGAAGAAAAAAAAAAAAAATGACTGAGTGCTTACCAGGTGCCAGATACTGTGTGAAATGTTCCCCAGTCAGTATTTCAGGTAATCCTCCTACATGTCCACAGGGACAGCTGCCATTTTCCATGTTGTACAGGGCCTGAGGCTTAGAGAGTTAAGTAACTCAAAGTCACAGGGTGAATCAGTCATGTCTTCTGATTCCAGTACCCAGACTCTTAACTGGACAGCGCATCAGACAAATGCAGAGGATGATACGGGCTCCAAACCACATTAGTGAAGCAGACCATTGAGTTCAAGGTAGAAAGAATCACTTTTAAAAAACCTGGTACTTTGGAAGTTTTCAAGGAGAGGAAGGGGAGCTGAATCCAAAGGAAGGCAAGATGAGGACAAGCATGACAATGACGGCAGCATAATGAAGCCGGAGGGGGAGGGGGGCTGGATGGCTCAGGCATTATTTATTCCAGGCCTACATGCTGCTAGCCCTGAATGTTCATCGTCTCACCTTATTTCCACAACACAACAAGCCTCTCAAGTTGGGTGCCAGGACTTCGCTGGTGGTCCAGTGGCTAAGACTCCATGCTCCCAATACATGGGGGCCGGGTTCGATCCCTGGTCAGGGAACTAGATCCCACCATGCCGCAACAGCAGCTAAAGATCCCATGTGCTGCAACTAGGACCTTGCACAGCCAAATAAATGTTTTTTCCTTTTTAAAATAATAAAGTGGGCACCACTGTCGGCCTCATTTAACAGAGGAAGAAGACCAAGGCCGCATGGCCCATGCCCAGCACCTCTGTGGGCACAGGGCAAAATGAACATGGGAAACACATGCCATCTCTGGATAGGAGAATTGCAAAGGCAGGCTGCAGGGAGGGGAGCAGGACTGAGGTCGGTCTGTAATGAGAACACTACAAGGGTGGTGGGACCAACCCTGTGGCACAGAGAGGGTGGCAATGGAAGCGACAGTCTGATGAGGGGCCATGCTGTCAGCAGAGAATGCAATTGGGAGGCAGCTGCACAAGTTCTGGCACGAGTGTCTGGGGCTAAGAGGCGAATCAGGGCGACAAGGGGACCGGGCAGGACTGGGAAGGGGTTGGGTAAAGAGGAAAGATAGCTCAAGACTGAATCCAAGGGCTTCCCTGGTAGCTCAGGGGTAGAGAATCCACCTGCCAATGCAGGGTTGGATCCCTGGTCCGGGAGGCAGGGCCTACATGCCGTGGAGCTACTAAGCCCGAGTCCCACAACTGCTGAGCCTGTGCTGTAGAGCCTGGGAGCCGCAACTACTGACCCCATCTGCCACGGCTACTGAAGCCCACAGGCCCAAGAGCCCATGCTCCACAACAAGAGAGACCACCGCAATGAGAAAACCGCACAACGCAACTAGAGAGCAGCCCCGGCTTGCAGCAAGGGCAGAAACACCCTCGAAGCAATGAAGGCCCAGTACAATGGGGAAAAAAAAAAGAATCCAAAAAGGTCGATCCTTATAACTGAGGGAACAATGAATGGGAAGGAAGCTCTAAGAAGACAGTGGGTTTGGTTTTCACGTGATGAAACTGAGATGGAGTGGGACAGACAGACCTGGGGAGAAGCACGGAGCAGACTGTGCCCAGGGCGGTGAGTGGGCAGCACTGGGAGAAGGGGCTGTGGTATCATCTGTCGGCCAGGTTCTCTGTTGTGCACAGTGCACTCTGGCTGCTTTGGACAGAGAAGCAATTTATAAAGGACACTGGGTAGCTGGGGGTCTTACAGAGAGCTGGAGAACCAGGTTTTAAAGCTAAGAAGGCAGAAGCAGCACCTCCAATCATGAGCAAAAATGCTTCCATGGAGAAGGGCTGACCTGGGCTCAGACCCTCCCAGGTTACCCGCTGACACCGCTGCTGGTGATGCTGGATGCTAATAACGCTGGGACCCCATCCACTGCTGCCCCCGGAAGTGGATGTAACTGCCAACCCCTGACTGAGACAGATCCTGCTCTCTGTGTCAACAGCTGAAGATTCAAAATCTGCTTCAAGTGGTCTGGGGGGTTGAGCCTGGGTCACAAGCCCAGGTCCTAGCTGCATGGGAGGCTGGAAAGAGCATCGGGGCATCTGGCTTCAGTCACAGCAAGACACCCACGGGAGGGAAAGTGGAGTTCAAAGTAATGGAAGGTCAAGATGAAGGGTGGGACTTCCCTGACAGTCTAGTGGTTAAGACTCCATGCTCCCACTGCAGGGGGNGGAAAGAGCATCGGGGCATCTGGCTTCAGTCACAGCAAGACACCCACGGGAGGGAAAGTGGAGTTCAAAGTAATGGAAGGTCAAGATGAAGGGTGGGACTTCCCTGACAGTCTAGTGGTTAAGACTCCATGCTCCCACTGCAGGGGGAGAGGGTTCGATCTCTGGTCAGGAAGCTAACATTCCACATGCCACCATGTGGTACCGCCAAAAAGGGGGGAGAGGGAAAGATGGAGGATAAATGTCCACTGCAAGTGCCTTGTTCTGTCTTTTCTAAATAATTGATGGTTAATTTGCCCCTCACAGGCAGAAACATTTTTTATGTCTCAGAATGAACAGAGCTTAAGATGGCAGCCACGTTCATCACTGGTGGAGTCCGGAGGCTGCTATAAAGATATGGTCTATTTTCCTTTGGTTGGGGGCCCAGTGGTCCCAGGGCCAGCAGGCCTGGTCACTGAGAATAACAAAACTGTCCTCTGTTCAGAAGTGTTGGCACCAGGTATGTGGAAATCCCTGGATTAGAGACTCTGGGGACCGTTTTTAATTTACCGGTAAGTGGAGTTCTAAAATGTGACATCTTTGAGTACCGCTGCCCGGGTCTGTTAAACAAAGAGGAGCAATTCCCATGCCAGCATCATCCTAAAGCTGATAACGCTAAGGGGTCTCAGGGCTGGTGGGATGGCTTCAACTGTGACTAAACAGCACCGTTTCCAATCGCAGAAACGTGCTTCACCCTTACCACAGATGCTGTATCTGGAATACAGAGACGGGCCATTTTAGGTTTTGGAGGTTTAGCTCCAAAAGCACAGCTGGGGCTAGCAGTCATCAAGTTTGAGATGGGAACTCCTGTCCTCCCCCTCCAGCACTTCCTTCCCTAGACTCACATAACCTAGGCCTGTAGGATGGCGGCAGATAAAGGATGCACCCTTGGACAGCTGTGACTCCTCCTCGGAGGTCCAGAGAAAGGGGTCCAGGCTCTGAGTTACTGAGCTGGGCTCAGCCCCAGGATCACCTCCCGGCGGGCAGAGCTGGGCAAGCTGTCTGACCTGACCGTTTGCTCATCTGGAAAAAGGGTAAGCACTATTCTTTCATCGTAATACAGCTACCTTAGCAGCTCTGCCCTACCACGAGCCCTACTCTTTAGAGTAATGAGCTCTTCCCAACTTCCAGGGGGTCACTTAGTTGAGCTAATGATAGGAAGGAATCAAGGAAGACTGGTTTCTTTTTTTTTTTTTGCAGTGATTGCATCAGAAATAATAGGGGGTGGGGGGACGTCCCTGGTGGTCCAATCGTTAGGAACCTGCCTGCCAGTGTGGGGGACACAGGTTCAATCCCTGGTCACAGAACTAAGATCTCACACGCTGTGGGGCAACTAAGCCCCTGTGGCACAGCTACTGAGCCTGTGTGCCTAGAGCCCATGCTCCACAGCAAGAGAAGCCACTGCAGTAAGGCCCGAGCACTGCCCCCAGAGAGCAGCCCCTGCGCGCCACAACTGAAGTAAAGCGAGGCCCAGCACACACAGGAAAGGAATGGGGAGTTCTCTCTGGTGGTCCAGGGGTTAGGACTCTTCACTTTCACTGCTGAGGGCAAGAGTTCCATCCCTGGATCCCTAGTCAGTGAACTAAGATCCCACAAGCTGTATCACACAAGACAGCCGAAAAAAGAGAGAGAGAGAGAAGATTAAAACAAACAAACAAACAAACAAAAAAACCCAATGAAGCACTGACACCTGCTTCAATACAGATAAACCATGGAAACATCAAGCTCCGTGAAAGAAGCCAGTTACAAAAGATCACACATTATATGATTTCATTTACACAAAATGGCCGGAACAGACAAATCCATAAACACACAAAGGAGATTAGTGGCTGCCTAGGGCTGGAGATAAGGACTGGGGGGGAGGGATGCAGAGAGGAATGGTTAATCTGGGAAAGCAGGCTTCTTTAGGGGCTGACGAAAATGTTCTAAAATTGACAGTGGTGGTGTTTGCACAACTCTGTGGGATATACGAAAAGTCATGGAATTAGACACTTTAAGTGGGTAAATTATATGATATGAATTAGATCTCAATAAAAAAATAACTGGTGGAAGTAACTGTAGTTATTGGATGGTATTAAATGCCAGACAGTGTTTTGAGCACTTAAAAGTTTTATGAGACGCCTATCCTAGTGGTATCGTTATTATCTGCATTTTATAGATAAGGAAGCTCAGCCACTGAGAGAGAAGTCAATTGCCCAAGGTTACCCAGTCAGTAAACAGGGGATCCCGCATGTGAATCTGACTTCAGAGCCGTGTCCTTAATAGCTGCACGCGCACACAGAAGTGCACTGGTCACCGCAGGACTCGGGGCCCAACGTAAATGCCCTCCGTAGGGGACCATTCAAACACATGCTGGTACCTCGCCCAGTGAAGAGAGTGCCACACGTCTGAAGCCGATGCTACGGAGACAGCAGACGCAGCGCTGCGTGTTTCTTCCTTCTGCACAAAGCACTCTACATGCAAGCGTACGTGAGCTTGACAACTTTCTGCTACTTTTCATGAAAAATTAATAACTATGGGTTTCCACTAAGAAGCACGTCAGCGTTGGGGTGGAACACTGATGTCTGCTCCCCTCTGAAAACCTTTTGCTTGCGTGCGTGCGTGCTATTTCACTTCAGTCGTGTCCGTCTCTTTGCGATCCTACGGACTGTAGCTCACCAGGCTCCTCTGTCCATGAGATTCTCCAGGGAAGAATACTGGAGTGGATGGCCATGCCCTCCTCCAGGGGATATTCCCTCCTCCAGGGGATATTCCTGACCCAGGGATCGAACCCAAGTCTCTTATATCTCCTGCACTGGCAGGCGGGTTCTTTACCACTGAACCACCAAAAACCTTTTAGGACTGTCTGGTTTTTTGAACCACGAGCAGGGCAGGGACTATCTCATACTATGCTGATTTTAAGGCAGCCTTCTCTAACCCACCCAATCAGGACTGCATCTGCTCATGGCACCATGCCTGGAATCACCATGCCTTAAATCACTAAGACTACTGTTTTATATCATTTGTAGAGCTTTTCACTTCCCTCTTCTCTCCCTAACTATAAGCTTCCTGAGGACAGGCGTGGAGTGTGTTTCTTGCTAAGCGGTGCTAGCACACAAGCAGACCCTCCACACATACTTGCTATTATTGATCAGACAAACAAATAAGTAAATGGATTAAGGCTGAATTACCTAACTTCACCTGCCAACGGTCAAGGGCACAAGCAGTGACGGATGGAACAGGTAGACACTTGGCTGGAAAGCCCCAGGATCAGGAACACACTGTCTCAAGCAGCCTTCAGTGGAGCTCAGGAAAATGATTTACTCCTTCAATTAAAAACATTTGCTTTCATCTAGTCCCAGAGAATTTATGGCGCCATAATCCTTTCCATCTCAAATCCTTTCCATTATCTTTTCCTAATTAATTGAGGTATGTAAATTCGTTTGATCTAAATCTTTGCCAGCATAAACATTACTCACGTGGTGATTCTGCAGCACATTGCTGGCTGATCAAGTTTAATCAGGTTCTACCAGTTTTTAAATTATACATGATATTAGACAAGATTCATTTAACTCTGTATCTAACAGCTACAACTTATTACACTGGCTGCTCCCAGACATTTATAGCAAATCGCTGTTGAATCATTCCTATGAATCAACTTATTGTTGCTGTTTAGTCGCAAAGTCATGTCCAACTCACTGCGACCCCATGGACTATAGCCTAGCAGGCTCCTCTATCTATAGGATTCCCCAAGCAAGAATATTGGAGTGGGTTGCCGTTTCCTTCTCCAGGGGATCTTCCTGACCCAGGGATCGAAAGCCTGTCTTCTGCACTGCAGGTGGGTTCTTTGCCACTGAGCCATAGAGGGAAACCCATGAACCAACTTAGGATACAACTAAGAAACTGTTTTGACACAATAGGAGACTTTGGTATGATATAAAATATACTTTGATGTATTTTTGGCAAAAAAAAAAAGATTAAGAAAAGTATATTATCCAAGTGAAACTTCTCAAGCTATTACCTTACAGATCAATACAAAATCTCTTCACAAAAATATTTATGGATTAGGACAGCAGTATTTCACCCAAATAATACACAAAGAAAGGAGCAGTAAATTTTTTTTATACAACTCAAATAATATATGGGGAGCAATGTGTAGAATTCCAAAGCTGCAGACAGTTCTGGAGGTGATGAAACGCGCATCTGCAGTGGCTTCAGCACTGAAACGTGCTCCCTTTCCCAGCCTCTCGCTATCTTTCTCACGGCACATTCCGTCACTTGACCAATTACTTGGGAACTGAATTCCTTCAGGATCACACTTCTTTTTCATCTTTCATTTGCTTGGAGATAATAGGCCCATCATGGAGGTGAAATGTCCCAATTCCAGAAAATGAGTGTTCAGAGCAAAAACAATAAAAGGAAAGGTTAAATATTCCAATCGGCTAAGCTCAAGCTACAAAGAGGCTCGTTTTGTCTACGCTGCATCGGTGTGCCAGGGACTCTGTACGCTCCGGGAGCACCCCCTGGCCACCTCAGGAGCCCCCAAGGACGGGCACAGTGTGGAAGTGGGCTCCAGAGCTGATCTGCTCAGTGGCCTGCGTTGCTCAGTGGGTTGGCCTGGTGTCTCGGAGCAGACGACCAGGGGTGTTTGGCCTAAAAGGCCTCTACGATCACGGTCCGCTACGAAGGAAAGAAGTCGGGATCCAACCTGAGAGAGAGGTATGCTCAGCTGCTCGGTCGTGTCAGACTCTTTGTCACTCCATGGACTGTAGCCCACCAGGCTCTTCTGTCCATGGGGTTCTCCCAGGCTAGAACACTGGAGAGGGTAGCCATTCCCTCCTCCAGGGGATCTCCCCGACCCAGGGACTGAACCCGAGTTTCTTATTCTTTACCACTGAGCCACCCGGGAAGAAAGGTAGTCAGTCCGTAGAACAGGGGTGGAAATCCCAAGACGACAGCTGTGAAGCTTAGAGAACAACCAGCCAGGAAACAGAGGGCTCTAGGAGAAATTTCTTTAAGAAGCTGAAACCAATAGAATGCCTAATATTTTTAAAGGTACTGACATGAAATGTAAGCCATTCTAGCTCTGGGAGAAGGCACTGAGGTTGAACCAGTATATTTAAAAACTGAGAAAGCGTCCTCAGATGGCAGACAAAAACGAGAGTACTCTGATCATAAGTGATTTCTGCTCCTTGGTTCCTTATTCCTCTGTTGAGTCACAGAGGCCATGAGGAAAAAAGCTTGTTGTTTTTTGTTTAGATCATCTTCCCATTCCAGTCTCCAAAGCACCTGTGCAAATACATTGGATTTTGCCCAGTGTGACGGGCTTGCTGGTCAGATAAGCCTACTCATAGACCTCACACCCAGGTTACAACTCTTACTTGGAGATGTCCCCTTGTTGGACATCATATTACTTAGCGCCCCAGAAGGGAGCCTCATTAACGTTTCTTTTAAATCCAAGATTTCCCAAGGGACTTCCCTGGCAACCCAGTGGTTAAGACTCTGCGCTTCCACTGTAGAGTGTGTGAGTTCAATCTGTGGTTGGGGAACTAACATCCCACATGCCATGCAGCAAGACCAAACAGAAAAATAAATAAACAAAAATTTAAAAAATAAAACCCATCTAAGATGTTCCAGAAAAATCTGTGATCCTCTCAGACATAGGTATGACTTTGTTTCTTTGATAGCAGTTTCTTTTCTGCCTGGCTACGTCTGTGTTCAGTTGCATCAGTTGTTTCTGACTCTTTGCCACCCCAAGGACTGTAGCCCACCAGGCTCCTCTGTCCATGGGATTTCCCAGGCAGGAATCCTGGAGTGGGTTGCCATTCCCTTCTCCAGGGGATCTTCCTGAGATCTTCCAGAGATCGAACTCACTTCTTGCACAATGGCACGCAGGTTCTTTACCACTGAACCACCTGGGAAGCCCCTTTGTCTGGCTAACTCTCCATCTCATCAACCACAACAGCCCTGAGGACCTGCCTCCCTCCCTGCAGCCCTGACTTCCTGTGTGAACTTATATTTTCTCTGGTCCTGATTGGTTGTTCCTTACTTTTATTTTCCCATTGTCTGTTTCTGTCTGCTTTAAGCCTTCTCAAATGCTTCCTGGAACAAACAAGCAAGTAAGACAAGACTCTCTCAATTTCAGTTTTTGATCCAAGCACTGGAGAGAAAGCTTATGAAAGGGTTTTGGGTTTTTCGCCCCCTTAATCAAAAGACGACTGTTAAGTAGCTCCTGTTATTCAGCTCATTTCAAGGACTACTCAAATGTCCACATTTTCCTAGCTACAACTAAGAAGTGTTGCAGCTCTTAATTAAAGGTACAGTTTCTGGCATCAAATTTATACTTTGGTCAATTATACGACTAGTCAGACAAGAGCATGTTCACAAGTATACATGGATAAGGGCTCAATCTGGGATTCACAGGGATCTGTGCATCTACATGGGAAAAAAAAAAAAAAATTTCCACTGACCTCTAAGCGAAATTCAGCATTTCCTCCTACCATGATGTCAGGCAGAAAACCACAGAGGTATTCATGCTCCTGTGACTCTGAAACCAACAGAAATCACGAGGGCTTTTCACATCCTGTTACAGTTGTTAACAATACCTCGAAATGCTGCTCAAGCCAGCACCACTTTGAAAGTATGGTAGTTACTAACCTCGCCATTAGACTGTGTTCTGTAATAACAGATCAACAAAGAGGCATGTATTTCTCTAGCAAATAAATTTTAAAATATTTTGATGACTGTATTTCAAGATTATTTGTTTCTGTGAAATTTCATACATTCTATTCTATGCACTTAGAACACTATTGTGAGAGGTGATCCAGAGGCTTCACCAAGCGGTCAAAGGGGTTTGGGCACAGCACAGACAGATGTCCTGTCTCTGGCAGCAGGCACAGTGCCTCTGCCATGAGGCCCCATGGCAGACCCTGGCAGGGGTGGGAGGACGATCACATTGCTTCAGACTACAAACAGCATCAGAAACAACTTTGCAAGTGATGATCTCAGTTTGCTAATGAGTAACAGTAGATCAGTTAGCTCAAACCACTTTCAATCAGCTCCAGCAGAAGGAAGGCATTGCCGTTGATTGCCTGGATTTTTCAGCAGCACTGATAATGGACACGAAGGATCCCAGGAGTCCTGGGCTAGCTGACTGCTCCAGGTTGCCACCATCAAATGTTCAGCCTGCATACAATCTACCAGAAGAGCTGAGGTCAGCAGCCAGGACCAGCCCAGGGCCTGGTGGTATTTCCACCAAGACGCATCACTTTCCTGCATCCAAAACAGAAACCCCCTGTAACATTTCTATTAAGTTGTGTGGTAAATTGCCTTTAAATCATGGCATTTCTTAGAGCCTGGTATAGGCACATAAAAATAACAATACAAGGCTAATTATACAGCCGAGGAACTAAACGTGAGTTAACTGCTGCTGCTGCTGAGTCGCTTCAGTCGTGTCTGACTCTGTGTGACCCCATAGACAGCAGCCCACCAGGCTCCCCCGTCCCTGGGACTCTCTAGGCAAGAACACTGGAGTGGGTTGCCATTTCCTTCTCCAATGCATGAAAGTGAAAAGTGAAAGTGAAGTTGCTCAGTCGTGTCTGACTCTAGCGACCCCATGGACTGCAGCTTACCAGGCTTCTCCGTCCATGAGACTTTCCAGGCAAGAGTACTGGAGTGCGTCACCATTGCCTTTTCCTTGAGTTAACTGGACTTCTTTTAAAAAACAACAACAGGAAAAAATCCTACTGTAAGAGGAAAAAAGGGCTCCTGTCCAGTGGAAACCTGAATATCTAGGGTGTGGTAGGCAGTGTGGGCGGAGATGGCAATGGCACCCCACTCCAGTACTCTTGCCTGGAAAATCCCATGGACAGAGGAGCCTGGTAGGCTGTGGTCCATGTGGTCGCTAGAGTCAGACACGATTGAGCGACTTCACTTTCACTTTTCACTTTCATGCATTGGAGAAGGAAATGGCAACCCACTCCAGTGTTCTTGCCTGGAGAATCCCAGGGACGGGGGAGCCTGGTGAGCTGCTGTCTATGAGGTCACACAGAGTCGGACACGACTGAAGCGACTTAGCAGCTTAGCAGCAGGCAGTGCAGGCAGAGATGATGTTGCACAGAAGAAAGTGTGGCTAATCCCTGAGAGGGGTCCTCCCAGGAACTGCAGAGCCAACTGCCCGGTGTTCACACACTACAAGTGCTAGAGCAGGTCTCAAACCAGCCGATCCGTTTTGACTTCAAGCCTAAAAACAGCTGACCTGAGCACACAAGAACCTCTGCTGGCAGTGCTGTTAAGATGATCACTCCAGAGGAGAACTGAGGAGAGAGAGGAATGCAGGGAAACTGCATGGATGCAATGCAGTTATTAAAAGCCTGACATAAGCCTCTGTGTATCAACGTAAAAGGATTTTTCTGGTGGATGCAAGGGAAAAAGCAAGGCACTGAACAGTGTGTACAGAATGATGACATTTATATAAGACCAGGTTGTTCAAAAACATGTATATTTCAACTATGGGGACCCCAACGGATGGATCTAGGTGGCGGTTACACAGTTTATTATACTCACAGATACATTATAGAGTTTAAATCTTTACAGAAAGAACATATTCACATATTGTTTGTGTGTTACCAGTCACTCAGTTGTGTCCAACTCTGTGATCTCATGGACCGTAGCCCGCTAGGCTCCTCTGTCCATGGAATTTTTCAGATAAGAATACTAGAGCGGGTTCCCATTTCCTACTCCAGGGGATCTTCCTGACCCAGAGATCGAACACACGTCTCCTGCAGTTCCTGCACTGGCAGGTGGATTCTTTACCACTATGCCACCTGGGAAGCCCCATATTACCTGTGTAATTTAAAAATCTAATAAAATAACAATAAAACAGATCCATAGCTACCTGAGTTTCAATCCTACAAAAGATGAGAATGATCAAAAATAATAAAAAGCTCATGTTTCCCAGTGTCCCTATTCCTTATTTCTAGGTCAAGCATAATCTTTTGTCTGTTTTATTCACTGATGTAGCACAGGCATCCAGAACAGTGCCTGGATCAGAGCAAGCATTCAATGCTGCTGCTAAGTCACTCTAGTCATGTCCGATTCTGTGCGACCCCATAGATGACAGCCCACCAGGCTCCCCCATCCCTGGGATTCTCCAGGCAAGAACACTGGAGTGGGTTGCCATTTCCTTCTCCAATGCATGAAAGTGAAAAGTGAAAATGAAGTCGCTCAGTCATGTCCAACTCTTCACGACCCCATGGACTGCAGCCTACCAGGCTCCTCCATCCGTGGGATTTTCCAGGCAAGAGTACTGGAGTGGGGTGCCATTGCCTTCTCCGAAGCATTCAATAGAGATGTGTTAAATAAGTGAACTGATTACTCATCTAATCCAGAAACTGGTATCTGGTACCTAACATGTGCCAGCCACTTGCTAAGGACTCTGGTAAACACAGTGTTTCACCTGACCTCCGTTCATTCGATTCACACCCTTCACATACCCACAGTGTTGGGTGTTAGATAAAAAATCTGTTGCCCTTTAGGAAGAAAGAACTCAGCTTGGGGAAAGTGAACTGTAAAGGTTGGAAGGAGGCGATAAAGCCTTTTCCCAGCCACAGGCTTAATCCTGGCTTTGGTTTTCCAAAATGTGCCTCTAAGGCTTTACTTATCACAGTCTGTCTTGCACCAGAATTACATTCATGTGTTTGCGCCTGCCCAGCTGAAAATGAACACAAGCTTTCCTGGACGGTGTGAATGACCAGAGGAAAAATGGCTTATTCTTTGCCTGATGCCAAGTATGCCAAAGCATTCCATCTTGCTGTATCCCCCAGTTCCACCCATTCATCATGGAATCAGAGACCTGCAGTGGGGAAGGAATCTTGACAGTCATGTGGCCAGGGCTACTTGTATCTGGACCTCGGCCCAGCTCTTCACATGTAATTTAAGATGGTGTGTGTGTGTGTGTGTGTGTGTGTGTGTGTGTGTGTGTCTTGTATCTGGACCTTGGCCCAGCTCTTCACATCTAATTTAAGATGGTGTGTGTGTGTGTGTCTGTGTATGTGTGCGTGTGTGTGTGTGTGTGTGTCTTGTATCTGGACCTCGGCCCAGCTCTTCACATCTAATTTAAGATGGTGTGTGTGTATGTGTGTGTGTGTGTGTGTGTGTGTCTGTGTGTGTGTGCGTGTGTGTGTGTCTTGTATCTGGACCTCGGCCCAGCTCTTCACATGTAATTTAAGATGGTGTGTGTGTGTGTGTGTGTGTGTGTGTGTGTGTATTAGTTGCTCAGTCATATCTGACTCTTTGCAACCTCATGGACTGTAGCCTGCCAGGCTCCTCTGTCCATGGGATTCTCCAGGCAAGAATACTGGAGTGGGTTGCCATTCCCTTCTCCAGGGGATTTTCCCAACCCAGGGATCAAACTGGGGTCTCCTGCATTGCAGGCAGATGCTTTACTATCTGAACCACCAGGGAAGCCCCTAAATTAAGGTGCGGGGCTACCAAAGCAGATGAAATCGAATCTGCCAGCTCTCATGGGAAAACACAATTCCACGTGTCAGCAGTTCAGCTGCTCACTCGCACAGTGTCTCCCACTCCTAATCACCACGCCGCTGGTCCCTTTAACTCTCCAGCCTTTCACAGCCGTATCTGCAGAAACCCAGTCTTCTCTACCTTGAAGTGAAGACTTTTCCACCTAAATGGATTATCCTGCAGTTACCTGTAGCATACATCATCTTTGTGCACGGACCCTCTCTTTCAATTCGTCAGAATCATTTCCAAATTCAATTTCATTTTCATATTCAGTCACTCTGGTCCCAACAGGAATGGTTGCCCAACTTCAAATATAAGTTGCCTGGGAACACAGATGCTCAACTTCAAATATAAGTTGCCTGGGAACACTTTTAACTTTGAAAAGAAAATGTGGCCACTGTGCAATGGGTGTGCAGAGGTGAACTTGGGAGAGGACATTAAACGGGAGGGAAGGAAGAACCTTCTGCTTCTCGTGATGAAAGGTTGCTTTACCTATAAATTCCGAAAGATCAACACTGCAAGTTCACATGTACTTATATAAAATGCTTTGGGCCAGAGTTGATTTGAAAACTAGAGTTGTTTTTTGTTTGTTTGGGATTTTTAAAAATTTTTTTTGGCTGTGTGACATGTAGGATCCTACTTCCTCAACCAGGGACTGAATCAGTGCCCTCTGCATTGGAAGAGCACAGCCCTAAACACTGGACTGCCACGGAAGTCCCCAAATCTAGCTTTTCAAGCTTTAAAATAGCAATACCAGGCAGAGTGTGCTCTGCGTGCTCAGTCGCATCTGACTCTTTGTGACCTCATGGACTGTAGCTCCACCAGGCTCTTCTGTCCATGGGATCTCCCAGGCAAGAATAAGAGAGTGGATTGCCATTTTCTTCTCCAGGGAATCTTCTCAACCCAGGGATTACACTTGGGTCTCAAACCTGGGTCTCCTGCATCTCTTGCATTGGCAGGTGGATTCTTTACCACTGAGCCACCTGGGAAACTAGTAAAGCACTTATTAAACCAATGCTAAGGCAGGCTGAAAGACAATAGTGAAAAAGCTGGCTTAAAACTCAACATTCAAAAAACGGAGATCAGGGCATCCGGTCCCAACATTTCATGGCAAATAGATGGGAAAACAATGAAAACAGTGACAGACTTTATTTTCTTGGGCTCCAAAATCACTGCAGATGGTGACTGCAGCCACAATATTAAAAGACACTTGTTCCTTGAAAAAAAAGCTATGATAAACCTAGACAGCCTATTAAAAGGCAGAGACATGACTTTTCCAGCAAAGGTCCATACAGGCAAAGCAATGGTTTTTCCAGTAGTCATGTACGGATGTGAGAATTGGACCATAAACAAACCTGAGCACCAAAGAATTGATGCTTTTGAACTGTGGTGTTGGAGAAGACTCTTTGGAGTCACCTGAACTTCAACGGGATCAAACCAGTCCATCCTAAAGGAAATCAGTCCTGAATATTCACTGGTAGGACTGATGCTGAAGCTAAAGCTTCAATACTTTGGCCACATGATGTGAAGACCCAACTCATTAGAAAACACCCTGATGCTGAGAAAGATTGAAAGCAGGAGGAGAACGGGACGACAGAAGACGAGACAGTTGGATGGCATCACCGACTCAATGGGCACGTGTTTGAGCAAACTCCGGGAGATGCTGAAGGACAGGGAAGCCTGGCGTGCTGCAGTCCATGGGGTGGCAAAGAGTCAGACATGACTGAGCAACTGAACAATAGCAATAATGACACAGGCTTGCCTCATCACATAAAGATGTAATGAAGGACTTCAGAGGCTGAATCAACTGAAGAGATATCATGTAACAGCTGCCCAAATGACATCATGTAACAGTTGCCCCAGTGAAGGTCAGTAAACAAAGAACGCTTCAAGGAGACTCTGTACGGAGGGAAGAATTCCTCCCCATTATCTGTTTCTTTGGTTAGAGCCCTTGTTACCAAACAGGGACGGACACGCGTGTTAATAACAAGTGGTTCCAAAGGCTGGAGGGGCTCTATCATCACAACCCCATTTGTCGGCTTCTCACAGTAACTGCCGAAGCCTAACGAGGCTCCTGGGGACTGCATCAGCAGGTCGATGCCTCCACGTCAGGTGGGCCAAAGAAAGTCACCCTGGGCTCGAGTGAAGGACTGAAAAATCAATGGTCTCAATATTGGTACAGGTCTTCATTTGCTACTTATAATGTGGTTTATCCCACAGAGAAGCTTTATAAAATAAGAAAAACACCAAGATAACCTAAAAGATGCCAGCAGAATGAAAACACGTTTCCAAACTAAACAGGCTTCGTCCTGCATTTCTTAGGCTTTTTCCTGCAGGTCTTGGGCACTAATAGTACCTCTTAACCATCCTGGGTTTTGCACTTTCCTTGCTAGACTCCAAGCTCTTTGGAAGGGCTGGTCTCTCATTTCTAACTATTGCATCCACAGTGTCTAGTGCTATTAACTGGCACTTAGTTTGCAGACAATAAATGTTTGCAGATGAATGGATATTATGATGGATATTTAGAATGAAAAAACATATTACGACTTCCATTAGAAAAAGCATTACTTGTAAAGTTTTTTTCCCTCTGACTTGAACCTAAAACTACTTGGCCCAAGATAATATTTATGGTAGAATTAAAAGTGTGTTCTCTGATTTTATTTGGCTATTAATATATGCATTTGATAATTAACAATGGTGCTAAGCGGTCAAAGCAAATAATTACTTTTCTAGTGTCTGCCCCTGTGTACGAGCTAAATGAGGGGGAAGCCACCAACTGCATATTAAAAAATGCAATTAAATGCAAAAAAATGGTAATGAGTTTCAAAAACATTCTGTTTAAGCCTCAGACCACAATATTCAGAACAGTTACAGTCCTTTCACTGGCTCAGTTACAATTCCACAGAATAGTCCAAATCTTCAAAACAGACACGAATTCTCCTCGGGCCACACTGACTATAAAACCAGTTCTCAGAAGTTTCCCAGTTTTCATTTTCGAGGTCTTCTGACCAACTGGTAGGGTTGACCATAAAAATTCTATCTTTACATTTACTTATCTTCAGTATACTTTATTTAAGAGGCAATGTAATCACATAGAATGCTTTTATTTTAAACCTTATTTTGAAAAGACTGAATACATTAACATAATTCAGAAAAGTCGGTAAACATCCACAAGAACATGTTATATAATCCCAGTGAGTCTCATAATATTCTATTTTCAAAGGAAAAAAAAAAAAAAAAAAAACCACTGGACAGAAAAGCAGTAAATCTGGAATCTCTTTCAAGTGTCCAATAAAAGCAGAAGTTGGCTCACTGTGTGGTCTGGACTGAGAGCTCGAGCTGATGCTACACTATATATCGGACCAAACGGGTCCAGACAAACCAGCTGACAGCAAATCAGATCATTTGGGAGTGGTACTTACCTTGTAAACTAAGACTCTTGAGTCCTGCTGTGATTTCTAAGTCCTTTTGAAACTGGGGTGCTCTGTGGTCACTTTGGACCTCTACAATCTCAGCACAGGGGAACCCTTAGCCAAGAGTCACCAAAGGTGATCAAGTTCATTGGCAGCTAAGAGTTTTACCTCTCTACAAAACTCAGTGCCATCCTGAAAACTAATTTCTGTACCAAGCTGCTGAGATGCTTGTATGCATGGAGGTACAGAGTCTCTGCCTTGTGCTGGGTTGCCCCAGACTGTTGAGGTTTTAGATTTTAACTGCCATCAGTGAGTTCTGGATTCAGAAACTGAGGCTCTAAGGAGGTGAACAGGGGACTTTCCTGGTGCTCCAGTGGTTAAGAATACTCCTGCCAACACAGGGCACACAGATTTGATCCCTGGTCTTGGAAGACCCTACATGCCTCAGTACAACAAAGCTACAACTCCTGAGCCTGCGTGCCTAGAGCCCACGCTGTGCGGAAAGAGAAACCTGCACACTGTAACTAGAGATTAGTCCCCGCTCAGGGCAAGCAGAGAAAGCCCGCGTGCAGCAACGAAGACCCAGAGCAGCCAAAAACAACAACTGAAACAAGGTTTAAAAATAATAAGGCAAGGGGTCTGGCCAAGTACCCCCAGTGCCTCAGGGGCAGATGTGGAGCTGGCATCTCCACAGACATGGCCACGTGAGCCCTAATGCAGGCCTTGATCCAGCATCTTGTCTTCCCCCTTTTCCACCCAGTGACTGTAGCCACGAAATTAAAAGACGCTTGCTCCTCAGATGGAAAGCTAGGACAAACCTAGACGGCATATTAAAAAGCAAAGACACCACCCTCGACAGAGGTCTGTATGGTCAAAGCTATGGTTTTTCCAGTGGTCATGTATGGATGAAAGTTGGCCCATAATGAAGGCTGAGTGCTGAAGAATAGATGAGTTTGAACTGTGGTGTTGCAGAAGACTCTTGAGAGTCACGTGGACTGCAAGAAGATCCAACCAGTCAATCCTAAAGGAAATCAGTCCTGAATATTCATTGGAAGGACTGATGCTGAAGCTGAAGCTTTTCCAATCCTTTGGCCACCTGATGTGAAGAGCTTACTCATTGGCAAAGACCCTGATGCTGGGAAAGACAGAAGGCAACAGAAGGGGGCAATAGAGTGTGAGACGGTAGGATAGCATCACCCACTCAATGGACATGAGTTTGAGCAAACTCTGGGAGACAGTGGAGGACAGAGGAGTCTGGCACACTACAGTTCATGGGGTTGCAAAGAGTTGGACACAACTTAGCAACTAAACAACAACAACAAAGAGGGGGACAGGCTGCTTCTCCAGGGGTGACATCACTGGGTCTTCCCGAAGAGTCAAGGACACGAGTATGTCCACAATTGTGAGTGTGTAAAACATGAGCCAGTGGAGAATGTGGGAAGGTCTGGGGGTTCTCCCTGCTGGCCACACTCCCTGGACTTCAGGGAGAGCGATTCTGGGCAGCTTCTCTTCCAGCCTCACACGTTCACCCTGGATTGCTCTGGATAGGTAGCCTGCTGGACAAGAGAGCCCTGGTGGGGAGGAATGAATGCCCCCGGGCTTGCTACAGACGACCTCGGCTTCTAAAGTAGACATCACAGCAAGACTTGGGGACTTCCCTGGAGGTCCTGTGGTTACGACTCTGCTCTCACTGCAGGTGGCACAAGTTTAATCCCTGGCCAGGGAAATAAGATCCTACATGCTGCATGGGGTGACCAAAAAGAAAATAATAATAAATAAATAAATAAATCATAGCAGGACTCAAAGAGTCTGGGTTTACAAGGTAACATTAGCCAAAAACAAACACCCACAGCAGCCGCAGCATTTTCTGCAATGGTCTTTGGGCCAACTCTGCTCAGTAAGCAGAGACCAGGACAAAGATGAGAGTGATCAGAGGTGCCTGCTCGGCCTCCCAGACGAGCAGGAGTGGTTTCCGCTTGCTTATTTATACAGGCTCACCGGGTTTTCTCCTTGCCTGGACAGAATGATGTCAGAGTAGGAAAGGGAAACTTTAAAAGGAGGAGAGTTCTAGAAGGCATCTGTTACGTTCATATTCCTAGTATCTCACTTTTTCTTGAGGGGAACGGTCCTGTTCTGACCACTTGGCTGCCATGGAGCTGTTCCCATACCCTGGCTTCATGGGGCTGTGTGAGCTGGATGGACACTGGTCTGGAACTTTGACTGGGCCGTCAAGAACAAGACACTTTCTTTCTGTTGTGGTTTCAGCTAGAAGGACATAAATCTAGAGCTTCAGGAACCACTACCTAGAGAGTGCCTGCAGGAGAATGAATTCAAGTCAGAGGAAAGCAGGGCTGAGCGAGGAAGAGATGGAGTCCTAATAGCAACTTCTGAGCCCCTGGATCCAGCCATTCCTGAAGACCAATTTTTCCCCTGGACTTTACAGTACCAGAAAGTAACAATTCCCTAGAGAAGGGTGAGGCAACCCACTCCAGTACTCTTGCCTGGAGAATCCTATGGACAGAGGAGCCTAGTAGGCTCCAGTCTATAGTGCTGCAAAGCGCTGGACATGTCTGAAGCAACTTAGCACACGTGCAAGGTAACACAAACTAAAAAAAATAATTAATCCAGTTCAAGTTAGCTTGTCATTTGAAACTGAAAAAGCACAAAGACAGGAGAAATAAAAGCATAAGAAGAAGGGAAACGAAAGGAGAAGATTATGTTTATGGATGTGGGATCCAAAAGCAATTCAAGTCTGTCTCCTGTAAGTGGAGAAAGGTGACACATGGGAATCTGTTCCACTTTTCATAAGAAGCACAGATAATCAGAACCGTGCCTCTGCCTATTACTGTGATTAACCCTGCCATATTCTAAAACTAAAATGAGTGTGTATTTTCTGATGTTTGACAATCCTGCAACCATTGTGAAGAGAAAGGAATGAGCCGTTACTGAGCAGAGATGTATTTTAAGAGAGATCTTTTTTTTTTTTTTTTTTAGGGAAGGAGATAAGATCACAGTGACAGCCCAAGTCTTACCTGGCATGGCATGGACGAGGTCCCCGCACAGAACAAAGAACTTGGGCTTGGGGTTCAGTTTGTTGATGGCCTGGACTGCTTGCTCAGCCAGACGGATCTCCTGTTCCCACTCATCACCACCATTGTCACAGTCCCCAGTGGCCCAGGCCTTCATCAGTCCAAACTGGGGGTCTGCACCTTGAATGAAGTAGAACGGGCCTTTCCATTCCCTTTCCTTTTCTTAAAAAAAAAAAAAAAAAAAGGAGAGAAGAAATATTATAAAATCTGTCAGGGAAAGCATCCAGGTTATTATGTGAGTGGATACAATATTTTTGTTAAATTAAGTAGGTCATTTTAATAAGCTGCTGTTCAAACATACCATTTTCCTGTCATCAGCTAGAGGATTTTGATTTATACTAATTATGCCTGGGACCCAGTGATTCCCAAAAGCTGGGAGAAAGAAAAAAAACAAACCACGTGGGCTGTTAACAGTCACGCAACCAAGCTGTTTCTTTAACAACTAGATGGCCAAGATGAAGCACAGAGGTATCACGGCATGCTGTATGGAGCATATTAATGTTCAATAGCTTTTTAATTACAATTTAAAATACTGCAAATTGAAAGTTGCCAGAAGTATTATGTTTAAACGACTAGGTGAAGTGCTGTCAAATCTTTTACGCCAGGCTTAATGGCACAATTTGCACTGTTTCAAGGGATGTGACAGAAATTTAATTACAAAACTTGGAGTTCAGAAGCTCTGGCTATCTGGTTGGAAAGGCAGTGCCAAAAATGCAATCTTAGTCAATGTGGGGGGCGGGGGGAGAAAAAGACGCTAACATTTCCAAGGCAGCGTGATGTGGGCATAGATGAGGTGTGAGGCTGTGGGTCAGGATGGGGGAACCAGAATCTTTCTTTCTTTATGTTCTTGGAAAGCACTTATATCACCTGAAGGTAAGTTATCAGACCGTCCTGCCTACTGGTTCTGCCAAAGCCGTGGGGGCCACAGGCCTCAACCTAATCTGCCAGCAGTGTCTGCGTTTGCAGAGCTAGAATGCCCATCAGTGGGCACAGAGGTTTCAAACTGTGGTTTCAAACTTCTCTTTGGCCACAGAATCCTTCCTTCAAACAAAATCACATGTGGCAGACCAGTGTTGAAAACATGTAGCCTCCTCTGCGCAAATGGGCTCTGGGGACAGAGCAGCCTCAACACATTTACTCACTCATCAGCCCAGATTTTATCCTCGGCCCAGAGAGGTGACACGACCTGCTTGACGGCCACCGGCCATCAGCTGCAGGGACAGAACTACCCTGTGACCTTGAGACTGTCTTCTTTTGGACAAATGACTGTATTTTGCAGGTGAGCTGCAAAAACTACATTTGCTCTGGAAGTCAAGAGGATACTAGAATTTCCAGAAAGCCCCCTGGCATCATTTCACATCTCTGTGTTCACCTCACCCGTTTACTCAATATTTACTGGAAGCCCACTGTTTGCCAGGCCCTGTGTGACGTGCTGACGACACACGAGAGGACCAAGACAGGTGAGGTCCTGGCTCTCTTGAGCTTAGTTCTCATGAGGGGAGATGGCAAATAAGGACATACACAGAGAGGGTAGCCGGAGGGTGCCAAGGGCTCTGCAGAGGATTAAGGGGGAAGGTGGCACAAGTGGCAAAGAATCCACCTGCCAATGCAGGAGATGTAAGAGATAAGAGTTTGATCCCTGGGTTGGGAAGATCCCGTAGGGAAGGGCATGGCAACCCACTCCAGCATTCTTGGCTGGGAAATGCCATGGACAGAGGAGCCTGGCGGGCTACGGTTCACAGGGTCACAAAGAGTTGGACACAACTGAATCGACTTAGCACAGCACACAATGGCTAAATTAAACTGGATGCACCAAGAAGTGGTGTCATTTAAGCTGAGATCCAGATGTCGCACACAAGCTTTTAAAATTCCACGGTCACCCTCCCACCCACCATGCCTAGCTTACTATCATCTCAAGAGGGGATCTCAGGCTTTAGGTCTCCCTTCCTTTTCTTCCTCCTTTTCCAGAGCTTAAGAAGACAAGCATGTAAATAAACAAAACTACCTATACATACTTGCCAGAACAAATTGTATGTGTGTGCTACTCTGCCGGTTCCTGACCTACAGCTCAGAATCCTAGCTGTTCAGTCAAATCACCACCGACCTAAATTCAAGTCTGAACAATAACTATGAAACCCTGTTGCGTACATCCCACTGCCTAGGACAGCAGCTCAGCACTACCACAAATTTGACTCACATTCATTGAGCCTTACTACTCATGGTAGACTGAATCCAGAATGCTCCCAAAGACCGCTGAGTCCTGATATTCACATCCTGTGCGATCTCCTCCCCTTGACTCCAGGCTGGACCTGGATCTGCTTAGCGACTTGCCTCTAATAAGCAGAATACAGTTATGGGATGAGCCTCCAGAGACGGGATGCATATCCTGCGGTATGCTATGAAAACAACCTAAATGCTCCTCGATGGGCAAACGGACAAAGAAAATGTGGTGCTTACACACAGGGGAATATTATTCAGCCCTTAAAAAGGGAACCCTGCCATTTGGGGCAATATAGATGGACCTGGAGGACACTAAGCTAAATGCAAGAAGCCAGACACAGAAAGACAAACACTGCATGATCTCACTTGTATGTGGAATCCAAAACAGTCAAATTCATAGAAGCAGAGAGTAGGATGGTGGTTTCCACGGGCTGGGGGTGAGGAAAACAGGGAGATAAGCTCTAATACGTTGGCCACCTGATGCAAAGAGCTGATTCACTGGAAAAGACTCTGATGCTGGGAAAGACTGAAGGCAACAGGAAAAGGGGGGCAGCATTTCTGACTCAGTGGCCAGGAGTTTGAGCAAACTCCAGGAGATAGTGAACGACAGGGAAGCCTGGCGTGCTGCAGTTCACGGGGTCACAAAGACACAGACATGACTGAGTGACCAAACAACAACAAAGTTTCAGTTATGCAAGATAAATAAGTTCTATCTTCTATACAGGATGGTGCCTACAGCTAGCAATACTGGAGACTTAAAATTTGCTAAGAAGGTAGATCTTAAGTGTTATCATCACACACACATAATAACAAAAACAACAAAATAAAGTGGGCAGGAAGAAACTTCAGGAGGAGATGTAGGTTTATGATAGATGTCTATGGGAGTGATGGTCTCACAGGTGTAAAGTTATCCCCCAACTCTTGGAGCTGGACACACTAAATATGTACAGCTTTTCACATGTCTTCACACCTCAATGCAGTGGTTCTGAAAAGGAGCGAGATTAAGCAAAAAGAAAACAAAAGACCCCGACTTCCATCTTGCTTGCTCACCCTCACTGTCTCTTGGAGCTCATGTCCTGAAGGGAAAAGGCTCCCAGGATGAGTAGCCCAAATGTGGCAAGGGATCGAGGGAGGCCTCTGGCCAACACCCTGTTAAGACCTGAGCCCTCCCCACGCAGCAACCTGAAAGGAACGGAAACTCGCCATGGGCACGTGGGTGCCCCTGGAAGAGGATTCGCCCTGGCGAGCTTCTGGATGAGGCCACACCCCAGGTGACACCTGACAGAGCCCTCCTGAGACCCTGCAGCAGCAGGACATGGCTAGGTTGCACCCAGATTTCTGATGGGAAATGGGAGATAATGTGACTTAGTTGCCTCAAAATGCTAAGTTCCTGGGGTGACCTGTTAACACACATCAGGACTTCCCTGGTGGTCCAGTGGTTAAGAATCCACCTGCCAAGGCAGGGGGTCCCTGGTCCAGGAAGACCCCACATGCCACAGAGCAACTAAGCCCGTCGGCCACAGCTATTGAGCCTGACCTGTAGAGTCTGGGAACCGAACTACTGAGCTCACGTGCTGCAACTCCTGAAGCCTGTGCACCCTAGAGCTCTGCAACAAGGGAAGCCACCACAGTGAGAAGTCTGTGCACCATAACTAGAGAGAAGCAGCCACTCGCCGTATCTAGAGAAGGCCCACGAGCAGCATTGAAGACCCAGTGCAGCCAATAAGAAAAATAATAAAACTAATTTAAAAAATGTCACACAGATCAGACGTAGAGGGCCAGGAAGGAGTCAGCAACACTTCTTCACAAGCTGAAGGCTGGTGTCGTGAAAAAAACTGAGATTCTGACTTGTGTTTTACCTTTCACTGTTGGCACTGTTCATTCATTTTACTTAAAGAGTAACATTTTTGTGCTGATGAATGCTTTTCACTGCTTCTCCTGTTTCTGAGGCAGTTTGCAAAGCGGTTTAAACTGGATAAATTAAACAGGGAGGGGGGTGATCGTCATCTGAAGGTTGGGGCATAAATCAATCTGCTACAACAAATAAAATTTATAAACAGTTTTCTACAGTAACATTTTAACAAACATAGTTTTCTATGACAAACAGTCATGGTCCTGGAAAGTCAGTAGTCTTTGGAGGTATTAAATCTTTCATTATTACTCGTTTACTTAGTAAAAGCTTAGAATCTCAAATTTATGATGACAAGGGGCAAAATAAACAGATTTGATCTAAAATAAAGGACAGCTCACATGTCACTGTTCCATCTACCTTATCCTTCTAATAAAGCAATCTGTTGATTCAGGGCTCTGCGTTCTCAGAAGCACCCGGAGCCTCTAAAAGTTCCTGCCACAGAAGCCTGTGTGGTCTTTGGTCTTGACTTTAATCAAAGCTGAATTAAAGATACTTGAGGCTGGTAAGGCTCAGTACTAGATGGAGGAATCTTTTGTACACTTATACCTTCCCTGCCCCCTCAGAAGGGCAGATTTTTATATTAGGAAAGCGAATTCTTAACATCTGCATTAAGTTATTTCACCAAAGTCAAGAGGTATCCCCAGGACAGGGCTCAGGTATTGGCTGACACCTACAAGAGCCTGGGAAAGCTTACAACGCCTCCATTCCAGGGCAGAGCAAATGTCTGCCCCTCAATCCCCTACACACCCAGAACAGACCAGCTTCTCTCTTTAGAATCCTGGAAAGCACTGTTCTGCCCGCTGAAACCGATGAAGTCTGGATACAGTGAGGTCTATCCCTAAAGCTCCCTCATACACAATCGAAGCATTTAAAAAACGCTTATGGGAGGCTTTCCTGGTGTTCCAGTTGTTAAGAATCCACCTGCCAATGCAGGAGACAGGAGTTCGATCCCTGGTCCAGGAAGATCCCACAGGCCTTGAGGCAACTAAGCCCAAGTGCCACCACTACTGAAGCCCGTGTGTCCCAGAGCCAGCAAGAGAAACCTCCACAGTGAGAAGCTGGTTCACTGCAACTAGAGAAACAAGAGCAACTTGTTTCAGCAAGACAAACCTGCTGTTCTGCAACAAGAGGAACCTCCACAGCGAGAAGCCGGTTCACTGCAAATAGAGAAAGCCCACGTGCGGCACCAAAGGCCCAAAACAAATCAATAAAATTAAAAACACACACACACTTCATTTAAAAAAATTTTCCTAGTCCGAAAGGGCCTAAATGTGCTCTGCAACAAGAGAAAACCTCCACAGCGAGAAGCCGGTTCACTGCAACTAGAGAAAGCCCACGTAACAGCACCAAAGACCCAAAACAAATCAATAAAGTTAGAAACACACACACACTTCATTTTTTAAAATTTTCCTAGTTCGAAAGGGCCTAAATGTGCTCTGCAATGAGAAAACCTCCACAGCGAGAAGCCGGTTCACTGCAACTAGAGAAAGCCACATACAGCACCAAAGACCCAAAACAAATCAATAAAATTAAAAAAACACACACACTTCATTTAAAAAAATTTTCCTAGTCCGAAAGGGCCTAAATGTGCTCTGCAACGAGAAAACCTCCACAGTGAGAATCCAGTTCACTGCAACTAGGGAAAGCCCATGTGCAGCACCAAAGGCCCAAAATTTAAAAAAAAAAAAAAAAACAACTTCATTAAAAAAAAATTTTCCTAGTCCAAAAGAGCCTAAGTGTGAGACAGCCTGGTAAATGCCTGACGACCCAAACGAAGGAGCAGAAATACCTGGAAGCGGAGACTGAGGGAGAAGGTGAGGATGAGCAGAGAGCGGCTAGAAGATGCAGACTGCGCTTGGGCACAGGGGGCAGGGCTGAGCCTCGCCTCAGTCCTCAAGGCCTGGTCCATGGGATACCAGCAACATCACCATCCCCCGGAGCTTGTGGGAAAGCCTGCCACCCCAGACCTAGAATCTGCACGTTAACAACCCCCAGGTGATTTTATGCAGATCCAACTGTGAAAAGCACTTCTGTGCAACTAACCAAGGAACCGCTTGAACGTGTTTTATATCAAAGAGAAAGAAATAGTTTCCCTAAGTTGAAATAATGTCTTGGAGGGATTTTGTTGTTGCTGTTAGTGGTTACGGGTTTTGTTTTGCATATTTTCCTATTCATTCTGACGTCCAGCTCAGGTTGTTCTCGTTCGGTCGCTAAGTCATGTCCGACTCTTTGTGACCCCATAGACTGCAGCACTCCAGGCTCCTCTGTCCACCACTGTCTCCTGGAGTTTGCTCAAATTCACGTCTGTTGAGTTGGTGATGCCATCTTATACCAGCTCAGGTATTTGGTCCTAAACATTTCTCTATCGTTTCTATTACTATCTAATCATTTCTTCCTTTAAATCACCTTTCAAAACCAATTCAATATTCCTTATAAGAATTCTGGGCTTCCCTGGTGGCTCAGACGGTCTGCAGTGCTGGAGACCTGGGTTTGATCCCTGGGTCGAGAAGATCCCCTGGAGAAGGAAATAGCAACCCACTCCAGTACTCCTGCCTGGAAAATCCCATGAACAGAGGAGCCTGGTAGGCTACAGTCCACAGGGTTGCAAAGAGTCACACACAACTGAGCGACTTTACTGACTTACTTAAAGAATTCCAAGATTCAAGATAAGAACTTAATTGGAGAATTCATTACTAATTAGTGAGATCTGACACTTCAGACTTCTACACGACGTCAATGCAAACAATGAAAACACCTGTTAGAACTGTGTGTGCGCTACACAAATGTGTGTTTTTAAAAGCACAACAGACAGGGTACTTTCTTTACCCAAATTCGATACAAGTATGCAGCCGGGAACTCTAATTGATGACTATGGTAAGACCAAACTTTGAGATAAACTAAGTACTTTAGAATGAATGGATTAAAGAATAAAATGAGTTAATTAAAATCTCATTTCTGACCCTGATGGTACCAAAACAAGGCTGTAATCTTTTGAAACATTTGACACAAACCTCTGAATAATGCCTATACAGTTCTTAGTGTTAAGACACTAAGTAAAGTCTACATTATAGTAATGCAGACATTCATTTAACTAAAACACTTATATCTGCTATGAACGTCTACACACTTCCCAGGTGGTGCTAGAGGTAAAGAACCTTCTACCAACGCAGGAGGCTTAACAGACGTGGGTTCAATCCCTGGGTCAGGAAGATCCCCTGGAGGAGGGCACAGCAACCCACTCCAGTATTCTTGTCTGGTCAGAGGAGCCTGGCAGGGATCCACGGGGTCACAAAAAGTCAGACATGACTGAGGGGACTCAGCACACACACATGAATGGCTACAGTGAATTTAATTTTTTCAGTATTAACTTTTAAAATACTTATATTTAGTTACTTGGCTGTGCCAGGTCTTAGCTGTGACATGGGGCACCTTCAATTTTCATAGCAGCACTTGAGATCTTCAGTTGCCACATGTGGGATCTAGTTCCCTGATCAGGGATGAACCCAGGCCCCCTGCATTGGGAGCAGAGTCTTAGCTACTGGACCACCAGGGAAATCTCAATATTCATTTTTTTAACAAATTCAAAGAGATAGTATATTAGCTACCTACTGCTATATAACAAGGGCTTCCCAGGTGGCTCAGTGGTAAAGAATCTGCCTGCAAAGCAGGAGCCACTGGAGACTCGGGTTCGATCCCTGGATCAGGAAGATCCCCTGGAGGAGGAAATGGCAACCCACTCCAGTATTCTTGCCTGGGAAATCCCAAGGACAGAGGATCCTGGCAGGCTACAGTCCATGGGATCACAAAAGAGTCTGACACAACTCAGTGATTAAAATAACAACATCCTATGAAGACTGAAGGCTTATCTCCTGGCCCATCTTTCCCCCTTAAAGAACTGGAAATTGTGCTGGAGGGATTCTCAAGGGAGTTACTTCAAGCATCCTTCTCATTTAACCAAGTGGGGAATACTGAGGCCTGTCTAGACAGCTTAATNAGTGATTAAAATAACAACATCCTATGAAGACTGAAGGCTTATCTCCTACAAGCCCATCTTTCCCCCTTAAAGAACTGGAAATTGTGCTGGAGGGATTCTCAAGGGAGTTACTTCAAGCATCCTTCTCATTTAACCAAGTGGGGAATACTGAGGCCTGTCTAGACAGCTTAATCATGGCTCAAGTTCAAGGTTACACAGTTTATGAGCAGTGGCTTCCACTGTTCAGAATCTCCGGGCTGGCCAGGAGAGGAGAGCCATGCATGAAAAAGATGCAATGTTCCCTGGGCTGCCTGCAAGCTGCCCACCTCCATAAAGACATTTTTGTCTCCAAAGAATTTCCTTTAAATGGCACATCTTGGTGAATTAGAAGGCAGTACACAAAGCCAATGCTGGCAAGGCCCAGAGCTCTTCCCCAGGAAGCTGTGAAGCACACAGACCCTGCCAACAGCAGAGGGCTGATTCAGGGTGACAGGCTGGGGCCCAGGACTTCTTTCTTCCGTAGGATGCTAACTAGTAATCTCCCTGGAGGTAACACACTCCAGGTCTCTGGATGTGATCTGCCTAGCAGATGTGTTCTGTTTGGCCCATGCAGTGTTTATAAAATTGTGAATTTGTTGCCAACAGTTTAAGCGCATGAGTTTCATACATATACCTGGCTTCCTGGATTCTCATGGAAAATCTGGCCACAACAGTCCCAAATGGGCTGTGCCAATGAATGGCAGGGACTGAGAATAGTAACTGCCCCTTTACTGGGGTAAATGCTCTGGAATTCACCATGGTCCACACCTGGCCCCATTCACCACCTGGTCCCTGAAGCCACGTGGGATGAGAAGCCCTTATCTATGGTAACCCTTTCATTTTGCTTAGAGGTACAGAAGAGGAGGCTCACGAGGTCAAGGGTAAATAACCTGCTCGAGACTAACAAGGGGTGAGGGGCAGAACCAGACCAATTATGCCACAGAGCCTTGACTTCAGGGCAGGTGATCACAATGGTGAAATTACTCATCCGGCTAGGAGTGCTGAGCTCTGCTCAAATGACAAGCCAGAAACAGACAAGCTCCAAGCTACCAAGATAAACTGCCATAATTTAGAATGTTACCAGAGCTTACATCAAATTTTAAAATTGATTTTAAAATACTTCTTAAAGGATAAACACACCTTAGAGAGAAACCTGGTTAATCCATCAGACCTGATTCATCCATTGTATACAGAGTAACAATATTTGGCCAATTACAAATTTCTGCTAATAGAGGCTTTTTTTTTTTTTTTCAAAATCAAATGATTCTGGGTGGTACTAAAGCATGGTCAGGAAAGGCCTGCAAGTCTCCCTTGGGCGTTATTAAGTGCAAAGAGACTCTACACAAAGAATCTTAAACACCTTTTAAAATTCACACAATTCCCTACCAAGAATCTTTCCTTCCTATGAGATTCTGTTTATGTGCCAGTATCCTGACTGAAAGACAGGTGTTCAAAATGCAATCCTTCTTCACGTTTTGCACATCACTGTCACAAACTAAATGTCTTCTTGGATTTGTCTCTGCCAGGGTATTTCCTCTCGTTTTTATTACACTTTGGGGGCATATTTGTCAATTGTTAATGAAAGCTGTCCTTTTAATACACATACCAAGAATTAGAAATTTTATTGATCTTTTCATTCTTACCAGTTAATCAATTAGTGACCATAATAAACGCACCCCCCCCTCCCAAAAGCAAATGAATCATCCAGCTAGGAAAAGGCCCACAGGAATCAGTCATGTCACTAATACCTGATACTCTAATAATTTGTTTTCATGGTGTGTTAAACCTGCTATTTTATGGGCAACCCCAAATAATTAAAGATGGAATACAATGACAGATAGCTTTCTGAATTTACTTTCTTTTTTCCACTTGTTTATCTGGCTGCTCCTAGAGGTGGCACGCAGGGTCTTTTATTTGTGACCTGTGACCCCTCAGTTGCAGCATGTGGGATCTAGTCCCCTGACCAGGGATTGAATCCAGGCCCCCTGCCCTGGGAGTGTGGCGTCTTAGCCACTGGACCACCAGGGAAGGCCCCTGAATTTTCTTTTTAAAATAAATGAAAGTCTCATATTCTAAACGTAGTGTGACTTTTGGAAGACAGAGTTAAAATCACAAGACAGTTGTTAAAAAATCTGAGAGCCTGGGCTTCCCTGGTGGTCCAGTGGTTGAGACTGTCTGCCAAGGCAGAGGACACAGTTTCCATCCCTGGTTAAGGGAAGATTCCACACGCCGCAGAGCAACTAAGCGTGTTCGCTATAACGAGAAGCCACTGCAAAGCAGGGCCCACACACTGCCTCTACAGAGTCGCCCCCACTAACTGCAACTAGAGAAAAGCCCTAGCAGCAGTGAAGACCCAGCATGGTCAAAAATGAAAAATTATAAAAAAAGAAAAAAGAAAAAGTCTGAGAGTGGGCGGTCTGATTCACAAGGTTCCTATCAGTATAACACATCACTGCATTATCAGAATATTTAAGAATTCAATGCTGTGACTCCTGTTAACTGACTCAAAATAATACATAAATTGGGACACAGGGACCACATCTCTCCACTGGACTAGAAAGAGAATTAGTGCAGCATTAGCCAACAGTGCCACCCCTCCAGGTCAGGTCTTCATCCTTCCCACCCGGGCCACAGCTCCACCACGACAGCTCTGTGCAGGACTCCCCGCTCTGTGCCACCCCAGCCAATCCCCACCACCAGACTCTTCCGAAAATGCTCACCCTGATCACCACACTCCCTCGCTAAAGGGCCGCCGCCTTCCAACCTCCATGAGAAATGGTCCACATTTGCTTTCCCTTTCCAGCACACTGTCAGCATGCGTCGCACGGTTCCTGGCGTGCGGGAGGCACTCAGTAAACATTTGGTGAAAGGATAAGTGAAGATGTCAGTGGATCCTCGCTCCTGCCGGCACCTGGAGCTAAAACGCCGCCTGAAACTCTCCCAGCTGCACTGATTACTGTTCCCATTAGACCAGTGGCTCTAAACCAGGGATGATTTCCATCCGTCACACTGGGAGGGGGATGGTGCTTCTGGCATCCAGTGGACAGCGGCCAGGGATGGTGCTGAACATCCCACAGTTCAAGGGCAGCCCCACAAAAAGAAGGATCCAGCCCACGTGGAGGCTGAGACCGAAGAGCCCTGCACAAGACATGCTGAAGGCTCCCACCACGTGGATCCGTATCAGCTCCTCAAACGCGGTGCCTTCCCGCTCCTTCTCCGGGGCTGCGCTCCTGCCTACCAGCTCTTCCTGCTGGGATGCTATCTGCCCCTCCAGGCCCAGCGCNGTCCAGCCCACGTCGAGGCTGAGACCGAAGAGCCCTGCACAAGACATGCCGAAGGCTCCCACCACGTGGATCCGTATCAGCTCCTCAAACGCGGTGCTTTCCCGTTCCTTCTCCGGGGCTGCGCTCCTGCCTACCAGCTCTTCCTGCTGGGACGCTATCTGCCCCTCCAGGCCCAGCTCACACGCTGACTCCCCTCCCCGGCAAGTGGATGTGGCTCTGCCTTCCCCCCTCATTCAGCGAGTCTGCTCTGAAGACAGGTGCCCCGCAAGCCACCTGGATTCAACGGTGGACAAGGCTGCAGGTCCCATTCCTAAAGACCTTANCCTGGGGGTTGGGGTGGGGGTGCTGAGGATGGGGGTGACAGCTAAGCAGCATGGGGTTTTACTTTAGGGTGGGGAAAAGGTTCTAAAATTGGCTGTGGGGATAGTGGCGCATCTCTATGCATAGACTAAAAGCCACCAAATTGTTTGCTTTGAAAGGGAGAACTAAGCTGTTTTAAAAAAGCAGTGTCCTTCAGGACCCTCTCCTCCCCCAAAATAATTAAGTGTGACAGTGAAATCCAGAGTCTCCGAATTACGTTTCCTGAGTACCAAAGTGAATTTACCCAACCTCTTTTCCTGGCCTCCACATGTCCAAAGGTAGCTTTAGAGATACACAAAAGACTCTTGAGTCACACCTTGGCTCCCACACTTGCCATGTGGGGACGAGGGGCCTGCCAGCATCTTTATCTGCAGCCCTTCAGAGAAGTAAGAAGGCAGTCGAGCCAGGAGGGCTCAGCCAGGCGGCTCTCAGCTACAGTGCACTTGGCCAATGTTGTTCTAGACAATGACCAAGTTGAGGTGGCAGGGGGAAACATTTTCCAAATCTCTGTCACTTTTCAGAAGCAGAACTCCACTGGGCCCGGCTGTGTTGGGTGGAGGTTTGCTGTGACTTTTCTGTGCCATTCTCCATGATTTGTTGCCAAGACAGCCAGTGACTGCTGGCCCAGGCAGTGCTGCAGGGAGAACTGGAAGCAGGCGCTTGCTCTGGGCAGAGGCAGTCCTGCAGGCAGAGGCTGGGTAAATGGGGGCCCTAGATGGGAAGAGATGGCCACCCTTCCCTGAGACAGAAGCAGCTCCACAGGGCAAGGGCCCCTGCCTGGAAACAAGTACCACCCCCAGCAGATGCCTCTGAGTAAGGCACCAACCACCCAGGGGTGTGTGGTTGGCAAGGGTCCTGTTGATTGGCTCAGTATCTTGGTTCCTGCTGGTTTTTTCCAGAGAAAACATGGTGTGTATAAGTGGTGAGTTAGTGGATACACATATGTGATCAGGGGCATTATACTCATTTTCATTTGTTTATTCACATAATGAAAGGCCACCGAAGGTCCACGGCTGCCAGACCTCCTCCTAGGCCCGGGCTTCCTGCCCTCCCAGGAATTTATCATCTAGGGCAGGAAAGGACATCAAAGTCACAGGAGTATAGACACAATTCTATTCACTGATGCAAAGAGCTGACTGGCTGAAGGCAGGAGGAGAAGGGGATGACAGAGGATGAGATGGTTGGATGGCATCACCAACTCAGTGGACATGAGTTTGAGCAAACTCTGTGAGATGCTGAAGGCCAGGGAAGCCTGGCGTGCTGCGATCCATGGGGTGGCAAAGAGCTGGACACAGCTGAGTAACTGAACAATTATCAAAAAAGAATGGGTGACGGCGAATGGCAGGGGACCTAACTCAGGACAGGAGAACCAGCCCAGGCCTGAAGAATGAAGGAGTGAAGAGGGAGACAGAGACAAACTGCGACCAGGCCTGACAGAGCTGGGTTCTGTTTCAAAGATCTGACTCTGGGTGCTGTTCAGGAAACAGACTGGAAGCAGAGAGACGGACTGACTCACCTTCCCTTTTCACTTTCATGCACCGGAGAAGGAAATGGCCACCCACCCGTGTTCCTTTGCATGGAGAATCCCAGGGATAGGGGAGCCTGGTGGGCTGCCGTCTGAGGGGTCGCACAGGGTCGGATACGACTGAAGCGACTTAGCAGCAGCAGCAGCAGCAGCAGGTGTGCCCAGAGGGCTGTGGGCACTGGGACATGGAGAAGGGGGAAAAGCAGAGGTCAGAGTGACTCCCGGGCTGCCGGTGGGACAGAGGAGCTGGGGGAGCCTGAGAAGGAGCAGACTAGGGAGTGGGGTGGGGGGACATAAATGAGGCGCTCCATTCTGCTCTGCTGTGTTCCGGTGGCAAGGCCAGAGGGCTAGGAGCCAGAAAAGCTGTGTGCTCCTCTGAACCCTCCTGCTTACGAGCCCCAGACCTGAGATCACCAAGTGCCACGGTGCCCCATGCAGATCCACACACAACGCACTCACCACCCAAGCCACTCCTTAACTCAGATCTGGCCACCATGCAGCCTCCATCTTACAGCTGAGGACCTGCAGCAATAGCTCCATGAGGACTCTTCTTTTTCTTTAAAAGGAGACATGGGGGAGTCTGGACATTCTTTTGCTCCTTTCCTGGGGGTCTGATGCCACTCCCAAAATCACTGCAGATGGTGACTGCAGCATGAAATTAAAAAACACTTGCTCCTTGGAAGAAAAATCATGACCAACCTAGTTGGCATATTAGAAAGCAGAGACATTACTTTGCCAACAAAGGTCCGTCTAGTCAAGGCTACGTTCTTCCAGTAGTCATGTATGGATGTGAGAGCTGGACTGTGAAGAAGGCTGAGCACTGAAGAACTGATGCTTTTGTGGTGTTGTAGAAGACTCTTGAGAGTCCCTTGGACTGCAAGGAGATCCAACCGGTCCATCCTAAAGAAAATCAGTCCTAAATGTTCACTGGAAGGACTGATGCTAAAGCTGAAACTCCAATCCTTTGGCCACCTGATGCGAAGAATTGACTCATTTGAAAAGACCCTGATGCTGGGAAAGATTGAGAGCAGGAGAAGGGGACGACAGAGAATGAGATGGCATCCTCTCATCCAGTTGGATGACATCACCAACTCAATGGACATGAGTCTGAGTAAACTCTGGGAGTTGGTGATGGACAGGGAGACCTGGTATGCTGCAGTCCATGTGGTTGCAAAGAGTCGGACACAACTGAGCAACTGAACTGAACTGACACCACAACAGACGTGGTCCTGAGAGTGGCCTGCAGCCGGCCTGGGGCTTCTGCAGTCTCCACTTGCCCTGGGCCCATGTTACTGCCCCTTGCTCGTTGGAGGGTTTGACAAAGTTAAAAATCACATACTACACAAATATAAAAAGTCATTGCTGAGACCTCTCCTTGAAGAAGACACTCCCTTAACAGACGTCCACTAGACCAACGTGAAGGTGTCACCAGTACTCTCCATGCCCCTGCAAAGGCTCTGGTCGTGGCCCAGGGCAGGCTGATGGCCTCTCCGTGCTCTGCAGACCTCTGCCCTGACCCTCATGGAGTTGCCCTCAGATCTGTTCATGCCTGCACTCATTTTTAAATTGTCTAATTAAAATCAGAGAAATATGAATGCAAAAAATGTTGCTTCTGATAAAGCAAAGATGGCTGCTTTGGGAAGACTCAATAAAAGCAAACTGGTAAAAAATAAAATATAATTGAATTAGGTACTGGGGAGGCAAGTGAAAAGATCTGGTGAGTATAAACCTAAAAGAATCCTTTGCTCAGAATACTTGCTAAGTGATTTTTAACTGACTACTCTACTGGGAAAATGCCCAAACTGGAAAAGATTCCTTATGAGTGTTGTTTACACAAGAAAGGCTCCCTTGCAGGCCCATCCATAAACCCAAACTATTCACATAAGCTATGACCTTGGCCTGACCTCAAAAGACTAGTAAATGAATGTACATTTATAATTAGAGTTTACATTAAAATGAAATGCCAAAAATGTGTAATTCTTTAATAATTCCCCTCTTTAGCTAATTCTTTCTGTTCACTGAGAAACTACCAGGCTTCTATGTAGTAAAAAAAAAAAAAAAAAAAAAAAAAAGGAAATTTCTAATTAGACCCTTACTTCATACCACACATAAAAATTTACTCAATATGGAACCAGACCTAAATGTAACAGCATAAATTATAATACTCTTAAAAGAAAACACAGGAGTAAAAATCTTCCCAGTTTGGGTTTAGGTAAAGATTTCTTGGGCTTCCACACAGTAAAGAGTCAGGCCTGGGGTTCGATCCCTGGGTCGGGAAGATCCCCTGGAGAAGGGAATGGCTACCCACCCCAGCATTCTTGCCTGGAGAATTCCATGGACAGAGGAGCCTGAGGGGGCTACAGTTCTGAGATATTGCATCAAAAGGACAAGTAATCAAAGAAAAAGTTGGTAACTGGGACTTCAGAATTAAAAACTTGGGTGCTACAAATGACATCATCAAAAAAGTGAAAAAACAAGCTACAGAATGGGAGAAGCGATGTGCACATCCTATAGCTGACAAGCGACTTGCATGCAGAACGTACAGAGTCCATGACCACACCACCCCGGACATGCCTGATCTCGGCAGAACACAGACGGAACCCTAACAAATTCAATAACAGAAACGGAAAGAACCCTATTCAAAAACCAGGCAAAGGATCTGGATAGATAGTTCTTCAAAGATTACAAACAGCCAGGAAACATGTGAAAAGATATCCAACATCATTAGGCATTGCTGCTGCTACTGCTAAGTCGCTTCAGTCGTGTCCGACTCTGTGCGTCCCCAGAGACGGCAGCCCACCAGGCTCCCCCGTCCCTGGGATTCTCCAGGCAAGAACTCTGGAGTGGGTTGCCATTTCCTTCTCCAATGCAGGAAAGTGAAAAGTGAAAGTGAAGTCGCTCAGTCGTGTCCGACTCCTAGCGACCCCATGGACTGCAGCCTACCAGGCTCCTCCACCCGTGGGATTTGTCAGGCAAGAGTACTGGAGTGGGGTGCCACTAGGCATTAGGAAAATGCAAATCAAAACCACAGTGAGATTTCACTTCACATCTATGTGCTGAGTTATAAGTAAATGGACAGTCTCCAGTATGGATGAGGGTACGGAGAAATCTGAACCACGTGCACCGCTGCTAGGAATGAAGATGGCGCAGCTGCTTTGGAAAACAGCTTGGTGGTTCCTTAAAATGCTAAACACAGCTACTTACATACGTGTGTGCTCAGCCACTTCAGTCGTGTCTGACTCTGCGGCCCCGTGGACTGTAGTCCGCCAGGCTCCTCTGTCCATGGGATTCTCTAGGCAAGAATACTGGAGTGGGGCGCCATGCCCTCCTCCAGGGGATCTTCCCAACCCAGGGACCAAACCCGTATCTCTTCCACTGGCAAGCAGATTCTTTAACACTTAGCCACCAGGGAAGACCCAAAATGAAATATATGTCCCTACAGAAAGAACTCTATGTGGATGTTCGTAACAGCTTTCTTCATGATAGCCAGTGTCCAAAGGGGAGAATGTCTGTCAGTGACCAAAAAATTATCCAAATGTTCACCAGTGGGTGAGTGGACAAACAAAATGTGGTAATCCATACACTGGAATATTATTCAGTAGAAAGGGACAAAGTGCTGATACAAACTGCAACATGGGTGAATCCTAAAAAGATTATGTTAAGGGAAAGAAGCTAGTCACAAAAGACCACAGATTACATGATTCCATTTATATGAAATGTCCAGAAAAGGCAAAGCTACGGAGGTAAATTAGTAGCTGACCGTGCTGGGAATGGCAATACAAAGACTAACAATGGACACAAGGTACCCTTTCTGCAGAGAGGACGAGTTCTAAAACTGTGATGCTGTACCCCTCCACAAAATGAATTAAAAACCAGTAAAACTTAAAATGAAAGAATGTTATGGTACCTCAACAGTCACTTAAAAACAGAAAAGCAAAGAAAAAGAAGGCATTCAGAAACAAAAGTTCACTTGTCTTTTGGAAATGTTCTAATGGGAACTTTTTATGCACTGATTTTTACAGACGATGAGAGTGAGGAAGGAATATATCAAAACTCCTATTTTAGTCACAGGAACCCTTCTTAAATAGGGAACTGCTCTGGCCTACATGGATGGTATAATTAAAGGTATTCATTTCGTTTTCTTCATTGATAGGTTACAATGTTTTACATAATGTTTTCAATCCTGTTCAGACTTGAACCAACATTTCCAGGTTGACTGTTCCTAGAGAAGTCCTTAGGTGAGACCTGAGGAAGTAAGTTTATTCTTTAGGAATTTCATTTATTGTCTGAAAGTGAAAGGGTTTCCAGGAGGGACCAAGAAATATTCAGAATTAGTGAACACAGTTGACACCTCTGAAACAGCTGTAGAGGCTTAAAACGTCCAGGGAAATCATCTTTTTAGGTCAACCACTGATGATCCCTGTACTCCGATGGGGGGAGTACCCGGCGATAAAATGGACTGAAAAAACTGATTGGGACCTGAAAACAATTAAATGCAGGCAATTTTGAAGGCATGTTTTAATCTTGGTATTTCTCCCTTTGAGAATTTCTTCAAAACAGGTGTTTTAAACTTTTCAGAAAGACCATTATTTGTTAGGAGAAAGTAGTCTTAATTAGGATACGTGTCGAGGAAATATAATTATCAATTTGCCTAATTAAAATGAATATTTGAACATGCCTGAGGATTGTGAGCCTTCTCAGGTGAGACACATACAACTTACTTTCTATAAACATCTGTTGCCGGAGCCAAGCAGATCGTGTTAGCAGGAAATGGGTGACTAAGCCAAGCTTAACAGACAACAGAACTGCATGGGAATATTGTTCCTCAAAAATCAGCAGGAGGAAGTCTTAAAGTGCTTGCCATTGACTGACTGTGTCCTCCCCAAATCCCTACACTGAAATCTAAACCCAAGTGTGATGATATTTGGAGATGGGGACTCTGGGAGGTGATTAAGCCATGAGGGCTCAGTACCGGGATTCCCCGAGGGCTTCCCTGGTGGTCCAGTGGTTGAGAATCCACCTGCCAATGCAGGGGACATGGGTTCGATCCCTGGGCCAGGGAAGATTCCACATGCCACAGGAGCAACTGAAGCCCGTGCACCATAACTACTGAAGCCCAGTGCCGAGAGCCCATACTTCTCAACGAAGCCCGTTGACAGCAACTTGAGAGTAGCCTCTGCTTGATGCCACTAGAGAAAGACTTCACAGCAACAAAGACCCAGCGCAACCAAACAGAAAGAAAGAAAATGTTTTAAGAAAAGAGAGAGACCTGAGAGAGCTCACTCCCCACTTCCTCCACGCAAGGACCCAGCAGGAGGACAGCCATCTACTGTTAACAATGCTTACGCATCATTATACAGTACATATACATTACATAAAACGCACAGCTCCAGGAGTGAACTGTAATGCAAACCGTGGGTCCGGCTGATCACGTGGGGTCACTGTGTGTTCCTCAAGTGTGACGAACATACCACTCTGGTGGGGGGATGTTGACAATGGGAGAGGCTATCATGTGTAGGAGTGGGGTGGGCCATACGGGAAATTTCTGTACTTTCCTCCAACTTTGCTAGGAACGTGTAACTGAGCTAAAAAATTAAGTCTTTAAAAAAAAAAAAAGAAGAAGATCCATCTATGAATCAGGAAGAAGGTTCTCACCAGACACTGAATCTGCAGGTTTCTTGACCTTGGATGGTCCTTTGACCAGCCTCCAGAATGTGAGCAATGCATTTCTGTTGTTTTTAAGGCACCCAGCCTATGGCATTTTGTCATACCAGCCCCAGCTGGCTAAGAGAGCACGCCTTCATTTACTTGACAAGCTTCACTTAAGAAATAAACTGTTTAATTCTGGAGGGGGCTTCCAGTAGGGAGCATGAAGGTTATCAGGGCTGTGATTCTAGGCACAGTTACTGGAGTTCACCAAAACCTCCTTGACAGGCAATGTGTATTTTGGCAAGAGACAGAAAAAGCCAGTTCCTTTCCTTTCTCTTCCAAGCCTGCCCTTGGGGCAACTCCACCAGCTTATCCTCCGCCCACACAGCCTGAACTGGCAATGGACCCTCCAAGGGCATGGCCCAAAGTCACCAGCAATGCTAACAGGGACCTGGGACCCAGAGAAGGCAGTGACAGCAGTAGAGGCAGCCCGGGGGTGGACTAGGTGCTCACATGCAGTGAAATGAACCCACAAGACTAGGGGTTTTAAGCCTTGCCCTCCCAAACCAGGGGTTTCCCTAGTGGCTCAGAGGTAAAGGATCTGCCTGCATTGCAGAAGACATGGGTTCGATCCCTGAGTCAGGAATATCCCTGGAGAAGGGCATGGCAACCCACTCCAGCATTCTTGCCAAGAGAATCCCATGGACGGAGGAGCCTGGCGGGCTGCAGTTCACAGAGTCAGACACGATTGAGCGACTGAGCACACAGGCACGCTCCAAAGCCAGACCTTTAGAAGCCCTGGGCTATATGGGATCTCCATCCATGGGCTCCTCTATCCATGGGATTCTCTTGGCAAGAATACTGGAGTGGGTTGCCATGCCCTTCTCCAGGGCATCTTCCCGACTCAGGGATCGAACCCACATCTCCTGCGATGCAGGCAGATTCTTTACCTCTGAGCCACCAGGAAAACCCATGGTTTTGGAGGGCCAGGCTTAAAATCCCTAGACTTGTGGGTTCACTTCACTGCATGTTGAGCAGCTAGTCCAATTGCAGGCTGCCTCTCCTTCCCTGGGTCGCAGCCCCCTGTACACACATGCTAGGCAGGCCCACTGGGCTGCTCAACCGGCAGGGGAGACCAAGTTCAGGCTCCACTCCTAGAAGTCCAAGGTCATTTCCCTCCTTCTAGCTCATCAGTTCTTCGAAATCTCTCACCATTCCCACATCGCCACAATTTTTTCACAGGTGGATGCTTCTCTGGTCCTACGGCAGTCCTGGGGCAGCTCCAGTGAGCTGGGAAGCTTCACACCTCAGCACCCCTGTAATCTCCACCGGAAGCCCCCTACCACCTCCACATGTACCTCCAGTGACTGAGAATCAACAGGGTCAAAGTGAACAATGTGTGCCTTGGAAATGTTGCCTCAGGACAAGTTGTGAGCTCCAGCTTCCAATTAGACTGCTTCCCAAGTTCCTCGAAAGCAGACGCTCTGTTGCTACTGCTGCAGCCAGACTGTTCTTTCCAAAATGGAAACGGCATCACCTCATACATGCAGCTTAAAAGTCCTTGGTGTGATGGGCTTCCCTGGTGGCACTAGTGGTAAAGAACCCGCCTGGCATTGCAGGAGATGTAAGAGACGCCGGTTCGAACCTTGGATGGAGAAGATCCCCTGGACAAGAAAAAGGCAACCCACTCAACCCACTCCAGTACTCTTGCCTAGAAAATCCCATGGACACAGGAGCCTGGGAGGCTGTAGTCTACGGGGGTCACAAGAGTCAACATGACCTAGTGACTGAATAACAGCCATAAGATAAAAACAAAACTCCTCGATGACCCCCTTTCCCACAAGCCAGTCTCACGCCACACCGGCCCGCTCCACACTCAGGAGCTTCCTTCTTGCAACCTTCCCTTTCCGTCCCACCGGGTCAGACTTCCATTCAAACTCTGGTCCATAGTGCCTTCCTGCCCGTCAGGGCCTAGGTCCCTCCACTCACCCTTCAACTCAAGCCAACACATCCTTCCCCAGGGAAGCCTCCCTCACGGCCTTGTTCAGGTCCCCTCCCTTCCCTGACATCTGCCAAGGCTGCTACTTACACTGGTTCATGTGACGGGCAGGTTAGTATCGGGCTCTCCAAGTAGCTACATGTCAGAGGTGGACTGTGTGGACTGCGTGAGTCACTAGCCGTGTCCGACTCTTTGTGACCCCATGGGTTGTAGCCTGCCACCAGGCAAGAATACTGGAGTGGGTTGCCCTTCCCAACTAGTCTCACTCATCAATGCACTCTGGGATCTAATACAATTGCTGGGACAAGGGAGGTGCTTAGGACACTGGGTGAGTGGGCAAATGGATGAGCCAACAGACAAATGGATGGACAGACAGAAGAAACGATGGATATATGACGGACAGACTGGTGCATGGATGGTCTGGGAGATAGGTGGATGGACAGAAAAGAGAGAGAGGTAGGGGAGAAAGGAGGAAGAGATGGTCAAAGAAAACATTTGTTCCCAGGGCCAAGCCCTCCTCTGAGCCCTCAACCCCATCTTTTCCCATCTCCTCAGGTACTGCTCTCCAACCAGCGAACTGAACCTGCCTTTTCAACCCCACATCCATCTCAGACCAATCACGTGACCTTGGGCAAGTTGCCCAGCCTTTCCGAGACTGATTTTTTCCCCACTATAGAAAGAAGAGAATCATAATAGCTAGTTCAACAGGACTGTTTTGAAGGTTACATGAGATAATCCACAGGCTTCCCTTGTGGCTCAGCTGGTAAAGAATCTGCCTGCAATGTGGGAGACCTGGGTTTGATCCCCAGGTTGGGAAGATCCCCTGGAGAAGGGAACGGCTACCCACTCCAGTATTCTGGCCTGGAGAATTCCATGGACCGAACAGTCAGTCATGGGGTGGGGTCACAAAGCGATGGACAGGACTGAGCGACTTTCACTCTCTTTCACTTGAGACCATCCACACACAGCACAGAATACAGTGCCTGGCAAACCATAAACAGCTGATAGATGTCAGATGCTCCTACTGTTCTGACCATCTTTACTACTGTTGTAAACCCTTCAGCTTTCCAGCAGCTTTGCTCCTTCCTCAAGATTCTAGTGTCCTGTGTCAACCTGGCATCACCAAAGGGCTCCAAGCAGAATCCTATGCTTGCTGACCGCACATCCTCACTCTCTGCCATTCCTCAAGCATCATGCCCCCGGGCTTTCCCCTACAACTCTACTGAAACTGTCCTCCCAAAGGTGACAGAACAATCAAACCTGCTCAGCTACCACTCACCTAGACGTCCGCAGCATCTGAGCCTGTGCACCACCCTGCCTGAGCCCCTCTCCCCAGCTTTGCTACCAAGGCCAGTTCCTGGGTTTATCTTCCAAAATTTCTGGTTGCTTCCTGCTCTGAGACTTTCAGTGTGTCTTTCCCTGTTTCTTACCTGCTAAACGTAGGCATATCCTAAGGTTACACACACCATCCACTACTCCACACTTTTCCCCTGAGTGATGCCACTGACTCCTACAGCCATACCATCTACTTGCCTGTCTGGGGATGGCAGCACTCACACCTCCACCCCCAGCCGTACGCTGCGTCCCTCCAGGTTGCCGCAGATTTCCTGACAGCACTTTGAAGCCACCACTTCCCAATCAATCCCATCATACCTGACCCTCCTCCTTGCTCCCCGATTTATGTTAAGAGTCTCACCAACACCCAAGACCAACGCTTAAAATCCCAACTCCTACTGCAGTGGCCTATTTTTTGTGCCATAGCTTTGTGCTTAGATTATGGGTCCTTGCTTTCCCCTTGCTTTGCTTTTTCCTACTCTCCACAAGATATCAGAGAATGCAGTAGGACTGCAATAAATACTTCCTGAACTGAAAAGAGACAGGGCAGAGTCACAGGGAACTCTCATAGCCTGCTAGTGGGAATATAAGTTGCTGCAAGTATTCTGGAAGGCGATGTGACAAGATCTAATAAAGCTGGAAAGATCATATCCTGCAACCCAGAACTTTGTTCTCCTGGCTGGACACCTTGGAGAAATTTTCCCGTGTGTCCACAAGACTTGTACCAGAATGCTCATAACAACAGTTACCAATGGTGAAAAACAGAAAGAACTGAATATCCATCATATCAGGATCCTTGCAGGAAACAGCTGGCATGTTCAAATTATGACAGTTAAAGGAGCGTTTAAAGGGGGATTATTGGGATGAGTTGAGTGTAGAACATCAAACGATGGTTTAGTAGTCCAATACAGAAAAGGAGAATTCCATCTGAAAGGAGGGAGGAAGTTGTTATCCAAATCTGAAACAAGAGTTCCAGCAGAAAGACCATGTTGAGAGAAGCAGCGAATTTCAGGGGAGGTGTACAGCCAGGGAAAGACAAGTGTGAAAAACCTGGCTTAAAACCCAACATTCAGAAAACTAAGATCATAGCATCAGGTCCCATCACTTCATGGCAAATAGATAGGGAAACAATGAGAGACTGTATTTTGAGGGGCTCCAAAATCACTGTAGATGGTGACTGCAGCCATGAAATTAAAAGACACTTGTTCCTTGGAATAAAAGCTATGCCCAGCTGAGATGGCATATTAAAAATCAGAGACACTTTACTGACAAAGGTCTGTCTAGTCAAAGCTGTGGTTTTTCCAGTAGTCATGTATGGATGTGAGAGTTGGACTATAAAGAAAGCTGAGTGCCAAAGAATTGATGCTTTTGAACTGTGGTGTTGGAGAAGACTCCTGACAGTCCCTTTGACTGCAAGGAGATCAAACCAGTCCATCCTAAAGGAAATCAGTCCTGAATATTCATTGGAAGGACTGATGCTGACGCTGACGCTCCAATCCTTTGGCCACCTGATATAAAGAGCCAATTCATTGGTAAAGACCCTGATGGTGGGAAAGACTGAAGGCAGGAGAAGGAGATGACAGAGGATGAGATGGTTGGGTGGCATCACCGACTTGATGGACATGAGTTTGAGCAAGCTCTGGGAGTTGGTGATGGACAGGGAAGCCTGGTGTGCTGAGTCCATGGGGTTGCAAAAGAGTCAGACACAACTGAGTGACTGAACTGTAGAGTCAGCCACAGGCAGCTCCATAAAGAAGTATGTAGCTTTCCCATTTCTCTGGTCTCCAAACGGGACTCCTCGTTGTCTCAACCCAACAGAAGGCCCAAGGGCAAGAAGCCCATGGATGTCAACCTTCTAGAGTTCAGTGGGGAAGGGAGGGTGTAGATTTGGAAAGCAAAGGGAAGATCCTCAGAATATCTAGCAACAGAATGTATCAAGTATTAATCTATGTTTATATAATGGAATCCTGCCCAGCAAGAAAATGAGCAACGAACTGTGCAAAATTCTTAAAGATCTACTTCTACCAACATGGATAAATCTCAAAAACCTCACACTGGATTGAAACAGAGAAGGAATGTGAGGGGTCCTCCAGAAAACAAGCGCCTTTCTGTGTCCCTTATTTCTTGTTTGAAGAAAAGGCTTTAGTCTCCTAGACCTTCCCTGAGTTCCCAAGAACAGATTCAAGGGGTTAATAATGAGGGACTTGAGGGAATGCAGAAATGAAGGGAAAACAGTCAAGAAACAATAGTAACGGGATAAAACGGAGTCCCAGTCCCTCTACAAGGGAGCCACATAACATCTGATCCAGTGTTTTGAGTTCTGCGACCCTCCCCACCCCCCAGGTAAAGGATGATAACTAACATGGTGAACCCCCCTGACTGGTCACAACTAGAGGCTGAGGCCTAAGATTCCTGGAGCCCTACCCTGTTACCTCACCAGAAGCCAATCAGAAGAAAGTTATTCACCCTGCAGCTGTCTCTCCAACTGTTACCTTTAAATACTCTTCCCTGAGGGACTTCCAGAGCAGTCCAGTGGTTAAGACTCCCCCTTACAATGCAGGGGGTGTGGGTTCAATCCCTGGTCAGGGAGCTGAGATCCCACGTGCCTCCCAGCCAAAAAATCATCCACATTAAAAAAAAAAAAAAAAACTTAAAAAAAAGAACGAAAACCTCTTCCCTGAAAACCAGAGGGACCTGGAGTCTTTTGAGCATGAGTCCTCCTAGCTTAGCCCTGCAATAAATCCGCCTCTGCTCCAAACTCTGATATTTTGGTTTGTTTGGCCTCACTGTGCGTGGCACACATGAACTTGGGTTCAAAAAACAATGAAAAGGCACATTAAAACAATATTTAGAGAACAGGCGCTATAACAGGTTGTATTTTAAAATCCACCTCAACCAGATCTCTGGCCCCATATGCTCTTCCAGAACCCTGCCTCCTTCCCTACCCTCCCACCAACGGTTGCAGAAAATAAAAGAACAAAACTTTAGACCAGAGAGTTACAGAAAATAAACCTACTTCAGTAACGGTGACCAAGGAAAAATTTGTCTGAGAAAGTGATCAAACTTTAATTAAGGTGCGAAGGTCTGAGGAAGAGCCAGACCCATCAGCCAGCTATTAGCCAGGCCCTACAGAGAGAAAGGACTTGGCCTTTTAAAACAGGGAGTTCAAGAAGCCCAGTGAAGCAGAATTGAGCAAGAAGAATGGCGAGCGTGAAGTAATAAAGGTGAGCACAAGCCAGATTGTACAGGGCATCTGGGGTGACTTCCCCGGGGTGACAAAAACCGGTGAGTTCATGGGAAGGAAGGTGACTCCACGCAGCAAAACCCGCAGAGAGGAGCAAGGAACGGGGAGCAGTGGTTTCTCTTGGGCCTCTGGAGTGAACATTCACTCAGCACTTAGCCTGTGTCAGGAACCGGGTTACAAAAATTCTTTGAACCTGCTAACTCTCTCCTGGGAGGTAAGCATTAACAAACCCATTCTCACAGCGAGGCGAATTAGCTAACTCCAAAGTCCAACACAACTCTTGANCAGGGCCCCAGTGAAGTTTTACCACAATCCTGAGAGGCTGTAGACTGGGTTGAATAGTGTCCCCCCAAACTCACATCCAGTGGAACCTGTGAATGTGACCTCATTTGGAAAAAGGGTCTTTGCAGATGTCATCAAGTTCACACAAGGTCGTGCTGGACTAGGGTGTACCCTGAGTCCAGAAAGCGGTATCCTTATAAGAGGAGGAGAGGACACACACAGAGAGAAGATGGCCACGTGACGACAGATGAAGGGACTGGAGTGACACAACCACAAGCCAAAGAAGACAAGGGTTCCTGGCGACTGTCAGAAGGTGGGGAAACAGCAAGGAAGTCTTCTTCCCTAGAGCCTCTCGAGGGAGCGTGGCCCTGCTGAAACTTCTGGCCTCTGGAGCTGAAACAGAATTTATTCAGGGACCCTGTTGTTTTAAGCCACCCAGTTGCTGGTAATCTGTCCTAGGAATCTGATACAGATGTGTATTATTGACACTCTGCTCACGGGAAGACGGAGGCAGTAGGAAAAGCACAAAGAAGTTATACATCATCCCCGCTACCAGAATTTACCGGGGATGTAGGAAAGCAGCACGTGCAGACTAAGAGCTTGGACTCTGGAGGAGACAGACTTGGGGAACACCTCGGCTCCACCGCTTACTAGCCAAATACCTACAGGCAAGTCTCCTAGTCTCTCTGAGCCACGGCGTCCTCATCTCCAAATCAGAGAACTTCACTGAGTTTTAAAGAGAATGAAATGAGAAATTGCAGGAAAAACACCTTGACTTGCTCTCAAAAACGGCACCTGTGCTGGAGCTTAGTTTCTCAGTAGTGCCTGACTCCTTGTGACCGCATGGACTGTAGCCCGCCAGGCTCCTCTGTCCGTGGGTTTCTCCAGGCAAAAGCCATTTCCTCCTCCAGGGGATCTTTCCTACTCACATCTCCAGAGTCTCCTGCATCAGCAGGAAGATTCTTTACCACTGAGCCACCTGGGAAGCCCTGGTACCTGTAACGACAAACGAAAGACCAAAAAGTTACCGGTAATGATTGTCATTATTATTAGGATTAATAATAGATGAAGTCGGAGAAGGCGATGGCACCCCACTCCAGTACTCTTGCCTGGAAAATCCCATGGACGGAGGAGCCTGGTGGGCTGCAGTCCATGGGGTCGCGAAGAGTCGGACAGGACTTCACTTTCACTTTTCACTTTCCTGCATTGGAGAAGGAAATGGCAACCCACTCCAGGGTTCCTGCCTGGAGAATCCCAGGGACGGGGGAGGTCTATGGGGTCACACAGAGTCGGACACGACTGAAGCGACTTCGTAGTAGTAGTAATAGATGAAGCTGGCCAGGATGTTCACCAGAGGGGGAGGAATCAGAATTTACTTCCGAGCTTGTGCTAAAACTTGATCCCTTCACGTGACCCAATTGTCTTCGGAAAGGGAGGAGGTTCTTGAACTCCCCCTAGAGGTGAGTGTGGGTAACAAACGATGTGCAGAGAGGAAGGAAAGGAAGAAAGAAACCTGTGGGAAGAAGGTTGTAGGACTGGTTAGGGGGAACTGGGAGCAACCTTGAAGGCCAAGTAGAGGGACTGTTTTATGAGACAGTCCACGGTTGTGGTTGGAAGGAACTGGCGTAAAGAGGACAGCTGAAACCTGGACTGACAAGGGGTAATGTTCTGGCAGTCAGAATGGCGGAGGCAAGAAGGATGGATGGAGATACAATGAAAGAGGGAACGTGGTGATGGAGTGGACACAGGGACTCTAAGACCAGGATCAAAAGCTTGGGTTTCCTCTGACTCAGATGTAGAGAATAGACTTGTGATCACTAAGGTAAAAGGGGGGAGGGGAGGACTGGAAATTTGGGATGTGCAGATGCAAACTACTGTATATAGAATGGATAAACAACAAAGCCCCATTGCAGAGCACAGGAAACTATTCAACATCCTGTGAGAAGTCATAATGCAAAAGAATATGAAGAAGAATGTTCACTGAATGTTCAGACTGAATCATTTTGCTGAAGCGCAAATTAACACATTGTAAATCAATACAGTTTAATTAAAAAAAAATTCTTTAAAAAGGCTTGCATTTCTAGCCTGAGAAAACAGAAGAAAAAAAAAAATCTGCTTTCAGAAACAGCTTTGTTGGAAGGGAGAGCCAGTCTGATGAAGAAAAAAGATGAGTTAGTTTTTGAATAACTGGAGTTTGAAGGAGTTTGGCATGAGGAAACGTGAATTCTGGTTACCTGAGGCACATGCTGACAATGAATCCAACACATAACCCTTCTGGGTTTTGGTCACTTGATCTTTAAAAACTGACGGCACTGCATTATACCCAAATAGGCAAATTCATGGCAGATGTAGTTTGTTTATTCTGCACAAGTTTTTACAATTTAATTAGCTGCCAACATTCCGAAATTAGGAGATTTTACACAAAAGCCCAGATTTCTGCCTCTAGCAGTTGGCTAACGTATCAGTGGCCCCCTTTAGACTGGCCATGGATATGTTCCCTGACTTGTCCACAGGCTCCACCATGCCCTATTGTCTTCCTACACTGAGGTCAAATTGTTATCTATATCCAATCAACGTCACACCTTTAGGTTCCCTTCCTAGTCCCTCTGAGGCAGAGGGGTTTAAGATCCCTGGATTAGACACTCTCTAAAGTTACTTTCAGTTCAGTAAGTCTAAATTTTACCTCCATATTCACTTGGAAATACTGAACGGGAAAAGTTGCAAAACTGGAAATTTTCAGTTATTCAGTTGGAAAATTCAAGTTGTTCAGTTGGAAGAGTCTAATGGGAAATCAGAGTTCAAGGTACAGATCTGGGGGTCACATGAGATGTTATAGCTAAACCCTTCAGCTATACCATGGGTGTCATCATGTAAAAAGGAGAGGAGAGGAGAGACTCAGGAGCAGAGGATCTTCCTTCATCGTTCAGCATGGTCAAGGTTAAGGACAGGACGAACATGAAAGGTAATAAGGAAGACAGAAAAGGAGAGTTTAGATGGATGGAGACAGTGTAGGATGTCAGAGAGATTTCAGACAATTTAGAGACATTGCAGAACCTTAGCGATGGCTGACATATTGAGCACCTATATGTGTCCATGTTATCTTTACGGGAATTCACTGAGACAGGTACCATAATTTTTCCTCATTCACAAAGGAACTGAGAAGCTGAAAGTATGAGTAGCCCAAAGTCACGTGGAATGAGGCGTTTTCCATCAGTTCTTGGAAATCCAGAGCCGGTAGAACAAGCAACTCATTTTTAGGCACATAGGGGGTGCCCCCAAAGACAGAACATAAAGCGACAAGTGTTAGTCACTCAGTCGTGTCTGACCCTTTGCGACCCCAAAGACCGTAGCCCACCAGGCTCCTCTGCCCATATAATTCTCCAGGCAAGAATACTGGAGTGGGTAGCCATGCCCTTCTCCAGGGTATCTTCCTCACCCAGGAATCGAACCTAGGTCTTCTGCATTGCAGGTGGATTCTTTACTGTCTGAGCCACCAGAGAAGCCCCCAAACCATCAAGGTTTGGTGGCAAATGAAAGTGGGGAAGTCATCGGTGCATGTTGTATGTGAAGGATAACAGAGCTGAAAAAGACACCTAAGGTAACTTTTTAAAAAGCCATCAGTTATTGACCATACATTTGACTTTCTGACTGAACTTGGGGGCAGTTTCTAAGGATGCCAGCTTTTTCTCCCCTTTTTGTTGATAAATGGAGAGATCATCCCATCTCAGAAGATCTTTGTGTCATCCAAGTATTTACATGATTTGTTCTGTGTAACATATCACCAGTCCTGTGCAAGTTCTGGCGGCTCTATGGTTGTGTGAATGGAAACCTCCTCCAAGAGGGCTTATGCCATACCCAAGAGCTGCACCAGAGCCCTTGCCCCTGTGGCAGGCCACTGCTGACCCGTACCTTTGCAGGAGACACTAAAACACAATTCTGTCTCAGTCCCTGGGTCTCTCGGTCCTAGTGTGCACAAGGTTTGTTTGAGACCTCTGAGCGTGGGTGGGTTTAATTCTAAATGTGATTTTGCCCCTTGTACCATCTTGCTGGGGCTTCCCCTTTGCCCTTGGACATGGGGTATCTTTTTTTGGTGGGATCCAACATTCTCCAGTTGACGGTTGTTCAGCAGCAAGTGAACAACCAACAGGAAGCTTCCATAAGCCTCTTATCCTTATCCATCAGAGAGCAGACAGAATGAAAACCACAATCACAGAAAACTAACCAAACTGATCACATGGCCCACAACCTTGTCTAACTCAACGAAACTATGAACCATGCCATGTAGGGCCACCCAAAGGGATGGGTCATGGTGGAGAGTGCTGACAAAACGTGGTCCACTGGAGAAGGGAATGGCAAACCACTTCAGTATTCTTGCCTTGAGAATCCCATAAAAAGGCATGAAAAGGCAAAAAGGACGTTGCATGATGAACTCCCCAGGCCAGTAAGTGTCCAATATGCTGTGGGAGATCAGTGGAGAAATAACTCCAGAAAGAATGAAGAGGCATGGTTGGTTGTTGGCCATAATCAGTTCCTCAATGGTGACCTGATGGCTGTTAGCTGGAGACTGCCCTCAGTTCCTTGGCACACGCCCTTTCCAATGTGGCAGTTCAGAACATGGGTGCTTGCACCATCAATGACGGTAAGAAAGAGGACCTTCTAACAAGATAGAGCTTGCATATTACGTGGCCTCATCCTGTCACGTTTGTCATGCTCTCTCGGTTAGAAGCAAGTTTCCAGGCCAGCCCACACCCAAAGGGAGAACATTGCACAAGGGCACAGGTCCCCGGAAGTGAGAATCCTTGGAGAACTTTACAGACTCTACCTGCCATAACAGTTAAATAGCAGAACTAGGATTTGAAGCCAGTCATTTCAAACTCTGAGCTCCCCACAGTAAATGTCTACACTCTGTTATATTCCCAGGCAAATTACCCTGATCACATCTTAGAAAGATTAATCTGGTTATTCCAATATGGACTCTAGTGTTTTTCCAAGTAGATTATCCTTTCACATTTAACCTCCAAAGTGGGAAGCTGAAAGATCCATCCAAAATGGGTGTATTAACTAGTTCCATGGGTTTTATTTCGGAGCAACTCTAGAAAGCAAAACTAATAACCATATGACTTCCGACACTAAATCCTGAACCTTGGATATTAGACTTAGCCTTTGCATATGAATGTTTAGTATATCTGATCAATTTGCATAAGGATAAATACAAATTGGAGAGATGATTAGATTCAAACAGATAAAGCCAAGTTTCCCTGGGAGAAAGAATTTATATTACTTTTTTCCCCCTCCCATTTGGTGTCTTAATTCTATAACTAAATTCAGAATTAAAATGGCCAGCCTGAATAAACATCTTCAGACTTAGCCATACATCTGTGTGTAATTTGGTTTGGGGGAGAACAGGAGAACTGGTTCACAGGGGCATCTTTGTGGGCAGAGAAATATCTTCATTTATTGAAATGTTCCTAGTGACAGAAGTTGTTTTCTTTTCGCCCCCAAATCCTCAAAGTAGAAACAGGCAAGATGATAAGAAATCTAGAAAATTGTAGATATATTTTGGTTCCTTTAGAGTGCAGTTGTGTGTAAGGATATCTCATAGCATTTGCTAAAATAAAGTCAAAGTCTCCTTTTAAAAAAATTATAATGATAAATGTGGAAAATGCAGATCTTCCCCCCCCCCGAAACTGACATATAGGACAGTAGGTAAATGCTATCATATGAAACTGCTTCAGGATTGTTTTGGCATTGCAAATGCATTTCCCTTGCGTGATGATTTTTCTTTGGCTGTTTTCATATTATTCAACTCTGCAGGCATTCAGAACTTCGCCATCTCAATGCCTTCTGGGAAGTAACGAAAACAATAATAGCATTTATTTAAAAGTTTTATCGATCAGTTAGAGTGTTTCATACTATGCACCTCAGTTCCCAGGCATTATTTCATTGTCTCTTCATAATAATCCTAAAAAGTAGGCATTGACCCCAATTTGACAGATGAAGCAAATGAGGTTTCAGGTTCAGAGAACTGAACAATGTGATCAGGCTCGCACAGCTAGTCCTTGGTGGAGCAGGATTTGAGACCATGCTCTTTGCTGATTTTTAAATTTGTACTTAATCTTTATTTTTTTAATGGAAGTATAGCTGATTTACAATACTATATTAGTTTCAGAGACCATGCTTTTCAGCATTTGGGCAAGAGCAATGAATGAATGAGTAAATGAATGAGAAATGAGCTGAATTACAGCAGACCTTACCTCTTCCCTGGTGGCTGAGAAGGTAAAGAATCTGCCTGCAATGCAGGAGACTAGGTCCGATGCCTGGGTCAGGAAGATCTCTTGAAGAAGGTAATGGCTACCCATTCCAGTATTCTTGCCTGGAGAATTCCATGGACAGAGGAGCCTGGCGGGCTACAGTCCATGGGGTGGCAAAGAGTTGGAGACGACTGAACAACTGACACTTTCACCTCTGTTATATACTAGTTCTGTGACTGCAAGCAAGGTACTTACCTGTCTATAAAATGGGCCTCCTAACATCTCCCTTGTTAGAGGGAGATTGTTGTTTTAAAGGGTTATAAGGCAATGGTCCTCAAGCAACATCAAGCAAGACATTTGGCATTGTCTGGAGACATATTGGTTGTCAAAACTGAGGGATGAGTAGGGGCAGGGGTTGCTATGAAATATCCTGTAATTCAGAGGACAGCCCCCCACAGCAAAGAATTATCTGGCTTCAAATATCACTAGTTCTGGGACTTCCTTGATGGTCCTATGGATAAGACCCCAGGCTCCCAGTGCTGTGGGCCTGGGTTCGATTCCTGTTTGGGGAACTAGATCCTGCACACATGCTGCAGCTGAGTGTGAGCCACAACAAAGAAGCCTGCATGCTGCCGGGAAGAGCCCACGAGCAACAACGAAGACCCAGTGAAGCCTAAACTGACAAACATATGAATAAATAAATAAAAATCAGTAGCGTCAAGGGTGATAAATCCTGTTGTATGGGCCCTTCAGAAACAGCCAGGGCCCAGTAAATGCTGGATATTATTATTAATATTTCTTGCCTCTTAGAGAGTCCATTTCAATCAAAAGTGTTATTTCTGAGAGCATTTTTCAGTGTTAAAATTCTCTGATTCAGCACAACATAGAATTTATGTACAACTACATATGAGAGACAAGCAGGAGCTGAACATTGTTCCTGAGTGTTCTCATCAAGACCAGTTGAAAACAGTGATCTATTTTGGCAAAATGGAACATTTACTTTTTGTTGTTATTTGACGTTTGATAGAAACTTTAGAATAAGAGTTGAGTGTAAAAGCTTATAAAAGCTAGTTTTTTCCCCATCGTATATTAAAAGAACAACTCTAGAGAGGGACTATCTGTGCTATAATCCCATCCTTATTTCCAAGGGTTTCATAAAACTCAAGGTTTTTTGAGACAAGAAATGTCTGCTTATTGCTGACTATTTTCTCTGAAAAGTTAGTTATGCTTACGGGCATATTTGTCCACTTGTGTTTTAAGAGTTAAAGTTGACATATCAGGTCATCTCCCTGGAGATGAGCCTTTTTTTTTTTAGATTTTTTTTTCTTTTTTATAATAGCAACACTTAAGCATTGTGCAAAATACCCTCTGTCTAAAGACATATTAAGGAGGGGGAGGAGGAGAAGAAGAAAACCAACATAATCTTATCACCCAAATACACCCAAATAAAGTACTATTAATATTTTGGCATATTTCTTCCTACTGTTCTTTTTCTAAGCATTTCTTTAGACAATCAAAATGCTACTATATAAAGATATTTTATCTTGCCTGTCTCACTTCAGATCACAGCATAAAAATTTCTCTATGTTATAAAAATACTTCTTAAACATTTCTAGGCCTGTAGAATACTTCATGATATTCATGGATACTTTAAAAATATTTGGGCTTCCCTGGTGGCTCAGATGGTGGAGAATCCACCTGCAATGCAGGAGACCTGGGTTGGGAAGATCCCCTGGAGAAGGGAATGGTTACCAACTCCAGTATTCTTTGCTGGAGAACCCCATGAACAGAGGAGCCTGGTGGGCTACAGTCCATGGAGTGACAAAGAGCTGGACATGACTCATTGACTGAGCACACACACACAAATGTATACACAATTCTAAAAATATTTCATTACAGGATAAATTGGAAAAGGCCCTCATTGGAAAAGACCCTGATGCTGGCAAAGATTGAAGGCAGGATAGAAGGGGATGACAGGATAAGATGGTTGGATGTCATCACTGACTCAATGGACATGAATTTCAGCAAGCTCTGAGAGTTGGTGATGGACAGGGAGGTTTGGCGTGCTGCAGTCCATGGGGTCACAGTAGAACATGACTGATCGACTAAACTGATCTGAACTGATGGACTAAGCACACACACACACAAATGTACACACAGTTCTAAAAATATTTCATTACCAGACAAATTGGTTTCAAAATATCAAAAAAGATAGAAGTATACCAAATTAAAAAAATTAACCCCTCACTTCTCAAAATCTCTCTCTTTAGATATACTGTTTTGAACAGTTACATACTTTCAATATGGTGTTTGTGGCAGCCAATAGTGTTGTTTGTCAAAAATATTTTCAGTTCCAGGCACATAGCATGATTGTATTTGCTGGCTAATTTATGTTTTGGTTAGACCATGTGAATAGTTCTGGCCAATGAATTGTGAGTACTTAACTAGTGTTATAAGGCCCCTCAGGGCTTTTGTTTCCTTGGCCATGATAACTGGCAGTGTTCCAGTGAGTAGCTGCTTCATCAGCCAGGTTCCAGAGAAAAGGTGACACAGGGGAGAGCCCCCAGACAACTTATGATGAACACACAGAGTGGGAAATAACACAAACTGTCTCATTTAAGAGTTGTCCATTGCACAACTTCCCTGGTGGTCCAGTGGTTAAGAATCTACTTGTCAATGCAGGGGACATGGGTTCGATCCCTGGTCCAGGAAGATCCCACATTCCATGGGGCAATTAAGACTGTCCACCACAACTACTGAACTTGCACTCTAGATCCCACACTCTACAACAAGAGAAGCCACTGCAATGAGAAGCCCAAGTGCCGCAACTAGAGAGAGCCCACACACGACAGTGAAGAGCCAGTTCAATTCAGTTCAGTCATGTCTGACTCTGCAACCCCTTGGACTGCAGCACGCCAGGCTTCCCTGTCCATTGCCAACTCCTGGAGCTTGCTGAGATTCATGTCCATCAGGTCAATGATGCCATCCAACTACCTCATCCTCTGTCATCCCCTTCTCCTCCTGCCTTCAGTCTTTCCCAGCATGAGGGTCTTTTTCCAGTGAGTCAGTTCTTCGCATCAGATGGCCAAAGGATTGGAGTTTCAGCTTCAGCATCAATCCTTCCAATGAATATTTAAGACTGATTGCCTTTAGGTTTGACTGGTTTGATCTCCTTGCAGTCCAAGGGACTCTCAGAAGTCTTCTCCAGCACCACAGTTCAAAAGCATCAATCCCTGCACAACCAAAATTAAAACTAATTAATTAATTTAAAAAGAGCTGTTTGTTATAGCAGCATAACTGATCCTTACTAATAGAGTAGTGTATGTAATGTACAGTCAATGTGTTTATTTGCATATTTATACATGCACACATTTTGAAGGTGGGAGGAGAAGGGGATGACAGAGGATGAGATGGTTGGATGGCATCACTGGCTCAATGGATATGACTGTGAGTGAACTCCAGGAATTGGTGATAGACAGGGAGGCCAGGCGTGCTGCAGTCCATGGGGTCACAAAGAGTCGGACACGACTGAGCAACTGAACTGAACTGAACAGACACACGTATACAAATTGACTATAGCATACATTATTTTGTAGGTTGTTTTTTCCTTTTTGCTAAGAATGGGAATACCACACCACCTGACCCGCCTCTTGAGAAATCTGTATGCAGGTCAGGAAGCAACAGTTAGAACTCGACATGGACCAAAAGACTGGTTCCAAATAGGAAAAGGAGTATATCAAGGCTGTATATTGTCACCCTGCTTATTTAACTTCTATGCAGAGTACATCATGAGAAATGCTAGACTGGAAGAAACACAAGCTGGAATCAAGATTGCTAGGAGAAATATCAATAACCTCAGATATGAAGATGACACCACCCTTATGGCAGAAAGTGAAGAGGAACTAAAGAGCCTCTTGATGAAAGTGAAAGAGGAGAGTGAAAAAGTTGGCTTAAAGCTCAACATTCAGAAAACGAAGATCATGGCATCTGGTCCCATCACTTCATGGGAAATAGACGGGGAAACAGTGGAAACAGTGTCAGACTTTATTTTTCTGGGTTCCAAAATCACTGCAGATGGTGAT
>SJYA01002875.1:971979-993962 GCA_006410615.1 Neotragus moschatus
ATCTCCGGTGAATGTTCTACTTCTCTCATCTCCCCGAGTCTCCTCTTCTGCATCCCTCTTCCATTCTTAAGCACCCTTATGATTACACTGACCTCCACCCCTGTTATCCAGCATAATCTCCCTATTTTAAGGTTGGCTGATTAGCAACCTTAGCTCCATCTGAAACTTTAATTCTCATTTGCCATATATTGTAATATACTCATGGAGTCTGAGGGAGAAGGCAATAGCAACCTGCTCCAGTACCCTTGCCTAGAGAATCCCATGGACGGAGGAGCCTGGTGGGCTGCAGTCCATGGGGTCTCGAAGAGTTGGACACGGCTGAGCAACTTCANCTTTAATTCTCATTTGCCATATATTGTAATATACTCATGGAGTCTGAGGGAGAAGGCAATAGCAACCTGCTCCAGTACCCTTGCCTAGAGAATCCCATGGACGGAGGAGCCTGGTGGGCTGCAGTCCATGGGGTCTCGAAGAGTTGGACACGGCTGAGCAACTTCACTTCCACTTTTCACTTTCATGCATTGGAGAAAGAAATGGCAACTCACTCCAGTGTTCTTGCCTGGAGAATCCCAGGGACAGGGGAGCATGGTGGGCTGCTGTCTATGGGGTTGCACAGAGTTGGACATGACTGAAGCGACTTAGCAGCAGCAGCAGCATGGGGTCTGAGGATTAGGGTATGGATATGTTTGAGGAAAATCATTATTCTGTCTATTATAAGAGGTATTGGGCAGGATTACAAGACCTGCACTTGGCCAGCTTCAAGACTAAAAAAAGAGCCTGCGGTCAGTAACAGACATCAGTGGTTTAGTGGATGGAGGAGCTTAAGGGTCTGAAGCCAGGTCCCGGCACAACACCCCACCATGTGCAGTGGACAGTGAACAGTATCTGGTGTTGGTCTTTGTTCCGAGGGGATGGGGAGATTACCAGCTATAGGAGAACTGATCTTGGGTGGGCTCTCTTAGTTACTAGGGAAACCAGCAGAGGGATACACCCCTCTCTGCCCCTTTGATAAGAACAATCACTAGCTGGGGCCTGGGGCAGGCACATAGAAAAGGCAGTCATGAGCACAGCGTACAGGTGAAGAAGGCACTGATCGGGCAGGGGATGTACAGAGAGCAAGAGGACAACCATCATGGGACTTCCCATACAAGAGGGTAGACACCTAGATTTACCAGAGATTCTGAACACAGTGAATGAGGGGTGAACTTCTAGAAGGAAACAAGTTTTAAAAGAGGGGAATAATTTATAAGTGACCGAAAGCGGCAAAAGTCCTTGGTGGATGGAGAGTCATTCCAGAAGATGGAGGGGCTGCTGAGGGGACATAACCACAGCTATCTACTACAGAGCAAAATCTCTGCACTGTGGACTGGACTCTCCCTCTGATGCTTCATGCTCTCTCGGAGTCTCAAGACCGGCATAGGACCACCACCAGCTGTACATAATGCTCAACAGGAAACATCAGTGAAGGTGGTTTGTACTCGCTTGTAAAATACCCTGAATTAAAAAAAAAAATTCCTGCCTAAGTTGTTTCTGGTTGTTTGTCCTTGACTTAGGACTTCCTCGGTAGCTCAGTTGGTAAAGAATCCACCTGCAATGCAGGAGACCCTGCTTCAACTCCTGGGTTGGGAAGATCTGCTGGAGAAGGGATAGGCTACCCACTCCGGTATTCTTGGGCTTCCCTTGTGGCTCAGACGGTAAAGAATCCACCTGCAATGCGGGAAACCTGGGTTTGGTCCCTCGAAAAGGGAACAGCTACCCACTTTCTGGCCTGGAGAATTCCATGGATAGTCCATGGGGTCCTTGACTTACAAAAGTGAAATGTAGAATTTATAAAAATGATTATGTGAGAGCATCAATCAGTGCACTGAAAATTTTTTTTCTGCTGGGTTTAAGACAATACAACTTTAAAATAAATGGAAAATAAGATCTTTTTCTCAATTTAAGGCATAAACTTATTCTTATCTTTATTCAGTCAAACTTGGTGAATTTTCTTGGCCAGATAAAACACTTCATTTACATTCTGGGCTGCTGTGGAATCTCCCTATCTCTTTCTATTGCCAGTAGGTAACTCTGACTTATAGCTTGGTGTGTGTATTCTTTTGGATCTTTTTTTATTGCATTTGTATGCAGAAACATGCTGGAAAAGAGTTTGACTAGCATTTTTCTCATGTAACAGTGCTCTTTATTTTTAAAAATTATTTATTGATTTTAATTGGAGGATAATTACTTTACAGTATTGTGATGGTTTTTGCCATACATCAGTATGAATCAACCATAGGTATATATGTCCCCTCCATCCTGAACACCCCCTCCTATCTCCCAACAATGTTCTTTAGAAAACATTGTGGGTCAGACCAAATGACTCTGCCTTGCTCTTTGAAATAGATCAGGTCAAGATCTGCTATCTTTTTAAAATTTCGTTGGGCCGAGTCTTAGTCGCAGCATACAGAATCTCTAGTTGCAGCATGTGGGATTCAGTTCCCTCACCAGGCATCAAACCTGGGCCTCCAGCACTGGGAGCACAGAGTGTTAGCCACTGAACCACAAGGGAAGTTCCCTGCAAGATCTTGGGAAGATCTTCAGATGATTATGGGAAAAGTTCCGATTTTTTAAATGTTAGCAACTAATTGAAAATGTAAAGAGTGTGAGAGCTTAGCAGAATACGCTTGGGGGATTGATTCTTCCCATCAGTCAATGGCCAGTCTGAGACCTCAGAATGGATATGCTCTTCGTTATAGCCCTACCTGCTTGGTGCCAGTAAAATCTGCCAAGGTCTGGGAGTAAGAGGATAAAGGGGGACAGTATGTTCAGATGATTGTGGTTGAGAGGATAGTAGTTCACCAGTGTAGAGAGATTGACCTTCTCAGCCTCCTTGACTTTGGTCAAGGGCACATAATTAATAGGTTGTGAACAGGAGGGACATGTGTTATTGTCAGGCTGCTGTGAAGCCCCTTTGCTCGGCTCTTCCATTAGCAATCGTAGAAACACGTCCTAAAAAGGAGCCTCTAGCAACCTGGATCCCTGAGTGAGTATTTTGAGAGGAATCCTTCTAATAAAATATATACTGAGTGAGAAGTGAGCCTTGGTTGTTTTATGATTCTGAAATTCTCTGCTTAAAAACAAATTAAAAAATTATAATTCTGTTTATTCTTACTAATAAGGGGCATAGTCATTTTATATTGCTGTGTAAGAAATTACCATAAATTTAGTAGCTTAAAATAACACACTTCTATTTGCTCAGAGTTCTATTGGTCAGGAGTCTGGTGCAGGGTGGCTGGATTCTCTGCTAGAGATGCCACAGGCTGAAATCAAGGTATCTGTTGAACTGCACCTGAATCTGAAGATTTGGCCAGAGAAAAATCTGCTTCTAAGTTCCTTTGGGTCATTGGCAGAATTCATGTCCTTATGGTTGTAGGACTGTGGTTCCCACTGTCTTGCTAGTTGTCAAGCTAGAAGCTGAGGGGATAATTCTCAGCTTCTAGAGGCTTATCTTGGGTTCTTACCATGTAGCCCCCTCCTTTGACAAGCAAGAATCACCCTGAAATTGAATCCTTTTTTATTCTTTGAGTGTCCCTAACTTCTCTTTCAGCCAGAGAAACTCTTACTTTTTAAATCCTCATGGTTTAGATTGGGATAATTGGGATTTTACTTAAGATCAACTGCCACATAATATAACCTAATAACTGTGATAAAATCCATCATCTTTATAGTTCTGGGAATTACACAGGGTAATTTACACCAAAAGGGCAGAAAACTTGGAATCCATACTAATATTATGTCAAAAACTTGTGGAAAAAGTAAGAATAACTGTGAGTGAGAAAGACTATTTGTTGTTCTATTTCTGCCTGGGGAAGAATCTATACATCTCTCTCTCTCTTTTTTTAATGGCCCTTATTCATTCCTGAAAATTCTGTTGCTAAGTAAAATGTCATTAAATGGGAAGCTTTTTCATTGTTTTTAATGGGAAGATTATTATTCATTTCATCTCAAATAGAAAAAATGTATCAACTGAACAATGGAAAAAAGTTCACATAAGTAGTAACTTAAAAATGGAGAGTAAATAAATGTAGTTGAACATAAGATACAGTGCCAAGAAGCCTTATTGTGTTTTCCAAAAGAGGAAGGCAAGACTTAATTGAGAAAGAGATATGCAAAGGAACCATTCGTTGAATGGTGTTTTCTTTCGGCACCATTTATTCAGTAATTTCTGAATCATTTGGGGCTGATAGGTTGGTTAATTTGCACTCAAATTGTACAAAAGAAATAATACTAGAGCTCAAACAAATAACTTAAGGACAAAACAAGATGAAACATGAGCATGCTTATATAAATAGTATGTGTACACAGCACACTGGAGTGCTATAGAAGACACCTTTTAATCCTTCACTCTTGGTATATAGATACAGGGAAAATCTAGGTTCATCAAACATGGCTTGCAATTCAAATTTGTTCTACTTGGTCTTTTCTGACTTGAAACTGTTGTGTTGGGTTAATTGGAAAGTGTGTCTTTGCCTGAAACCATAGTATCAAGCTATCACTTCCTATAGCATATTTATTTAATGTATTTTGGAACAAAAGCATTGGTGTTTAAAGAAAAGAGTGGTTGACCAAAAAGTAGCATATATTTTCAAGAGCCATTATGACAGAAATTGATTAAACAGCTATAATGTGATCCAGAAATTAGATCAAGTCCTAGGGTACATAGTTTAAGAACCTTCAGAAATACATAGGCCCATAGTTGGTTTCTATTTGCTAGCTGTTGTTGAAAAATCACTTTTCTTTTTCATAGCTACATTGACTATCAAAATGTAAGTCGACTATCAAAAAGGAAAAAACAAAAGAGATTAGGTCAAGTCAAAATGACCCATTTAAGGGTCACCACTAATTAGGAATTGTTGGAAGAACCATGCTTCAGAAATAAATGTAGAGTTTAAAGTGGTTACTGGCTTCTAAAAATCTTTTAGTTTAATATTTTTAAAAGGAAATTTCAAAGTTAAATGCTAATTTCATATTTCAGGGTGCTATTTCCTGCAGCACAAAAACATGATAATGAAAACACAACTTTAAAAAGTCAGCACAAAAGCAATAATAATGAAATCCTGTATCTTCCTTTAAAACATTTCAGTAGGAGTTGTCCATTTATGTCATGGTACTATAATTGTTTTCTAAATGCTAGGTAGGGTACTTTTTTTGGGATTTTGAATGAGGTAGACAGGCTGTAAACCTCAGCATTTCTCTTGCTGTTTTTCCAAGTTAACCTTACTTTAAAATCCCCAGATGTAAGTTTGTGTTTACCTAAAATGGACAACAGAATATTTTTAGTAAAGTCCCTTGACTTTCTCAAGGGAAGAAAATACAGTTTTAAGTAAATACTATATAAATGTAATACATTTAAAGTAATGTTTATAAAAGACGTTTTGTGTGTGCCCTCAAAACACTTATAATCCCAAACAATTTATTTTGCTCCAGTTCTGATCTTTCCTAACAGATTTATTAAGAACTAGCCCAAGCACTGCACTTATGGAGAAGCACTTTCTCTTGACCTCTCTTTCCCACATTCCATCTTAGTTTATTGCTTTGAGGATGAACGCTGAACAAAGTGAAGGGGAAGTCAATATTTGATTTTGGTGAGCACTGAATCTCAGTGTTTACCAAAATCAGAGGTCAGCACCAATTATTTCAGGAAGAATTCCGACGCATTCCCTTTGAATGAGCTATGTACTTATGGATGTTGCCTTGTGCAATCCGATTCCTCCAAGATATTTTGAGGTGAAATTGTTATTGATGATAGTTTTAGAACTTCTTTCCCAAGTGATGACAGATTTGAGGGCATTTTGTCAGTATTAAGTTCATCTGCAATAAAACCCTAATATGGTGACTTGAACAACAGAAATGTATTTTTTTTTTCTCCTATAAATGAAGCCTAGAGGCCGGTAGTCTGAGGCAGGCATGGCAGCTCCATAGTTCTCAGGGATTCATGCTTCTCCTATACCGAACACATGACTTTTACCTCATTGCCTAAGATGGCTGCTGGTGTTCCAGTCAGCAGGACGAAGAAAGCGAAGAGGCAAAATGTACATAGCAGCTATTTTAGCAGCTCTTAGGAAGGTTTCATGGAAGCCACTGTAGATTACTATATATTACTATAGATTATGCCCTCTTATACCCAGGATTTAGGTTCATGGCCATACCTAATTCCAGGAGAGGCTGGGGTGGGTAATCTCCTTGTTTTTGGTGGCTATGTAAAATGCGTCTCAATAAAAATTTGGGATTTCATTGGCACAACAAAAGGTCTTGGTCTCTGCCACTAGTAGAAAGAACATACATGCTCTCTGAAGTCAGACACATCTAGATTCAAATCTAGCATTTACTGATCCCGTGACCTTATGAAAGTGACACAATTAAGCCTCCTCTTTAATACAAAGATGACACCATGTAGCTCCTATGGTTATCAAGGCTTCCTTCCTAACTTCCATGAAGTATGTCTATGAAATAATCAAACTATGGCCCCTGATATAGGTACCTTACATTATAACATTCTAAAACATTCAAGCATTTTTGCAAATAATTCATTAAAACATTTTTCCATCAGAGAATTCCCTGGCAGTCCTGTGGTTTTAGGAATCCATGCTTTCATTGGAGGCCCCAGGTTCAATTCCTGGTCAGGGAGCTAAGATTCCTCAAGTCATGAAGTAGAGCAAAAAATAAATAAATAAAAATTTTCTTCCTTCAAAGTCATATAAGTCTCTTTAAATTAGAACATAGAGTGCTTTTATAGTAAATGTGGACAGAAAGAATACATACATTTGAAGGATTTTCCCATGAACCTTAGTATACAAATTTGGAAAACAATTAAAGAAAATGTAATTACTCAGATTCTTTAGTTCAGTCAATAATTTTGAGGAAAATTATGTAGGCTCTTGCAAGGTTAGCCCTTCCTTGATTCCATTCTTCTTGTGAAAGGAGGGATTTTTTTTTTAAAACAAATTTTTATTACAAAAGTCAGGGTTCAGAAACCAAACCAACAGGAGACAGATGGGGAGAGAGAGAAAGAGAGAGAGAGAGAGATAGACCTCTCATGTATATCTATATACCTGATATAGACAGAGACAGATTTTATGGGCTTCCCTGGTGGCTCAGATGGTAAAGAAACCGCCTGCAATGCAGGAGACCTGGGTTTGATCCCTGGGTAGGGAAGATCCCCTGGAGAAGGGAATGATTACCCACCCCAGTATTCTTGCCTGGAGGACTCCATGGACAGAGGACCCTGGTGGGCTACAGTCCATGGGGTTACAAAGAGTCCAACATGACTGAGCAGCTAACACAAACATATGCGTGTGTACATGCTAAGCTGTTTTAGTTGTGTCCAACTCTTTGCAATCCTGTGGACTATAGCCCTTGGGGCTCCTCTGTCCATGAGATTCTCCAGGCAGGAATAATGGGGTGAGTGGCCGTGCCCTCCTCCAGAGCATCTTCCTAACCCAGGGATTGAACCCTTGTCTCTTAGGTCTTCTGCACTGGCAGGTGGGTTCTTTACCAGTATTCCCACCTGGGAAGCCCAACACACACATACAGATTTTATACATTCTACTAAAATTTTTTTTAATGCACACGCATATATTTTATATATTTTCTAAAAATACATATTTATACATATTATAAAAACCTATATCTGTATCTGCATCATCTATATCTATTTCTATATCTGTGTCTATATGTGTATGTATGTCTATATCTAAAATAAGAGTTTTGATAAGGGTTTAGCTCACGCAGTTCTAGAGGCTAAGAATTCCCATGCTCTGTCATCTGAAAACCAGAGACCCAGGAAAGCCAGTGGTTTTGTTCAGAGGCCTGAAAGCTGGAAAGTCACGGGTGCAGAATCAGTTTCAAGTCTGAAGGCCTGAGAACCAGGATTCCCGAGGGCAGGAGTGGATGGATGTCCCAGCTCAGACAGAGAATCCCTGCTTCCCCTCCTTTTAGCTCTGTGAGACTTTCAACAGATTGACTGATGCCCATCCACAGCTATTTAACTTGGGCTCCCAGATGAAATGTTAACCTCCTCAGCAAACATCTCACAGACACACCTGGAAATGATGTCGAACCCTAACCATATCTGGATACTCCATATCCAAGTCAAGTTGACACATAAAATTAACCATTGCATAAAGTAACAAAAAAAAAAAAAATTGGAGTGGATAAGAATCCGTCCGCCAGTGCAGGGGATGTGGGTTTGACCCCTGATCTGGGAAGATCCCACATGCCACCGGCAACTAAGCCGCAACTTCTGAGCCTGCAAATCACAACTTCTTGGCCCATGTGCTGAAACTCCTGAAGCCTGCATGTCTAGAACCTGTGATCCTCAGCAAGACAAGCCACCACAGTGACAGACCTGAGCACCGCAAGAAAGAAGAGCCTCTGCTGGCTGCAACTAGAGAAAGCCCTCGCTCAGCAATGAAGATCCAGAGCAACCAAAAACAGATAAAATAAAAATTTGAAAAAAAACGTGGAGTAGAGAAATGTGTAAAATGTTGAAGTCCATCACTGTCTTCATCCATTGGCTTCATTTTCCAACAGTAGTCGTGGTTTATAGTGGGAACTTTTTACTTCCTGACTTTTTGTTTACTATACATACGCAAATATATAAATATAGCGTAATACCAAATGCACTATTCTGTGACTTACTTTTTTTCCCCTTAATGATAGATCTTGAACACTGAGTCACATCTGTGTGTAAAAGCCACCTTCCTTCTTTTTAACTGTCACATATTACTCCATTTTATGGATTTTCCTTAAACTCCTTAAGTNATATAGCGTAATACCAAATGCACTATTCTGTGACTTACTTTTTTTCCCCTTAATGATAGATCTTGAACACTGAGTCACATCTGTGTGTAAAAGCCACCTTCCTTCTTTTTAACTGTCACATATTACTCCATTTTATGGATTTTCCTTAAACTCCTTAAGTCGTGCCTGATTGCGAATGCTTTCCACACGTTGATGTCCAGTTTACGTCTAGAATGTTTCCAGGAATACCTTCCTATAATATTTTTACTTGCATCTATGGCTAAAATTCCTAGAAATGAGATCACTTGCCTCAGAGCATGTTCATTTGGCAGTGAAACATAGGATGACAAAATGCCAGGAGAAGAAATGTAGACATCTTTTGTTTGGCATTACTTGATTGGCATCTGGACTGAAAAAGAAATTTCCCACTGGTCAGAAATATAGAGTCCTTTGTGTTTCTAATGCCCACATCTCCTTGCCTCCTCTCTCCCCCGGCAGCCCAGTGGGTTAACCTCTTACTGGCCACTGTTATGTCAGCAAGATAAAAACAAGTCTGTTTCTTGTGTCCCTAAATACTGTAGTATATTTTTTTATAATTCAAAAAGATATATGCATCCCAGTGTCCACTGACAGCATTGTCTACAGTGGCCAAGACACAGGAAGCAACCTAAATGTCCATGGACAGAGGAATGGATAAAGATGTGGTCCGTGGACACAGTGAAATATTACTCAGGCATAAAAAAGGAAAGAAAGAATGCCATGTGCAGCAAACTGGATGGACCTAGATGATCATCCTAAATAAGTCAGAAAGAGAAAGACAAATATCAGATGATATCTCTTAAACGTGGAGTCTAAAAGAAAATAACACAAGTGAAACTCACAAATCAGAAATAGACTCACAGACAGAGAAAACAAACTTATGGTTTCTAAAAGGGAAATGGGGAGGGAGAAAACAGGAGTTTGGGATTAGCAGATATATACTACTCTATATAAAACAAATAACAGGACCTACTTATAGCACTGGGAATTATATTCAAGATCTTGAAATAATCTGTAAGGGGAAAGAATCTGAGAAAGAATAGACATATATATGTGTAACTGATTCACTTTGATATACCCTTGAAACTAACGCAATATTTTAAACCAGTTATACTTCAATTAGAAAAACAACTCACAGCATTTCTGAAAGCAGAGATGATGTTTCAAATAAGCTGTTTTCTTTAGGACAGGGGTCCGCAAACTACAACCTGTGAGCCACATCCAGCTACCATTTCTATTTATACAGTCTATGAGCTAAAAGTGGATTTTACACTTTTAAGTAGTTGGAAAAAATTACAAGATAATATTGGTAATGGGTAAAAATGACANGATGTTTCAAATAAGCTGTTTTCTTTAGGACAGGGGTCCGCAAACTACAACCTGTGAGCCACATCCAGCTACCATTTCTATTTATACAGTCTATGAGCTAAAAGTGGATTTTACACTTTTAAGTAGTTGGAAAAAATTACAAGATAATATTGGTAATGGGTAAAAATGACATGAAATTCCAATTCCATGTCTACCTGTAAAGTTTGTTGGAACACAGTCATAGGGATGGTTTTTTTTTTTAAGAGTTATTTTGGGCTGTGTTGGGTCTTTGGGCTGCATGCAGGTTTTTCTCTGGTTACGGTGAGCAGGGGCTACTCTGTAATTGGGGTGGGCGTGCTTCTAATTGAGGTGGCTTCTCTTGTGGAGCATCAGCCCATGAGGGCTTCAGTAGCTGTGGCTCAGAGGTTTAGTTGCTCTGTGACATGTGGGATCTTCCCGGATCAGGGATCAAACCCTGCATTGGACCTCTCGTCTCCTGCATTGGCAGGCGGATTCTTCACCATGGAGCCACCAGGGCAGCCCCCCATACACACTTTCACAAACTGTCTGTGCCCGCTTTCACAGAACAAGGATAGAGTTCAGTGGTTGCAACCAGAAACTCTATGGCCCCCAAAGCTGAAAATATGTACTATCTGGCCTTTTACAGAAAATATTTTCCAACTGTTCCCTTAGGTCTGCAGCATTATTTTTTCTTGTGTATGTGTCTCATTTTTTCCCCCTCCAAATGTTTCTCTGTAATTCCCTGTTACTTTCTTTCTTCAACACTTCTCCAAAGATTACACGGCAAATTAGCAAAGCCCACTGCAATACTGAATTGTACTTTCCTACTTGCCAAGTTTCTGAAGATAAAATGTATTTTAGGGAAAATAAAGAATAATAATTTTTACTTCAGTCTAAAATTAATTTTGGTCACAATATTAACACAAAGCTAATGAATTTAAGAAGGAAGGGAATTTTTTTTTTTAATGAGTGAAACAATATAGCTCTGAATACTTCTAGTTTTATCTTTTTCTAGAGAAATAGATTTAATTTTATGGTAGGAACCAGAGGAATCCCTTCACATTTGGGGTCCACTGACACACACACACACACACACACGCACACACGTGCGCACACACACGTGCACACACGCGCGCACACACACGTGCACACACGCGCGCACGCACACGCGCACGCACGCACACGCGCACGCACACACACGCGCACACACACACACACGCGCACACACACACACACACACACACTAACTCTTTCTGGGCCAGAATTGGTCAGAGGCTGAAGAGCTGCTAAAGCACCCCTGAAAAATTCTATTTCTCAACTCAGGGATGCAGCAAAGGGCTTAGTGCTTTTAGGTGAATTCCCTGACTATCTGGTGATTGCTTGTAAGGTGACAGGGTCCCCTTTGGCATCAAAAGAGAGGATGTGAGCAGGAATTCTGGTGGCCTCTTTCCAAAGTGGACTGCCGTGTTGAGAGAGCTGTTTGGGGCCGTGGGATGGGGCCACGTTAAAGGTTGGCTTATGAAGCCCGAGCTCGGAAGTGAGGTGACTGCCTGAGAGTTAGACAGTTAAATAGATGGCTCGAAGTGTGTTCCCAGGAACTTCCCTGGCGGTCCAGTGGTTAAGACTCTGTGCTTCCACGGCAGGGGGCATGAGTTTGATCCCCGGTCAGGGAACTAAGATTCCATAAGCTGCACAGTGGGGTTAAAAAAAAAAAAAGTTGTGTTCCCAAACCTGCACACCAGCTTCTCCTGGGACTCAATACAAGTGCAAGTCATCACACCCCTGCCCCTGCGGGTGAGGCCCTGCTCTCTGAGTTATAGCAAGCCTCCAGGTGACAGTGATGCTTGTTTAAACTAAGAACAAACAGCTGCATCCAATCCACGCCTCATGGTTCAGAGTGGAGGCAGCTCTAAAGAGACCACATCTGCACTGTCGGTGGGAACGTAGATTGGTGCAGTCACTGTGGAAGAGAGTACAGAGGTTCCTTAAAAATAGAATCCCCAGATGGCCCAGCCATCCCACTCTTAGGTATATATCCAGGGACAACTCTAATTCAAAAAGATACATGAACTCCATGGCTCATTGAGGCATTATTTACAGTAGCCAAGACATGTGGTGGTGGTGGTTTAGTTGCTAGGTTGTGTCCAACTCTTGTGACCCCATGTAGCCTTCCAGGCTCCTCGGTTTATGGGATTCTCCAGGCAAGAATACTGGAGTGGGTTGTCATTTCCTTCTCCAGGGGAGCGCCACCTAAACGTCCATTGACAGATGAATGCATAAAGATGGTGAGGTGTATATATACACACACACAGTACATATATACACTATATATATATACTCAGTGATGAGGTGTATATATATATACACACACACAATGATGAGGTATATATTATATATATATACACACACACACTCAGTTATAAAGAAGAATGAAATAATGTCATTTGAACAACATTGATAGACCTAGAGATCATACTGAGTGAAGTAAGCTAGACAAAGACAAATATCATATGATATTGCTTACATTTGGAATCTTAAGAAAGGATATAAACAAAAGTTTTTTTTACAAAACAGAGATAGATCTACAGACATGGAAAACAAGCTTTACAGCTATTGGTGAGGGAGAGAGAAATTAGGAGTTTGGGGTTAACATAAAAACACTACCAAATATAAGATAAACAACAAGGAGGCTCTGTGTTTTGTAACAGCCTATAAGGGAAAAGAGTCTGGAAAAGAATAGACATAAATGTGTGTAACTGAATCACTCTGCTCTACACCTGAAACTAACACTGCTGCTGCTGCTGCTGAGTCATTTCAGGTGTGTCCGACTGTGTGACCCCATAGACGGCAGCCCACCAGGCTCCACTGTCCACAGGATTCTTCAGGCAAGAACACTGGCGTGGGTTGCCATTTCCCTCTCTGGAACCTAACATACAACACTGCAAATCAACTATACTTCAATTAAAAAGAGAGAGAGAGAGACCACGTGCTTCCCAGCGCTGTTGTTTTCCAGCCCCCTTTCAGGGCTGTTAAGTTTGAAGTTTCCTGTTGGTTGATCGTTTTTTTCTACTAATCACAATGGCAACAATCTAGCTAGAGCTTAGTAAGTCTCAAGGACTCTAGTACATTAAAATGATAGTGCCCTGTGCTTAGCTGCTCAGTCGTGTCTGACTCTTTATGACCCCACACACTGTAGCTCATCAGGCACTTCTGTCCATGGGGATTCTCGAGGCAAGAATACTGGAGAGGGTTGCCATGCCGTCCTCCAGGGGATCTTCCCAACCCAGGGACTGAACCCAGGTCTCCCGCATGGGAGATATCTACCATCTGAGCCACCGGGGAAGCCCAGATGATAATAGCTACCACTGATTGAGTGCTAAATGTGTTCCAAACAACTTTCTAAGCGTTTTATTCTAACATCTCAATTGATTCTGAGAACAAGCTAAAGAGGTAGGTGTTGCCATTACCTCCATAACACAGATGAGAGAAATAGAGTACAGAGAAGTTATGCCCTTTGGTGGAAGGTCATAAAGGCTGAGACCCAGGTGTGAGCCAGGTGGTCAGGCTCCAGAGCTCTCACCTGGACCACTATGCACTGTCACAGGTGTTCTGAGAGGCATTCATGAACTGATCCAATCCGCTCCAGATTACTTAGAGTGTGAAATTTATTATACAAATTTTATTTTAAGTATAGTTCATTCTATTTAAGTATAAAGTATAGTTGATTTATAGTGTTTCAGGTGGACAGCAGAGTGATTCAGTCATACACAGGTGAGTGCTCAGTCGTGTCCAACTCTTTGTGGCTCTAGGGACTGTAGCCTACCAGGTTCCTCTGTCCACGGGACTTCCTAGGCAAGAATCCTAGAATGGATTTCCATTTCCTCCTCCAGGAGATCTTCCCAACCCAGGGATCGAACCTGCATATCCTGTATTGCAGATGGCTTCTTTACTGCTAAGTCATCCGGGAAGCCCTGTGCAAACGTACACACATGTGTGTTTTTCAGATTCTTTTCCATTGTAGGTCATTATGATATTCTGAATATAGTTCCCTGTCCTAATCGCCATTAAATAAGTTTTGCAGTGGAGGAGCCAGAGGCTCTGAGAGGTCAACTAACTTTCCTCAAATCACGCAGTGCATTAAAGGCTTGCCCAGGTAGAGAAGCTGGCCATTCTTTTATGCTGGGCTGCCTGGGCTATCACACATGCCGTCTCTCTCCCGTCTATGTGGTGGCACATAGGTCATCATCACTGAGTGCTTCCAGCTGCTAATCCAGAGACCATGTCCCAACCCTGTTTGGGGTCAGCCTGACCCATTCCTTATGTCGTACAAAGAACAGGTCCTACGTTTATCCCCAAACTGAGCACCACCCCAAAGGAGATTTTCCAGGAGCTTCCCTGAAGCTTGCTGTAAACCAGCAAAGGCGAGTCCTGATTCAAGCATGACTCATTTGAACAGTTTTCTTTAGTAAATAAATTGGGTGGGGGTGAGGGGGGCCGGGGGAAAGACACCAATTAGAATCCGTGGTTAAATAATCAGAAAGATGCAGAAAGTCCTTGTGCCTGGAGGAAATCACCAAGTTCCATTAGCACTAATTAAGAAACACAGAATAGCCTTCCAGGCAGCATGAGGCTCCGGATTCAGGAACAGTGCGGTGGTGGAGAAGGTATGCTTCTTTCAAGTTTGAGAAATCTGGTTGCTTCTGAGTATCAGGCTCAAATCCTGAGCACTCCTGTAAGCCTGGGGTTGGGGTGGACTGTGCCATGGTGGGAGGTGAGGAAAGTGGAGTGGGAGGACGTGAATCAGCCTTCAAAGTTCACTGGGGAATATCTTGGAGGCTATCTACTGAAACAGAGGAGGATTCTGTCTGCTTCTGGGCAAAAATGCTTTTCATGTCCTGAGTTTCTTGTTTGCAGGAAATAAGCTTCATCCAGCCTCCGGGATCTTCCCTGAGTTCCAAAGGGCAGATTCAAACAGTTGCTAATCAGGGAAGGGAGGGGATGCAGAAATAAGGAAGGAGACTCTTGAGAGTCCCTTGGACCTGCAAGGAGATTAAGACAGTCAGTCCTAAGGGAAATCAACCCTGAATATTCATTGGAAGGACTGATGCTGAAGCTGAAACTCCAATACTTTGGCCACCTGATGTGAAGAGCTGACTCACTGGAAAAGACCCTGACGCTGGGAAAAATTGAGGGCAGGAGGAGAAGGGGGTGACTGAGGATGAGATGGTTGGATGGCAACACCGACTCAATGGACGTTTGAGTAAACTTTAGGAGATAGTGAAGGACAGGGAAGCCTGGCATGCTGCAGTCCATGGGGCTGCAAATAGTTAGACATGACTTAGCTAGCGAGTGAACAATGGCAATCAAGAAATGGGCTTCCCACATGGCGCTAGAAATAAAGAATCCACCTGCCAATGCAGGAGATATGGGTTCGATCCCTTGTTGGGGAGATTCTCTGGAGTAGGAAATGGCAACCCAATCCAAAATTCTTGCCTGGAAAATTACAAAGACAGAGGAGACTGTCAGGCTGCAGTCCAGGGGAATCACAAAGATTTGGACACGACTGAGCACACACGTACACACACAGTCAAGAAACAATAGAGCAGTCTTGGGGGCAGGGTCCTGGTTTCTCCTCAAGAAATACACAGGGAATTCCCTGGCGGTCCAGTGGTTAGAAGTCTGCACTTCCACTGTTGAGGGTAGGGGTTCAATCCCCGGTCAGGGAACTAAGAGCCCACAAGCCATGCAGCATGGCTCAAACAGAAAAGTAATAAAAATAACACTATCTTTGAGTTCGTGTGCTGAACTTAGGCCCCACCCAGGCTGAGTACAAGATTCCTGGAGCACCCCCCTGTCACCTCACCACCAACCAATGAGAAGAAAGTCACCCACCCTGTAGCCCTATAAACCAGAGATCCCTGAACTTTTTGGCATAAGGGACCGATTTCATGGAAGACAACTTTTCCAAGGACCAGGGGGATGTGAGTGATGGGGAGCGGCTGTAAATACAGATGAAGCTTTGTTCACTCACCCACCGCTCACCTCTTGCTGTGCGGCTCACCACAGACTACTACCAGTCCGTGGCCCAGGGGCTTGGGACCCCTGCTATAAACCATCAGAGTTCAGGGGTTCTGAGCACGAGCCCCCTGTTGTCTCTGCTTGGCTCTGCAATGAACCGTACTCTGCTCCCAACTCCCCGCATTTTGGTTTGTTGGGCCTCCCTGTGCGTCTGGCTTATGAACTTGAGTTCAGTCACGTGACCACAACGAGCAACTTCTCTGAGTCTAACTCCCATGAACTCACCCTGCGCTCATTACACTGATCATCTTTCTCTTTTTCTGCAATGCTGGTTCCAGACCCAGGCGCTCTGCTAGCTCTTCCTTCCACCTGGATAACCTTTCCTCTGATCTTTGCTTCCTCATAACATGCAGGGTTTGGCTCAAGACTTATCTCTAGAGAAGTATCTCTTCTATATATCTCATTCTCTTTCTTTATTTTTGCCCGTGCTGGGTCTTCCTTGCTGTGCTCAGGCTTTCTCTAGTTGCAGCGAGCAGGGGGCTGCTCTTTGACTGGTGCCCAGGCTTCTCACGTGGTGGCTTCTCCTGTTGCAGGGCATGGGCTCTAGAGCACAGGCTCAGTAATTGTGTCACACGGGCTCAGCTGCCCTGTGGCATGTGGAACCTTCCCGGACCAGGGGTCAAACCCCTGTCGCCTGCGTTGGCAGGCAGCTTCTTAACCACTGAACTACTAGAGAAGTCCAAGAAGCATTTCTTAATCACTCTTTAACATTGCTCTTCCTCACGGCCTCCACTCCAGGCCAACCCACATCCAGCGATACATTCTCTTCACTCTCTGCTGCTGCTGCTAAGTCACTTCAGTCGTGTCTGACTCTGTGCGACCCCATAGATGACAGCCCACCAGGCTCCCCCATCCCTGGGATTCTCCAGGCAAGAATACTGGAGTGGGTCGCCAATGCCTTCTCGGCTTCACTCTCTGAGATCACCTCAATTGCTCATTGGTTCACTTAGCCTGTGTCTCCCTGCTCCAGACATCAGCATCCTGAGAGCAGGGCTCCACCATGATGCTCATCCAACACCCTCGGCCACCTGCAAAGCACCTGGTACCCAATAAGTGAGCTGCAAGTATTAACCTGGAGCCTCCCTGGGGGGAAATCTCCAGATTCTTCACTTTTTCTCACTCCCGCCTGCTAGCAGGGGCCTGTTCTGAAATCTGATCCTGGATTGGTACTAAGCATTGTGCCTTGTCCCCCAGGGGAAGGGAGGTAAGAAGAGCCTGGGTTACTGGCTGAGCAGCTAGCTGCCTTGCTCCAGGCTTGCCTGAAACTGCCAGTCTAGCTCACCTTCTCAGCCCAGAAGGCATTTTTTTGTTTGTTTCTGATGGTGATTATTTGAATGAGGCACTTTTAGCTCCACAGCTCCGACAACGGCTTCTCGACAGGGGGCCCATTAAAGCTGGCCTAAATGGGAGTCACCTGGAGGAAGTGAAGCCCCAGGGACCACTCAGAAAGCTTTCGCAGAGCTGCGGCCTCCTCCTTCACCAAGGTTTCCCCAGGCAATTAGATGGGCAGCGACAAGATTGCTCCCTTGGCATCTCCAGCCTCTGGGGCTCAGAGCTGTCTGCAAATCAGCCATCTGCCTAGCAGGATCCCTTCTGCCCTCGCTCCGTTCTTCCCTATCCTTGTCCTCCTCTTCCCCTTCCTCCCCTCCTTCCCTTCCTTCAAGTCTAAGAAAGTTACAAAAGGTCTATGACTCCCCCAGCTCTCCATTTCATATTCCTGGCTATTGGCTCTACTCCATCCCTTTCTCCTGTATCTCTCCTGCTTCTAAAATCTGAAATATTGAAGTGACCTACTTTCGTTTTGTAGGTGGAGACCATGGAGCTGTGGGCCAGACGAATGGGAGAACTGGGCAGTGGCTTCCAGCTGGCAAGAATCACGGGGTCCCACAGATTATCTGACCAGGCTGCTGGCAGCTGTCAGATTTTCAAAGCTGGGCACCTTGGGCAGGGTTCATGCAGCTGTAGTTCTTGAGGTGGAGCATTTGAGGGGCAGCTCTTTTGAACAGAAGCAGGGATTTCTATAGCCAGAGTGCTATATTGGACCAAACGTTTACCGAGTGTTGCCATCACAGTGCTAAGTAAGGTGATCCAGTTATGAGTAATTGTGAGCACTTTATAAGGCAAGAACTTTGCGCATACCATCCAGTTTGGATCCTCCCCAAAGCTCTGAGAGATGGGAATGATTTGCACCCATTTTTCATATGAGGAAACTGAGATGTAGAGAGGTTAAGTTATACTGTTTCTCAAGTTACCGAAACTCTGTGAGATGAGAATTAGAATATTCATTTCATGCATGAAAATCCTGACTCTTGAGGGTAAAGGTCACAGGGCCAGTAAGTCAGAAATCAAGCACTCCTCAGCGGTCCCCTAGGCATGCTCTGCTGAAATGCAGTGCTCAGATAAATCGTTATCGTTTGCCAAATGCTAAGGCTCAGTTGTTAGAATTATTTACTCATTTTATGAGTACTTCCTGCACACCGGTTAGGTATTAGACTCAGTGGTGGTGAGGCAGATTGCAAACCTGGCCTCTCATGCCTCCTTTCTCTTTATTTTTCACTTTTTGCTTTCTTTTTAAATTTTATTTTAATTGGAGGATGATTGCTTTACAATACTGTGTTGGTTTCTGTCATACATCAACTGGAATCAGTCAGAGGTATACATGTGTCCCCTCCCTCCTGAACCTCCCTCCCTCCTCCCACGCCATCCTACCCCTCAAGGTTGTGGCAGAGCACCACAGTTTGAGCTCCCTGAGTCCAAACTCAGGGATAGCTCCTCTGGCTATCTAATTTACCTGTGGTAATAGACACGTTTCAGTGCAGCTGTCTCAGTTCGCCCCTCCCTCTCCTTCCCCTACTGGCTCCACAAGTCTGTTCTCTGTGTCTATGCCTCCACTGAAGCCCTGAAAACAGGTTGATCAGTACCATCTTTCTAGATTCCATATATATATATGTGTTAATACATGATGTTTGTTTTCTCTTTCTGACTTACTTCNAAGCCAACTTTTTCACTCTCCTCTTTCACTTTCATCAAGAGGCTCCTTAGTTCTTCTTCACTTTCTGCCGTGATAAGCTCTAGGTTCACCCACCTCATTAGAATGGACTCAAATGCATTCCATTTTGGGCTGAGTAATATTCTACTGTATATATGAATCACAAATTCTTTATCCATCCATGTTTCCATGGACATCTAGGTTACCTCCTTTCTCTTTAGCCACACCCCTTTGCAACATGACAGAGTGCCAGTTTAGACCTCAAGAGGCCTTGCAGTTTCTGCTCTCTTTTATTTATTTTTGGCTGTGCTGGATCTTCACTGCTGCGTGGGCTACTCTCTAGTTGTGGTGTACAGAAGCTCACTGCAGTGGCCTCTCTTGTTGCAGAGCATGGGCTCTGAGGTGCACGAGCTCCAGCAGTTTGGGCCTGAGGGCTCAGTAGTTGTGGCTCCAGGGCTCTACAGCACAGGCTCCGTAGTTGTGGTGCATGAGCTTAGTTGCTCTGTGGCATGTGCGATCTTCCCAAATCAGGGATCTGATCCCGCGTGTCCTGCATTTGCAGGCGAATTCTTTACTCCCGAGCCACCAGGAAAGCCCTTCTGCCCTCTCTTGGAACAAGTTCTATGGGAACAGCTCTGGACTCAGCAGCCAAGGTGTGAGAGACACACGGCCTAGTCACACATGTCACCTTAGCCGGCAGCCAGCCAACCCCTAGACATAGAGCTGTGTGGCCGACCAGCAGCTGACCATAGATGCATAAGTGAGCACGGCCCAGACCAGAACNCCCTCTCTTGGAACAAGTTCTATGGGAACAGCTCTGGACTCAGCAGCCAAGGTGTGAGAGACACACGGCCTAGTCACACATGTCACCTTAGCCGGCAGCCAGCCAACCCCTAGACATAGAGCTGTGTGGCCGACCAGCAGCTGACCATAGATGCATAAGTGAGCACGGCCCAGACCAGAACTGCCCCACAGAGGAGCCTGGTGGGCTATGGTCCAAAGGGTCAGAAAGAGTCAGACACGACTGAGGAGACTTAGCATGCACGCAGAGGCTAACTAATACGGCCCAAATTGCCAACCCACACAATCATGAGCTTACTCAGTGATTCTCAGAGTGTATCCTGAGGCCCAGCATTATCAGCATCACCTGGGAAACCTGTTGGAAATGCAAAATTTAAGGCTCACCTTAAGAACTACTGAATCACAAGCCCTAGGAGTGGGCCCAAGTGACATTTTTAAACAAGCTATCTGGGTGATGGTGATGCATGCTAATGTTTAAGAACCACTAAGTACATGGTGTTATATTAAGCCACTAAGTCTTGGAGTAGTTTGTTAGCCAGCAGAGGCTAACTAGGGCTTCCACGTGGCTCAGTGGTAAAGAACCCAACTGCCAATGCTAGAGACATCAGAGATACAGGTTCAACCCTTGGGTCGGGAAGATCCCCTGGAGGAGGGCATGGCAACCCACTCCATGTATTCTTGCCTGGAGAATTCTCTGGACAGAGGAGCCTGGCAGGCTACAGTCCATAGGGTCAGAAAGAGTCAGACATGACTGAAGAGACTTAGCATGTATATAGAGGCTAACTAACACAGCTGGGGAAGAGAAATTCACCAGTGCCCCTGAGATGCTGAAAGTTCATTAAGAGAGACAACATATTCTTAAACACAGTCTATAATGTATGAGGCCAAATATTAAAATTATAAACCACTATCAGATTGCATAATAATAATAATGATAAGTAAAATCTAAATAAGTGGTTACAGTATGTCGGCATTCATTATTTCACTTAGTCCTCATAGGAACTTCTTTGAGGTGAGGGCTCTTTTTATGTCCATTTCATAGCTGAAGAAACTGAGGTCTAAAGAAGAGCTTTACCTGAGGTCACTTAACCAGTCAGAGGCAAAGCCAGGATTCTGCCCCAGGGGTCTCCCAGACTCTGAAGCACACACTCTAGTGTGATCTAAACGCTAAGTGTGGTACAGTGTACCAGGAGGACTTCCCTGGTGGTACAGTGGATGGGAATCCACCTGCCAATGCAGGGGACACAGATTCGATCCCTGGTCTGGAAAGATTCCACATGCCACTGAGCAGCTAAGCCCGTGCATTACAACTACTAAGCCCATGTTCTAGAGCCTGCGGGCCGTAAGTACTGAGCCCACATGCTGCCACTACTGAGGTCCACGTGCCTGCAGCCTGTGTTCGGCAACTTGAGAAGCCTGTGCACCACAAAGGAGAGTGGCCCCTGCTTGCCACAACTAAAGAGGGTCCACACCCAGCAGCAACGGTCCAGAGCAACTGAGAGTAAATACATAAATTTTTTTTTTTAAGTGTTGCCGTGGACATCCAGAGGGAGAGACTTGCCATTCCACCAGGGAGTCAGGAGATGCTTTTAAGGCAGAGGGAGTCCCTGGCTTGACACAGGACTGGGACACATGGCAGCAGAAGGGAAAAAGAATCTCAGATGGAAGAGGCAACTTGAGCAAAGATGAGGGAACCAGTGAACCTCAGGAAGATCAAGTAGCTTTACTGACAAAAGAGAGAGTTCCAGGGAAGGACTGCAGTGCAATTTTAAATTCAGAGCCTTACAAAGATCCAGCATTAATAATCTTGTTGGACACGAGGTGTGGAAAGGTTATTTGAAATATTAAATTATTCAACCCGGCATTAACAGACTGTCTCCTGAATTTTGGGTAGTGTGGTCTCTGAATTGATTTCCCTCCACCATTTTGACTAGAAATAGTTTGAAGATGTCAGGCTTGAAAG
>SJYA01002875.1:994206-1011487 GCA_006410615.1 Neotragus moschatus
ACAGTGTACCAGGAGGACTTCCCTGGTGGTACAGTGGATGGGAATCCACCTGCCAATGCAGGGGACACAGATTCGATCCCTGGTCTGGAAAGATTCCACATGCCACTGAGCAGCTAAGCCCGTGCATTACAACTACTAAGCCCATGTTCTAGAGCCTGCGGGCCGTAAGTACTGAGCCCACATGCTGCCACTACTGAGGTCCACGTGCCTGCAGCCTGTGTTCGGCAACTTGAGAAGCCTGTGCACCACAAAGGAGAGTGGCCCCTGCTTGCCACAACTAAAGAGGGTCCACACCCAGCAGCAACGGTCCAGAGCAACTGAGAGTAAATACATAAATTTTTTTTTTTAAGTGTTGCCGTGGACATCCAGAGGGAGAGACTTGCCATTCCACCAGGGAGTCAGGAGATGCTTTTAAGGCAGAGGGAGTCCCTGGCTTGACACAGGACTGGGACACATGGCAGCAGAAGGGAAAAAGAATCTCAGATGGAAGAGGCAACTTGAGCAAAGATGAGGGAACCAGTGAACCTCAGGAAGATCAAGTAGCTTTACTGACAAAAGAGAGAGTTCCAGGGAAGGACTGCAGTGCAATTTTAAATTCAGAGCCTTACAAAGATCCAGCATTAATAATCTTGTTGGACACGAGGTGTGGAAAGGTTATTTGAAATATTAAATTATTCAACCCGGCATTAACAGACTGTCTCCTGAATTTTGGGTAGTGTGGTCTCTGAATTGATTTCCCTCCACCATTTTGACTAGAAATAGTTTGAAGATGTCAGGCTTGAAAGTGTAGGGGGAATATTTAGTTGTTGTTTTAAGTGAATCTCTGGCCTGAATTTTTTATTTAGATTTTTTTTTTCTTGAAACATATGCATCAGGTAAGACCGTCCTCTTTCTGCTTTCCTCTCTTTATATATCAGCAACCAAAAGGGCAAAGAGCGTTGAAGAGTGGTGAATGTGAGCAGGATTCTGCCAGGTTTGCTGTAAGTTAAGATGCGGCCCCTGCTCCCAAGGAACTTAGCAATCGAATTGAACACTAAACTGTCTGGCATACATTCTTTTTGTTTATTTATTATGAACACTAAACTATCTGGCATACATTCTTTTTGTTTATTTATTTATTTGTGGCTGTGCTGGGTCTTGGTTGTGGCACACAGGCTCTTGGTTGCTGCATGCAGGCTTTTTCTAGTTGCAGTGAGTGGGGGCTCTTCTCCAGTTGTGGTGTGTGGGCTTTTCAATGCGATGGCTTCCTCTTGTTTTGGAGCATGGGCTTTTGGGCACAAGGGCTTCAGTAGTTTTGGCACATGGGTTTAGTTGCTCTTTGGTATGTGGGATCTTAATTCCAGGACCAGGGATCGAACCTATGTCCCCTGCATTGGCAGCCAGATTCTTAACCACTTGATCACCAGGGAAGTCCCATAGCACAAATTCTAAGGACCATGAACAATGAGAGAAGAGAAAGGCCAGGATAGGCTGAAGAAACCAGGAAGATTTTCAGGGAGAAGTTAGTGCTGGTGGAGGAGAAAAACATTTCAGCTTCACACTGACATTCAATATGTTAGCGCCATTCTTAGTGTCAACTAGAATACACTCTTATCCAAACAAGAAAAACAAACAGATGACCTTTTACCTAAAACATTCTTGGAATCTTTTCAGTCTGAAATAGCAAATTTCTTTCACCCATTGGGTCAGTTCTGCTTGGAGCTCTCTCTTGAAATGGATTTTGAGTCTCTGATAATCTCAGAGGAGATGAGTGCTGGAATCAATTAGTGATGTCTGTCACAGGTATCCAAGAAGGCAAAGGCTCCCCACTCCAGTACTCTTGCCTGGAAAATCCCATGGACGGAGGAGCCTGGTGGGCTACAGTCCATGGGGTCGCTAAGAGTCAGACACGACTGAGCAACTTCACTTTTACTTTTCACTTTCTTGCGTTGGAGAAGGAAATGGCAACCCACTCCAGTGTTCTTGCCTGGAGAATCCCAGGGACGGGGGAGCCTGGTGGGGTCGCTCAGAGTCGGACACGACTGAAGCAACTTAGCAGCAGTAGCAGCAACCACAGGTATGGGAAGAGCAAGGAAAAATACCATACATGTGTGATTTCTGTCTTTTGTACTTTTCTCTACAAACTGAAATGACATTTTCTTTTTATATACTGGACTAGCTGAAATATTTAACTGGACTTCACATCTTGCATTGATTTTTAAGACAGAGACACATAAGAAAAATTAAACAAATATTTGAAAAAAGAGTCTTCTAGCACATTTTTACTCAAATAGTTAAATTTTAAACAGATATCTTGTACTTTATTTACAGGATGACAAACTGATTCCTTTATATTTTGAAAGATGACTCTGAGGCACACACACACAAAATCGCTAGATAATGTAATGATAAACTATACATCTGTGTGAACATCAAGCTGTGTTCTGTTGAAAATATATATTCTAGACTTCTCTGGTGGTCTAGAGGTTAAGAATCCTCCTGCCAATGCAGGGGACGTGGGTTTGATCCCTGGTCCAGGAAGATCCCATATACCAAGGGGCAAATGAGCCTGTGTGCGTCAATTAGTGAAGCCTGGGTGCCCTAGAGACCTCACTCTGCAAAAAGAGAAGCCATTGCAATAAGAAGCCTATGCTTTGCAATGAAGAGAGGTCCCACTCAGTGAAACTAGAGAAAGTCTACTGGCAGCAACAAAAACCTAGGGTAGCCAAAAAATAAATTATAACTTTTTTTAAGTTAACAAAATTTTTTAAAAAAATCAAGAAAAAGAAAATATATGCTCTTGGTTGAGAGTCTACTTGTATTAAGAAGAGAAAGTGAAAGTATTAGTTGCCCAGTTGTGTCCAGCTCTTTGCATCCCCATTGTAGCCTGCCGCGCTCTTCTGTCCGTGGAATTCTCCAGGCAAGAATACTGGAGTGGGTAGCCATTCCTTTCTTCAGGGGATCTTCCCAACCCAGGAGTCGAACCCAGGTCTACCCACACAGCAGGCAGATTCTTTACTGTCTGAGCCATAAGGGAGGGAACACTCATTTAAGGATAGAGTTACTTACTAGAATGGTATTAGATGATTCTAAAGTGACTGACTCTAATTTACCTAGGATAGCAGCTCTAGGTGCTGGAGGATAAAAATCAGGAAGAGAAGTGGGTCACATGGAGGAAAAAAGTTCTTGATTAGATAACAATGATAACAGGAGGAATGGGCTGGAGGGACAGATCATTTGTAGCAGAGTCGTTTGCAACATAGTGAATGGGACTCCCCAGCACTCTCTTTCATCTAAGCCAAGTTCATGTTCAAATGCCAATTTCAGTTCAGCTCAGCAAATATTTATTTAGCACTTACCAAGTGTATTAAAATTCTCCAGAGAAGCAGAAACCGACTCACTTGATTATGGAAGCTAAGAAGAGGAAACCCAAGAAAGCTAGTGATGTAACTCCAGTCCAAGTCTGAAGACTGGAGAACCACGAGCGCCTCTGGTGTAAGTCCTGATCCAAGGACAGGAAGTCAATATCTCGGCTCAAGGATTCAGGTAGAAAGAGGGCAAATTCTCCCTTCCTTGACCTCTTTGATCTATTCACACTCTCCATGGATTGAATGAGATTCACCCACACTGGGGAGGGCAGACCATTTTACTCAGTCTGCAGACTCAAATGCTCATCTCATGCAGAAACGCTCTCCCAGACACACTCAGAAATAATGTCTAGCCAAATATCTGGGCCCATGGCCCAGTCAAGTTGACACATAATATTAACCATTACAACAAGCATCTGGCATCATGTTTAATGCTGAAAATACAGAGACAAATAAGAAAAGGTTCCTTGTCCCAGAAACCTTTCAGCTCTAACAAGAGATTCATAAGAGTTGCTTTTATTCAGTCTCAAATACAGATGCATAATTAGATTCTCCAGAGGTTTTAAAATTAAAATTTGGCGAGGACATACCCTAGAGAAAGCTGTACACCTGAGCTCAACATTCCTGTTCTGGAATGTTCATAGGAGCATGGTTCAAGAAAGACCCTAAAGTGGAAACAGCCTAAACGTGCCTCATCAGTAGACTGGATACATACATCGTATACTCATGCAATACTGTATCATTATATGGGTATAGTATATGAAGTTATTACATGAATATATATTGATGGATTTCTCAGGGGGCGCTAGTGGTAAAAGACCCTCTGCCAGTACAGGAGACACAAGAGACTTGGGTTTGATCCCTGGGTTGGGAAGATCCCCTGGAGGAGGGCATGGCAATGCACTCCAGTATTCTTGCCTGAAAATCCCACAGACAGAGGAACCAGGTGGGCTACAGTCCACGGGGCTGCAAAGAATTGGACATGACTGAAGTGACTTAGCAAGCACATAGTATAGTCATAGAATGCCATACAGCTGTGAAAACAAATAAAGCAGTGAAAATAAATAAAGTCTTTCTCATGCAACTATGGAAGAATCTAGAGAACATAAAACTGAGCAAAAGAAGCAAGATAAAAGAACTTCCCTGGTGATCCAATGGTTAAGAATCTGTCTTATAATGCAGGGGACACAGGTTCGATCCGTGGTCAGGAAACTAAGATCCCACGTGTTGAGGGAGCAACGAAGCCCTTGCCACAACTAGAGAATTCATGCACCATAGCAAAGATCCTGTGTGCTGCAACTAAGACCCAACAGAACCAAATAAATAAAGGAATATTGTAAAAAGAAGCAAGATATAAAAGAAAACATACAGGATGATTTCAGTAATGTAAAGCTCAAAAATAGGCAACATGGAATGCTACTGTTGAGGGATGTGTCTGTAGATTATAACGCTACAAAGGAAGGCTGGGAAAAACCTCAAAATCCTGGGAAGTGGGGACAGTTGGTTCCCAACCAGGCCTCATACACGGGGGGCAAGGAAAGACTGAAGATAGAGGCAGACCTTTCCAGATTAGCAGGTGGTAGGTTTAACGAGAAGGGAACTCACACACGAGGCTTATCTTGTGTGCCACAAGATGGGTAGATCTCCACATGTGCTCCCCAGGATCTTCATAGTTTTTACAGGGGCCATGGTGGTATTCAGTCACATTTCCCATCCAGATGGTCTCAAGGCTTACTCTCTCTATTGAAGCCTTACTCTCTCAAGGCTATGTCCTTGGAACAGCTCCTAGTGTGGGAGTGGGGGGAGGGACATACATCGCAAGGACAGGGGACAGGATGGAGAGCCTCTGATTGCCCAGGTCCTGCTCAGGGGTCAACCAGCAGTCATATTCTCAGATGACCTCCTCCGACAGGGAGGTAGGGATCATGATGGGGAAATGAACTTGGGGGTGCCTGGGGTGGTTGGAACCTTCTATTCTTGACCTTGTTGGTGGTGACATGGATATTTGCTTACTCTTTATGTTACACAGTGTGTTCATGGCTTTTGCTCTTTGAAGAATATATTCCATTAAAAAAAAGGTAGAAAAAAATAAGAAAAAGGATTTTAGATAACCAACAAGGACCTAGCACAGGGAACTATATTCTATATTTTGGGGTAATCTATAAGGGAAATGAATCTGAACAACAAAAAATAGATATATATGTATATATAAGTGAATCACTCAGACAGTAAAGAATCCACCTGCAATGCAGGAGACCTGGGTTCCATCCCTGGGAAGGGAAGATCCCTTGGAGGAAGGCATGGCTCCAGTATTCCAAAGTCTCCACTCCAGTATTCTTGCCTGGGGAATCCCTATGGACAGAGGAGCCTGGTGGGCTACAGTCCCTGGGGTCACAAAGAGTTGGATACGAGTGAGCGACTAAGCAGAGCCCAGCCCAGCCTGAGTGAATCACTTTGCTGCACACCTGGAACTAACACAACACTGTGAATCAGCAGGACGTCAGTTAAAGAAAAACAGAAAATCTGATCACATTAAATGAAACAAGGTAGTAATAGGAGAAAGATCAGGGGAGGAAGATGCGGCAATATGCCAAGACATCTCCCCCTAGTTTTATTGAGAGATAATTGACATACATTGCTGCATAAGTTTAAGGTATACAGTGTGATGGTTTGTTTTACATGCCACAACATTGCTCAAAAATTTGTATCCTATTTGTTTGCTGCTACTACTGCTAAGTCACGTCAGTCATGTCCGACTCTGTGTGACCCCATAGACGGCAGCCCACCAGGCTCCTCCGTCCCTGGGATTCTCCAGGCAAGAACACTGGAGTGGGTTGCCATTTCCTTCTCCAATGTATGAAAGTGAAAAGTGAAAGTGAAGTCGCTCAATCGTGTCTGACTCTTCACAATCCCATGGACTGCAGCCCACCAGGCTCCTCAATCCATGGGATTTTCCAGGCAAGAGAACTGGAGTGGGGTGCCATTGCCTTCTCCATCCTATTTGTTTATAATCAGTGATTTTGCTGTCACACTTTCTTCCTTAACACACACACACACACACACCCCACATAGAAATATGGGCTCCATACTGTGTCTAGGTGTGTAGTAATCTCAACTTGTTAAATTATGCAGAGAAAATTAGACACCACCTAGGCTGTGGGGAAGACAGCTCAATGATTGGTCCTGTAAGTTTAAACTTCCAAAGTGATGATAAAGGAAAAGACCTGAAAAAGGAAAACATGTTTATTTTGCCCTTGCAGGGGGCTTCCTTGGTGGTTCAGACATAAAGAATCTGCCTGCTATGTGAGAGACCCAGGTTTCATCCCTGGGTTGGGAAGATCCCCTGGAGTAGGAAATGGCAACCCACTCCAATATTATTGCCTAGAATATCTCGTGGACAGAAGAGTCTGGTGGGTTGTAGTCCAAGGGGTCTCAAGAGTCGAAAATAACTGAATGACTAAACCACCCCCACCAGTGTCTCTTGAGAGCTGGCAAAATCATCCCTATTTGGATATCACCCTTCCCTCGTAATTCAGTAGGTAAAGAATCAGTAAAGAATCCACCTGTGATGCAGGAGACCCTGATTCAATTCCTGGGTTGGGAAGATCCCCTGGAGGAGGGCATGCCGACCCACTCCAGTATTCTTGCCTGGAGAATCCCATCGACAGAGGAACCTGACGGGCTACAGTCTGTGGGGTCTCAAGAGCCAGACACAACTTAGTGGCTAAATTACTACTACTATTACTCTAGAACAATTCTGTTCAACATAAATATATACAATAAATACAAGGTGAGCCACACATGTGATTTTAAGCTTTCTGGCTCATGGATGCTCAGTTGTTAAGTTGTATCTTACTCTTTGCAACCCCCTGGACTGTACCCTGCCAGGCTCCTCTGTCCTGGGATTCTCCAGGCAAGAATACTGGAGTGGGTTGCCATGCCCTCCTCCAGGAGATCTTCTCAACCCAGGGATCAAACCCAAGTCTCCTGCCTCAGTAGGCACATTCTTTACCACTGAGCCACCCAACTATACAGAAGCTTTCTAGTAGCTCCACTAAAAAAGTAAAAAGAAATGAGCAAGATTACTTTTAATAACATATTTTATCTGACCCAATATCTAAAATATTATCATTCTGACATGTAATCAATAGGAAAAATGGACATACCTTACACTTTGAAAAAACAAAAACAAAAAACAGTAAGTCTTGGTAAATCCTGTATTTTACACTCACAGCATATCTCAGTTTGTACTAGCGGCTTTTCAAGTTTTCAGCAGCCCATGTGGCTTGTGGCTGCTGTACTGGACAGTACATTTTCAGAACAAAAGGTCATGAGGGTCTGTTTTTTACACTGCTGTATCTTTAGTACCTAATGCCATGCATAGGACATGCTGCTGCTGCTGCTGCTGCGCTTCAGTTGTGTCCGACTCTGTGCGACTCCATAGACAGCAGCCCACCAGGCTCCCCCGTCCCTGGGATTTTCCAGGCAAGAACACCAGAGTGTGTTGCCATTTCCTTCTCCAGTGCATGAAAGTGAAAAGTGAAAGTGAAGTTGTTCATTGTGTCCGACTCTTAGTGATCCCATGGACTGCAGCCTACCAGGTTCCTCTGTCCATGGGACTTTCCAGGCAAGAGTACTGGAGTGGGGGTGCCATTGCCTTCTCTGCATAGCACATAGTAGACCCTTAATAGATATTTTAAAATAAATGATGAACTGCATATCCAATTCTATCCAGAAGGGAGAGGAAGGGCATTCTCATCTGGTGGAGGGCACTTTTTAAAACAATTGTTTATCTGACTGCATCATTTAGCAGGCTCAGTAGCTGTGGCATGCAGGCCTAGTTGCTCTGCGGCATGGAGAGCTGCGGCAGTTTTCCAACCAGGGATCCAACCCACATCCCCTGCATTACAAGGTGGATTCTTTAACCACTGGACCTCCAGGGAAGTCCTGAGGAAGGCACTTTAAAAGCGGCAGTGCGGGCAAGCCAAAGCAAGTCAGAGTCATAATTGCATCTGGTGAGGGTTTAAATTTTACACAAGATGAAATTCATAAAACTGCCACAAAGGAGGCCACCTGGCTGTTAGGTGGATGAAATGTGTGGGTGGAGAGCACACACATGCTCCACACACACACACACACACACACACACACACACACACACACACTGATTTCCTGCTCTCCCCCACACTTGCTAATAAGGTGCTGAGTTGTTTTCTCTTATGCATCCTCCCATGTCACAACCCACCCTGAAATGTGGTTTTATTATCCAAATCATTGCTATGTTTGTTGCCACACTTTTTAATGCCTCCAATATTGTGTTAAGAACTACAGATCTCTTCCAGCTGTCTGGTATAAAAAATACTGGCTTGCTGTACCTGCCTTAGAGATTAAATTTTTTTAATTGGCTAACACTATGATCTCCTGTGTATGTGTAGGCAATTAAGGGTGTTATTAAAATGAGATGGTGTTTTGCTCTTTAGATATGACATGCTGATGCAAGCAAATTGACCCCCAAAAGACACAAACAGGACCTTCTCTCAGCAGCTTTCCCAGCATCTTCTCACAATGTTTTGATGTACTTTTCAAGTTAGGCTCCTAAGTCCTTTCTGGTCTTGCCTCTTGGAATAGGAGCACCACGGGGCTTCTCTGGTGGCTCAATGGTAAAGAATTTGAGAATCCACCTGCCAATACAGGGTGCATGGGTTTGATCCCTGGATCAGGAAGATCTCCTGGAGAAAGAAATGGCAACCCACTCCAGTATTATTGACTGGGAAATCCCATGGACAGAGGAGCCAGGTGGGCTCTAGCCCTTGGGGTCGCAAAGAGTCAGATACAACTTAGTGACTTAACAACAAGGAGCACCATAATTTTGGGCAAGCCAGTTGCAGAAAATGACACTGGATTTATTTCATGTACTTTTTTTTTTTTTTTTCTTCCCTGGCATCAGTATAAAAAAGCACATACACAGATTAGTTTTATTTTTTTTAGTTCAAGAAAAAGATTCTCCCTTGTTGACAAATAGCAAGGGAGAGACCTAACTGCACTAACTGAAATACAATACTTTTGCATCAGGGGATCATCTATATTACGTTGGATTTTCCCTTTTCAACAAATCTGCCATTTGGTCCCTATTCCTATGAGCACATCTGCTTGGTAGATGTTACACTAACCTGTTGTCTCCCTGGAGGCCAAGCAGACACATTTTGCTGAAGCTGCTTCTAATGCCAACCTTTTTGCTCTCTGTTAAGTGGTGACAGTCCAGGCTTGCATTCTCTGGCTAACATGGTTTACAGAAAATTCACCCCCAGCTGAACTGCAGAACTCTCCAGTGAGGACAGATCAGTGGTTTTGAGATTTTCTGAGTCAATTTAAGGTAAATGCATCTCTGAGGTTTAGCACAATCACCTTTGTTCATTACGGTGGGGGGAGGCGGGATGGAGGCTACTACCTTAGCACCAGCTACGCACATAGACACAGGTTCACATGTTTAGCTGTATTAGTACTGGGGCAAAAATAGTCAAGGACTTCCCTCATGGTTCAGTGACTAGGAATCTGCCTTGCAATGCAGGGGACATGAGTTCGACCCCTGGTTGGGGATCTATGACCCCATGAGGTGCGGAACAACTAACCCTGCAAGCCGCAGCTACTGACCCCACTCACTCCAGAGCCTGTGAGCCATGACTAGAGTTCATTCAGCACAATGAAAAATCCTGTGTGATGCAATGAAGATTGCAGGTGCTGCTGCTAAGACCCAATGGAGCCAAAGTGAAAGTGAAAGTGAAGTTGCTCAGTTGTGTCAGATTCTTTGCGACCCCGTGGACTGTAGCCCTCCAGGCTTCTCCGTCCATGGGATTCTCCAGGTAAGAATACTGGAGTGGGTTGCCATTTCCTTCTCCAGGGGATCTTCCCGACCCAGGGATCGAACCCAGGTCTCCTGCACTGCAGGCAGATGCTTTAACCTCTGAGCTACCAGTGCTTCCCGATGCAGCCAAATAAATATCTAAAAAAAAAAAAAAAATATACACATGGGATTCCCTCACTATCAGTAATAGGCACTTTCCAGCTGACCCATAAGAGCAGCTAGACTCTGGTCCCCAAATGTGGGTGATCAGCAGAACTGTTTGGGGGGCTTTTAAGGAACACAGATTCTGGGGCTAGTGAACATGAGATCTAGTTGGGCAGAGACCTCTCCCCTTCTTCTGGCAACAGGACACATTTCTTTGGTGAAACTCATTTACATGGCTTTGCGCTAAGTCAATTCAGTCATGTCCACTCTTTGTGACCCTATGGACTGTAGCCCACCAGGTTCCTCTGTCCATGGGATTCTCCAGGCAAGAATACTGGAGTGGGTACCATTTTCTCCTCCAGGGGATCTTCCCAACCCAGGGATTGAACTTGGGTTCTTTACCACCAGTGCCACCTAGGTGGAGTCAACACTGACATCTCTGCCACAGGAATGGACACATGACTCAAGCTTCACCTCTCAGAGTGCTGTAACTTTCTGACTATTGATTGGTTAAAAGATGGGCATGTGACCCAAGCTAGACCAATCAGATAGCTCTCAGAGAGCTTTGCTGAAACCACTTGAAAAGAAATACATTCCTATCTTTATGGATCAATAGCATAAAGGCAAGGTGAGACAGGGCTGTTGGTGGCTATCATTTTATCACACAGGGAGCCCAGAAATGAAGCCAGATGAGCAGATATGAGAGCCAGAAGACAGAGGAAAGAAAGAGCTTCTTAAAAAAAGAATTATTTATTTGTTTTTGGCAGCACTGGAATTTTGTTCCTACATGTGGACTTTCTCTGAGTTGTGGCTAGCAGGGGATCCTCACTGCTGTGGCTTCTCTTGTTGTGAAGCACGGGCCCAGTAGCTGTGGCCTGTGGGCCCTAGAGCACAGGCTCAGGAGTTGTGGCACATGGGCTTAGTTGCTGGATGGCATGTGGGATTTTAGTTCCCAGATGTGGAATCAAACGAGGAAACACCTGCATTGGCAGGTGGATTCCTGTCCCCTGCACCACCAGGGAAGTCTCAGGAAAGAGAGATTCCTGAAGGCAGCATTTGAGTCCTTGGATCTAACCACACCTAAACCTAACCTTGGAGTTTTTAACTTTCTGAATAAATCTTCCCAATTCTTTTTTTTTTTTTTCCTTTAGCTTAAGTTAGTTTCATTTGAGTTTGTGTTATTTTCAAAGTCATACTGTTGAACACACATGTATTCTCATGACCACTCTGTTTGAAAGCCACTGAATCAGTGATGATTTCTAAATTTTAGAATGAATATGATTCAGGCTCAGACAGAAGGCTTTACAAAATGTCGATTTCTGGATATTTCCTAGAGATTCTGATTCAGAAGGATGGAGCCCAGAAATCTGCATTTGCTAACCACTCTCGTGATCCTCACATGCGACCATACTTTAGGAAATCACAGAACTAGAATATCTTTATAGGCTACAGCTTCAGAATGTAGGAAGGTGACTACTTGATTGGGTGCTTACTATGAGCCATATCTCTGGATCAGGTCCTGAACTTAACCTCATTTAACCCCCAAAACAATCTAGTGAGGTCCCTTCAAATAGAAATCCCTCTCCCCTTAGGTGCATGAAATGATTTTGAAGTAGAACAGCTCTACTCTTTAAATAAAGACAGGTAGGTACAAGAAATAAATGAACCCACTAAATTTTTATTGACTTTTCAGATGCGGACAATTCCAAGGATATGTGTAATTAGAACTTAATTGATTTCTTCCATGGAACTACTGGTCTTATACACATGAGCAAGAAAAGATAATGAATCTTTCAATAGACAGAATCATTAGCAGGTTTAGAGTCTAAGTAGCAAATGCGGGAGCTAAAGCCATGAGAAACTCTCATCATATCAGTCATGTTTTGCATCATCCTATTTTGTGAAAATATGGAACTGAAGAAGCTGCTCCTAGATAATGGTTTTTGTGCTTTTGGCGTCTGGTTTTGAGTTTAAACTTGTAAGAATGATCGCCGGAGACTGTGTTCTACAGAAGACCCTGAGACAAGAATTCATATGTAATTGATTTATGAAGGAAGTATTTCCCATAAAGGAAGAACTAGAAGCCAAGCAACAGTGTGATTGTAGACAAAGTTCCACAGAGGGTAACTCCAGCCTGATTCCACAGGGGATACTGGAATGTAAGCTATCCCTCAGAGTTTATTCTGACCCAAGTCAAGAGAGCTAGAATTTCATACTCTTGTATTCATAAGTGGGCTTCTCTGATAGCTCAGTTGGTAAAGAATCTGCCTGCAATGCAGAAGACCCTGGTTTGATTCCTGGGTTGGGAAGATCTGCCGGAGAGGGGATATTCATAAGTCCCTGACCAAAGGGAGGTACCCTCTGAGTACTTCTGGTTTAGAACATCCAATCAAATCTGCTCCAGTAGGCTTTTTTTCTTCTCTAATGACTTCCTTCTGCACGGCAACAGAAGCAAAAGCATGCCAGTGCAGGCAAGGGTCACAAGACATGGTCAAAGGAAACCAAGGGAATCTGGGTAGAAAACCAACAGCACTTGGTCCAATAACACTGGTTCTGTTGCTGACTTGATACATCTAGTCATTTGTATCCATTTTATGAATTCACCAGGGGGCAAGTAGTAGATGACAGACACTGGGTTTTTAACACGGCCCTGATTTAATTTAAGAATGGTGGCTGATCTATACGTCTGTGTCTCTTTTGCTGTCTCGCACACAGGGTTATCGTTACCATCTTTCTAAATTCCATATATATGTGTTAGTATACTGTATTGGTGTTTTTCTTTCTGGCTTACGCATTGAAACATATCATATAAGAAACGAATCGCCAGTCTAGGTTCGATGCAGGATACAGGATGCTTGGGACTGGTGCACTGGGATGACCCAGAGGGATGGTATGGGGAGGGAGGTGGGAGGGGGGTTCAGGACTGGGGACACGTGTACACCCATGGCGGATTCATGTTGATGTATGGCAAAACCAATACAGTACTGTAAAGTTAAAAAAGAAGAAGAAGAAGAAGAATGGTGGCTGAATGGTAAAGAATCTGCCTGTAATGCAGGAGATGCAGAAGACCCAGACTCGATCCCTGAATCAGGAAGATCCCCTGGAGGGGGAAATGGCAACCCACTCCCGTGTTCTTGCCTGGAGAATCCCATGGACAGAGGAGCCTGGTGGGCCACAGTCTATGGGGTCACAAAGACTGGACACACCAACTCCAGTACCACCACCACCATGATCTAACTTAAGAATTCAAGATTAGGAAGTATCCTTCAGGTGGCTATCTTTAAAACATGCCCACCTTTTAATATTTTTCTGCCTCAAATGTGCATAAAATAAACATAGTTTATAAACACAATGTTTTTTCATTAATGTTGTTTCACTCAATAAAGTATGAGTAAGCTAACTTGAAGAATTCACATATTTTTCATGGGAATCAATAAAGCCATATTTGATTAAAGAAAACTTGCTGATTTATTAAATGACAAAAGTAAAGCATGCCACAAGAAATCAAGTAAGAAATGAAAAAATTATATGGAAAAATCTCCCTCCTAAGTAGCACTGCCTAGAGGTAAACAAATTTTAGTGGCCCATCCTATTTACTTATTCTACTATTCCTTTAGCCAGTCTTCTATTTATGGACATTTATGTTGTTTCCAATTTTTCACTAATACAATGTCACAATAAACTTTTTTGTCTATAGTCTTATATACAAGGATACTAGTATCTTGTGCACAAAGATAGATTCCTTAAAGGAGAATTGTTGACTGGAAAGATACAAGCACCCCAGTGTTCACAGCTGCACTATTTACAACAGCCAAGTCATGGAAGCTAAATGTCCATCTGCAGATGAATGGATAAAGAATATATATGCATACATACACACACACACAGTGGACGGTTACCCTGAAGATGGGCTCTAAAGAATGAGTAGGATGTCCCAGGAAAAGGATATATAATTCACTGGCTTTTCCTACCTTCACAATGTTGTACAACCATCACAGTTCTCTAGTTTCAGAACAGTTTCATCACTTCAAAAAGAGAATCGTTGTTAACCACTTTTGTGTGGTACTGAGCGAGCACCCCGCTTGTTGGATGTTTCAGGGGAGGAACAACACACATTTTGAATAGAAAGAATGACCCTTGTTGAGATTAGGTTCTGATAATTATTTTTCTTCTGTGTTACCGAGTTTCTAGGACTTCATGGGCTCCCTTGAGCACTCGGAGACTTGCCAAATGTGCTATTCCTTTAAAAGAATCCCTGCTGGCCTGAATAATTTAAAGCCCTGGGCTGAGATCTTGGGTGAAGATATGTGGTTCACTCTTACATTTTCCTTTTACCCTTCTAGCTTCGTTTTCCATTCATTCTAACATGTAGCCCCACGAACTCTGTGTTCCTTGGCTCCATTTCTTTCTTCAAAGTGTTCTCTGTGTCCAAGATACACTTTCCCTGGGACATCCTACTCATTCTTCAAAGCCCATCTTTAGGATTGCCTCCTCTGTGAAGTCTTCCTTGATACTTCTCCCTTTCTCCCATTTGTACCCAGAGGACATTGTTTAAACCTCTTCTTTCAGATGATATGCTATTGGAATGACTTAACTGTGTATCTGTCTTTCTCCATTTCATTGTGAACTTTCTGATGGTAGAGACATTGCCCTCTTCGTCTCTGAGCTGCCCCATACCTCCTAGCATAATACATGTTTACTGAACTGGATTTGAACCAGGGAACATGTTAATATGAATTTCGGTAACATTTTATTTTAAAAAGTTATCTCAGGGAAAAAAATGATTTATATTATTGGGGTAAAAAATATCTGCGTTTAGGGTTCTTCTGGATGAAGCAACCCAAAATCTAGTTAGATTAATTTAGGTGTAAGAAAGCAATGGCACCCTACTCCAGTACTCTTGCCTGGAAAATCCCATGGACGGAGGAGCCTGGTAGGCTGCAGTCCATGGGGTCGCTAAGAGTCGGACACGACTGAGGGACTTCACTTTCACTTCTCACTTTCATGCATTGGAGGAGGAAATGGCAACCCACTCCAGTGTTCTTGCCTGGAGAATCCCAGGGACGGGGGAGCCTGTTGGGCTACCGTCTATGGGGTCGCACAGAGTCGGACACAACTGAAGCGACTTAGCAGCAGCAAGTGGGCCTTTATCGTTAAGTGCTTCATTTATACTTATTAATTTAGCCCTCTGTACAATTCTTACAAATTCTCATTTTACAGATGAGGAAACCTCATCAGAGGTGAGTTAGAGAGGTTTTCAGAGGTCACAGAACTAGTAAACCCAGGATCTAGCTCAAGGGTCTTGGCTGCACGCCCACATGCCATGTCCCTCCAGCCGCTGTGTGCGTGTGTGTGCATGCGCGCGCTCAGTTATCTCTATTTGCGACCCCATGGAATCCAGTCCATCAGGCTCCTCTGTCCATGGGATTTCCCAGGCAAGAATACTGGAGTGGGTTGCCATTTCCTTCTCCAGATGTAAGTGGGCTTTTAAAGAAAGATAAAAACCCCGTAAGATTCCAAGAAAAACTGGAAATTTAATTTTCAAAAGGAAAGGAGCTAGGGTGGTACCAAAAAGTCAGACATGACTGAGCGACTGAACGATACCAGCAGGGTAGTAGCAGGGATCTAGAACAAGGAGAATTCATGAAGCTTTTGGCTGGCTGATTATTTTTTTCTTTCACCTGATGATTATTGAGCACCTGTTGTGTGCTAGAGGCAGAGACCAGGCACGTAGCAGTGAACAAGACTCACAATCTCTGTCCTCATAAGACTTTCAATCTAGTTCCAAAACACTAATGCAATGGGCCTTTTCACCTTCATTCTCCCTCAGTCCACGTTTCTTAGTTCAAGTTCCTGAGGGGGACTCTAACTGACTTTAGGCAGGTTTATCATTGATTGGATCCTTCTGATCAGTCATCTCGGGCCACCTCTGACCAGGTGGCAGAGGGTGGGAAAGCAGAGACTCTTCTCTGAAGAGGTCAAGGGCTGGTTAGGCACTCAATGTGCCTCTTGTTAAAAAAAAAAAAAAAAATCATCCCTTATTCTGCATGATTTGCAAATACGTTGCTTATGATTCATTTTCTACCCTTTAAGGCATCTGATTCCAAAGATGACTCCAATAAAGCAAAAGCCATTTCACATTATGATAGGAACATCTTAGGCGGCTGGGAGAAGCCGGCACAATTACTGCTTTAATTTGAAAGTTCTGCCCGAGCAATTAGCTCAGAGTTGGGACCTTGGAGAGCATCAAGTTCCGCTGACCTGTTTTCCAGAGGGAAAAACTGAGGCCTGAAGTAGGGAAATCATTTAGTTAAGATCAAGGATCTGTGAGCATAGAGGCGTTAGGAATGGAACTCAGAAGGCTGCTGTTGTTGAGATGTTTGATCTTCTCTTTTTATCTACCCTCACCCATTCCTCCTCTTTTTCTTCCCTTTCAGACCTTTGTGTTTGTGTGTGTGTGTGGCTGCACTTACCTGGCATTGAGATCTTAGTTCCCCAAATGAACTGGTATCCCCCGCAGTGGAAGGGTGGAGTCTTAACCACTGGATCGCCAGGGAATTCCCCATTAAACACATTTTGATTACTTTTCTTAAATAGGTTAAGTGCAGAGATGGTTTAAAAAACAGCACACAGAGGAATTCCCTTGTGGCCCAGTGGTTAAGAATCTGGCTTCCAATGCAGGGGATAGAAGTTTGATCCCATGTACTGTAACTAAGACCCAATATAGCTGAATAACTAAATGCTAAAATAAAATAAAAGATAAAACAGTACACAAAAATATAAGGAGGAAAGTAAATTTTCCCTTTCTAGTTCCTATCCTTAGAGGTCTAGTATATCTTTCCAGAAATGGTTCATATATTCTAACAATAAGTGTGTTTTTATTTTTGCCTTGCTTGTTTTTACCCTTTCTTGAAAAGTTTTGTGTGTA
>SJYA01002875.1:1011703-1023267 GCA_006410615.1 Neotragus moschatus
CTATCTTGAAAATTTTTGTGTGTAGAAATATATATATTTAATATATGTATATTTTATATATTTAAATATATTTTATAAGATATATATTTAAAATTTTATAATATATATTTAAATACTAAAAAATTTTGAATATATTTATATGTAGTGTATATATTACATATATATTAATTTACATATTTAACATCCTGGAGATCAGTAAGGCGTAAATGTACAAGCAGAAGCAGGAAATCAGAGTCAGAACAGATTAGGAGAAATAGAAATCGCTATTGATCATGAGGTGGGGTGGAGGTGGGAGCTAATGCTGGATTTCCCATTATGTGGAGATGGCATTTGAATTATTTTACTCAAATTACAAAGGGCATGGTGGCCCTGGTAAGCGATAGGATTTGGAAGAGGACTTCCACGGAGTAGCCCTTAGGTTTCCCAGGCACTTTCCCTGTTCCTTTAGACCTTCCTATTTGCTCTCTGTCCTGAATAGGTGGCTACAGCTGGTTACAGCCTCTGAAGATACTGTTGAGCATCAGAGTTGGTACAGCGGATACTGGCGGAGATTGCTCTTTTGCCTTTGGTCAGTATTTGGCGCCTAGGCAGTTCATCACCAGGCCTTCCTGAGTCCACCTATGCGTTCAATTAGTCCTCTGCCATGACCTTAGATATGTATGTATGTGTTAGTTGCACAGTCATGTTTGGTTTTTTGCAACCTCATGGACTGTAGCCCACCAGGCTCCTCGGTCCATCGGATTCTCCAGGCAAGAATATTGGAGTGGGTAGCTAGAGCCTTCTCTAGGGGATCTTCCTGACCCAGGGACTGAACTCAAGTCTTCTGCATTACACGCAGATTCTTTACCATCTGAGCCACGAAGGAAGCCCCTAGATTACTGCCTTTCTACTTTTCCCCTGAAATAAAGCAAATGATTGCCTACTTCCAGCATTGATTCTCCTGGTCTGTTCTCCAAGGAGTAGGCATAGCCACTCTTCAAAAATGCAAACCTTGATCAGGTCACACTTGCTTCAAGGCTGCCCTTGTGCCCTCAGGTTAAAATTCAACCTGCCCACCAAATCCTGTTAGATCTGAGCCTTGGCTACCTCTCAGCCTCAACCTCCACCTCTCCCTGCCTTCCTGCCTTTTTGCCTAGCTCTCTAATGAGTGACCCTTATCTGGAACCCAATGTTGGCATGACTGCCTGTATTAGTTTCCTCTTAGAACTGTTGTAACAAATTACCACAAACTTAATGTTTTAAAACAAGAAAAATGTATTTTCTTACATTTCTGGAGGCCAGAAGTCCAAACTGAGTCTTAATGAGTGAAAATCAAGGTGTCAGCAAAACTGATTCCTTTTGGCAGCTCAAGGAGGAGACTCTGTTCTGTGCCTTTTCCTCTCTGAGTGTCCTTTCTCAGCTTCCTGGACTTGTGGATCCTTCCTTCCTCTTCAAAGAGCACTACTCCAATGCTCCCATCATCATATTTTGGTTCCCTTTTCTGCAGTCAAATCTTCCTCTGTCTCCCTTTTATAAGAATATTACTGATTACATTGAAGGCCTATTTGGATAATCCAGGGTAATTGCTGCATCTCAAGGTTCTTAACTTAATTACATCCACAAAGTCCCTTTTGCTAAGTACTGAGTTTCAGGGTCGGGTAGAACTTGGATAGGTAACATGGTCCTTGGCACAAAGTAATCATTCAATAAAGAATTGTTAAGTGAATGAAAGGCAGTTGGATTCAAGATAAGGACATAGGGAGTTGGATATCTTTGAGGGCCTTTATTCAGCCCACCACCACACCTTCTTGAATCCCAGGATAAAGTAACTGTATTAAACCTTCCTCTGGTTCCCACAAGATGCTATACTTTTCCAGCTGTAGCATCTGTTAATATGCATATCATGATCTGTGAGGCAAAGACTGGTTATATACTCACTAATTCTCTTACCTCCTCTGAGAGCATAGGGAGACTACATTTCCCAGCCTCCTTTGTGCTTAAGTTGGGACCATGGTCTCGAGTTCAGCTAATGGAATATGGTGGGAATGATGTGCCCCATTCAGCCATGGCCTTAAGTTGCCTCCTTCAGTCCTTCTGTTCTTTCATCCACATGCATCGCTCCACTTGGTATCCACATGGCTTCAGTTCAGTTCAGTTCAGTTCATTTGCTCAGTCGTGTCCGACTCTTTGCGACCCCATGAATTGCAGCACGCCAGGCCTCCCTGTCCATCACCAACTCCCGGAGTTCACTCTAACTCACATGGCTTAGGGTAAATGATTTCAGAGTGGTGGAGCTACAAGATGGGAGGAAATGGGATTCCTAAGTCATCATTTGCTACAGATCTTGGGCTTGTGTTTTCTAGCAGATGTCCTATCCCGACTAATAAATTTGCTCTCTTGTTTCTTTTCTTTACCAAAAGATAGGCTGTATCTTATTTTCTCTTGTACCCCCTTGTCCCTAGCACAGTGCTTGGCACAAAGTGACCATTCAATAAAGGCTTGTTAAGTCAATGAGAGGCAGTTGGATTCAAGATGGAGACACAGAGGGTCAGGTGACACTAGGGGGAAGTGTAATTGTCACTGTGAGAAATGAGGTCTGAACTGAAGTCATGACAATGGGGACGAAAGGAGAGGAAGGACCTGATATTTATTTAGGAGGAAGGTCTGGCAGAATGTGGTGATTAACAGGACATGGACATTGAAATAATGGATGGCATCAGAGACCTTCTACTTTACCAGTAGGGACACATGGCTGGACATTAATGCACTGAAATTTCAAATGTCCAAGTTCAATTCAGTTTCTCAGTCATGTCTGACTCTTTGCAATCCCATGGACTTCAGCACACCAGGCTTCCCTGTCCATCACACCTCCTGGAGCTTGCTCAAACTCATGTCCATCGAGTCAATGATGCCATCCAACCACCTCATCCTCTGTTGTCCCCTACTCATCCTGCCTTCAATCTTTCCCAGCATCAGGGTCTTTTCAACTGAGTCAGCTCATTGCATCAGGTGACCAAAGTATTGGAGCTTCAGCTTCAGCATCAGTCCTTCCAATGAATATTTAGGACTGATTTCCTTTAGGATTGACTGGTTTGATCTCCTTGCAGTCCAAGGGACTCTTCAAGAGTCTTCTCCAACCCCACAGTACAAAAACATCAATTCTTTGGCTCTGAATATGTAGGTGAAAATACAGCTCTATGTGACTGTTGCTTCTTTGTGTATATGTGTGTGTGTTAGTCACCTAGTTGTGTCCGACTCTTTGTGACCCCATGGACTGTAGCCCACCAACCTCCTCTATCCATGGGATTCTCCAGGCAAGAATATGGAGTGGATTGCCATTTCCTTCTCCAGGGGATCTTCCTGACCCAGGGAATGAACCCGGGTCTCCTGCATTGCAGGCAGATTCTTTACCATCTGAGCTATAGGCAAGTTCCTTCTGTTGCTTCTTTGTGTATGTAAGTTTCTCCTTGAATATTGTCAGCTGGGCAAACTTGGTGATATGGAGATTTTGTTTGTTGGTTTTGGCTGTGCCACTTGGCATGTGAGATCTTAGGTCCCTGAGCAAGGAAGGAAATTGTGCCTGCTGCAGTGGAAGAATGGAGTTTTAACTGTTGACCACCAGTAAATTCCCAGATATGGAGCCAATCTACTCCGGTTCGTAGTGATGGGATTTGAGATAAGTGGTGGTCTGAATGTTTGTATCCCTAACATATCCATAGAGAGAGATCAAAATGCTCAATGTGATGTATTAGAATGTGGGGTTTGTGGGAAGTGCTTAGGTCACAAGCCTGAAACTCTCACAATGGGAACGTAGTTCTTATAAATAAGACTCTACAGGGAGCCCCTACCCCTTCTACCATGTGAGGATACAATCAAAAGGTGCTAGCTATGAACAAGGAAGAGGACTCTCACCAGAATGTGACCATGCTCCTGCCTTGAGCTTAGACTCCCCAGCCTCCAGACTATTGAGAAATAACTTTCTCTTGTCTAGAAACCATCCAATCTATGGTATTTCATTGTAGCAGCCCAAACAGGGGCCTTCCCTGGAGACTCAATGGGAAAGAACTCACCTGCCAATGCCAGAGACATAAGAGGCCCTGGTTCAATCCCTGGGTCGGGAAGATCCCCTGGAGAAGGAAATGGCAACCCACTCCATTATTCTTGCCTGGAGAATCCCATGGGCAGAGGAGCCTGGTGGGCTACAGTCCACGGGGCCACAAAGAGTCAGATGAGACTTAGCAGCTAAACAGTAACAAGAAAGCCCCAACACACCAAGAGAGCTGATACAAAACAGGGCTGCCATCATTCACACATACTTGTGTGCAGGTCCCTCTTCAATGTGACTTTTTACAGCTTTTCCCATCAAGAGAAGAAGTCTATTTCTCTAGTCCCTCGAATAGGGACTGGTTTCATGGCTTGCTTTGAGCTAACAGAATGTGGCAGAAGTGATGGTGTGAGTTTTCCAACCTGGGTTTCACCTGGGCTTCCATGCTTTCTCTCAAATTCTAGGAAGCCTGCCCAGACACCATGTGAAATACCTTGGGCTAGCCTGATGGTGTATAATGAACCTCATGGGGTAGAGTGGAACTGACCCAGCTGAAGGCTGTCCCAGACCAACCAGCACCCTGGTGACCCGGCTGCTGCTGCTGCTAATAAGTCGCGTCAGTCGTGTCCGACTCTGTGTGACCCCAGAGACGGCAGCCCACCAGGCCCCCCCGCCCCTGGGATTCTCCAGGCAAGAACACTGGAGTGGGTTGCCATTTCCTTCTCCAAGGCATAAAAGTGAAAAGTGAAAGTGAAGTCACTCAGTTGTGTCTGACTCTTAGTGACCCCATGGACTGCAGCCTACCAGGCTCCGCCATCCATGGGATTTGCCAGCAAGAGTACTGGAGTGGGGTGCCATCGCCTTCTCCAGTGACCTGGCAGTTAACAGCAAATCTGTCAGTGAGCCCAGCCAAGACCAGAATAATCATCCATGAAGCCAACCTAAAAGTTTTCAATTCACAGAACTATCAGCTAAACAAACATTACTTGTTTTAAGCCACTGTTTTGGGATACTTTGTTACATGTTAAAAACTGATACAATCTCACTTATAGGCATTTATCTGAGCAGAGAGCAATGGGCCTGGGGAGTATACAGTTGCGGCATTATCATCTAGTCTCAGTTGATTCCCAGGGATGAGCCTAGTTATTTTAATACAGCTAGCAGGAAAATTCATGACCCCCCAAACCTATTTTGGTTTCACAGTATAGTTGGAGGGACTTCAATTATTCAGATACTTGCTTCAACCTACCACTTTACTTGTAAATGGAAGCTACTGTGATGTTTTAAAATTAGTCCCAGACTCTGGGATTTCATCTATAGTAAAATAACCAAAAATTGGGAAGGGTAGGTTTGCCAATTTTTCTCTGGTAGGAAATGTTTTTAAAAATAACACACACATACACACTAAATGGGCTTCCCTTGTGGCTCAGACAGTAAAGAATCTGCTTACAATGCAGGAGACCCAGATTTGATCCCTGGGTTGGGGATTGGAGAAGGGGATCGAAACCCACTCCAGTATTCTTGCCTGAAGAATTCCACGGACAGAGGAGCCTGGCGGCCTACAGTTCATGGAGTGGCGAAGAATCAAATACAACTGAGTGACTAACAATTTCACTTTCACACACTAAATGGAAACTAATGTGGAGTAAGTCCAACATACTTTAGAAAGTAAATTGTAATATAAAAATAATATATAACAATTAAAATGTGTGTTTTTTTTGNCGGCCTACAGTTCATGGAGTGGCGAAGAATCAAATACAACTGAGTGACTAACAATTTCACTTTCACACACTAAATGGAAACTAATGTGGAGTAAGTCCAACATACTTTAGAAAGTAAATTGTAATATAAAAATAATATATAACAATTAAAATGTGTGTTTTTTTTGAATGCTTATGTCATCAGTCTTACTTTTTCTCAGTTTTCTAAGTGGCCCAGTGAAAACCTCAACACATATTGGTATTATTCTTCAGACTAGCTTTTGAGAGTTACTTCCCGTCCCCCTGTTTTCTGGTTGCATTGCTAGGCATGCAGGATCTTAGTTCCCTGATCAGGGATCGAACCCATCCCTGCAGTGGAAAGGTGGCATCTTAACTACTGGATTACCAGGGAAGTCCTGAGAACTGCTTTTAAAGAGCATCTTCCAAAATTGTTCCTGCTACATTTCTGAGCATGTTTAGATACATTTAACTTAACATTCTCAAATGTCACCACCTCTGGGAAGTCCTCCTTTTCTGTGTTGGTGGAGCTAAACATCCTCTTCTAAGTTTCTGTAAGATGAGAAATGACCTCTGAGAAATGGAGCATTTCTTGCCATATCAGTAACCAAAGGATGTCACAGTCATTAAGCATTGCAGCCACCATGGATGGTGAGTGGTAAGCCCTGAAAGAACTCAGGAAGGAAAGAATACCTGCCATCTAGCAGCCATCAGATGGCAGCCACTCCCTACAGTGAGCCCTGAGGAGCTCAGGATGCGGAAACACAGGAAACTGGCCTATCAAAGGAACGATTTCAGTGAGCCAGATTCCTGCCTCTTCTCATACATAGAAAAGCGCTAAATTCCTTAACTTGGGATACCTGGTTTCAATTTACAATAATCTTTTAAGATTTAGATTATCTGCCTTTTTGCAAAACTTTACTATATAACCTACACCTACTGCTGCACCCATTCCCACCCCGCCTCCTTCCNCTAAATTCATTAACTTGAGATATCTGATTTTCTTTAATTAACTAATTTTTTTTTATGTTCCGATTATTGCAGAAACCAGTAATCGAGAGACCAAGCGCCACACTCGGAGAGTTGGAGAACTCAGGTTTATTATGCAGGCAGGCCCAGGGGAGTTAACACTCCAACCTCTGAGCCCCAAACAAAGGGATTACAGAGTTTTTATAGACAGACTATAGTGAGCAACACTAGCTACTAATAGACGGGTTTAAACTAAGGGGTTTCATGTGTGCGCGGGAATAGCAGTCAAGATAGGGAGGGGGATGCCTGACTTTCACATGGACAGGCATGATTAAGCAGGTTTGCAGGGGCTGGGCAGTTGCTAAGAGCAGGACAAGATCCCATGTGCCCCATGGTGCATTCAAAAAATAAAAATAAGTAAATAAAAATATGCTAAAGTCACTTAAAAATTTCAAAAAAATCTTTGTTGGAGTACCACCAAAAATCATCTCACACACTACTTCCGATCTGAGAGAACTGTATAGCAGACCAACTTTTCTTCTTCTAATAGAACTTCTTATCTTTTCAGAACAAGAGACTAAAATATATCATTTCAGTATTTCACTTGAAGCTGGCAGGGTGTTAGCTACACTTTGGCTTCTGTTGGAGAAGGTCATAGAGGGAATGTGACCTGAGAGCTAGACCTGGGCAATGAGAGGCTCCTGACTCTCCTTGGCCCTTGAAACGTACATTCCAGCTACTTTTCCCACACTAGAAGCGGTTCCAAGGATGCAAAAGTCTAAATAAATAGTTAAGACTGGCAGATGGGTGCAGATCTATTCCTCTTGCAGCCACTCAAGACAAACTCGTCTGTAAGTTCTCTTGTTTATTAATCCTGCTAATCTGAAGGATTAATCTCTTTCTCCCGTCTTCTCTCTCCAGAGATAGGCCAGTTTGGAATTTCACCTGGGAAGCTCCCTGAGGATTTAAACCAACAGCTTCTGTTTCAATGCTTTTTATTTTTATTTTTTTTTCTTTCTCAAGGCTAACAGTTGCTTAGAGACTACTTTGAAACCCCAAGGCACCGGATGAGGACGATTAACAAAGAACTACTGGGAGTGAGGACCACTGCAGAAATCATCTGATTTGCTGAGCTGCTTCTGGACATGGGTTACCTGGTAAGTGAGCATCCTTCATTACAAGTCCTGGTAAGTGAACATCCTTCGTTACAACGCTACCTCCACTAATTGTTGGGGGGGGGGGGGGGGGCACAGTTGCATTCTTGACGCTGCACATACTGTAGCCTGACAGCAGTAAGGCTGGAGTGAATGAGATTCTTCTTCAGATATTAAAAGCCCCTGTGTTGTAAATGATGATAATAATGTCATCATCTCTTTCACAGAAAGCACTTTCATTAAGAGCTACGTTTTAATTCCAACATATTTGCATGAATTCATTCGGGTAGTGGTAGGGGTGGCGTTTAATAACGATTTTTCATCTTCCATGAACTTGCCAGGTGTTTCAATTAGGAAGTTTATAAACGCGCCCCACCCCTCATCCCCAGAAGCCCTGAAAGAAATATCTTCTCAATCACATGTCCCGAATGGGGGCACATTTCCAATAATCACACATCTGGTAGGAAGTAGTGAATCTATTTCTTGAGTTGACATACCCAGAGGAAATCGACTTTTTTCCCTCTGAGGAATAAAGTGAAGATGACTTCCCTCTCCTCTAAGTATTTTTCCAATTCTCAGGAAATAGGCTCGGGCAGTATTCCAGGGGACACTGACAGCCGCGGCAGGTGGGAGCAGGAAGGGAATTTGGTTGGGGCAAAGCTTACAGGGCTTCAGGTTTGAATCTGGCAAATAAGCCACGCAGAGTGGATTAGGTCTCCTTCTTCCCAACGGCTTCCAGGGAAGCCGTTCCCTGCACTCTCTTTGTCACAAACAGGGGGCAGTCTCTGTTAATTAAAGCCGGCAGCAGCCTCCAGAGCCAGTCTCCTCTGAGGATCAGACTCAGATGTCCTGGTGACAGGCAATATTTTGCAGAGATTGGAGGCTGCTTCTGAAATGGACTTTTCAGTCTAGATTTCGTCTCTTTTTGCTAAGCTTTTTCTTTTTTAAAAAATCAAATTTAGGAATGCCTTCAAACCTCTTTTGCAGGAAGATATCTGTGATCCAGGATTCTGTCCGGGTCTTGCCCTCAGCCCTGATGTTTGCTGCGAAGTGTCACACGGGATGCAGTGGGGTAGGACGGCAGGAGACCTGGGATTAGGGGCCCGGTGCTCTGCATGCAGCTCTGCATTTCCCATCTGCTGGCTGTGTGACCTTGGACAAAGCCCTTAACCTCTCTGAGCCTCACCTTCCTGGACTGAAGCAAATGTGTTGGTGCAGCCCTTCTCAATTCTGAATTCTCGTGTGAAAATATTCCAAACCCTCTGCACGTCTATCTCAGCCCTAAGAGTTCCTTTCCTCTTTTAAAGACAAGGTGTTGCATAAAAGATCTTAATTTGTTCATTAAAACAGCCTGTAGGTATTGGGGGGGGGCTTCCCCAGTGGCTCAGTGGTAAAGAACCCGCTTGCCAATGCAGGAGACTGGAGTTTCATCCCTCGTCTAGGAAAAACCCCTGGAGGAGGAAATGGCAACCCACTCCCATATTTTTGCCTGGGAAATCCCATGGACAGAGGAGTCTTTGGGCAAGAGCTGGACGTGACTTAGTGACTAAACAGCAATAACATGTTTTCAAAGTGTTTCCCACATCCACATAGTTCTAGATGCTGGGAGACTCTTGCCAGAGTCAAAGCCTTTTCTAGCCTGGGCTTTATATTTCAATGTAGTCTGACAGTAAAAAAAAAGAAATAATAATATACTGCCAGCTGGATGGAGAGTGTGGAGGCCTATTTCAGGAAGGCGCTACCTACAGTGGTTAGAACACAGGCTCCTGAGTCAAATTTCTCGGGTCAAATGTCAACAGCAGCACTTCTTTGCTATATTTCCTTGGGCACCTGGTTTAATTGCTTTGGGCCTCAGTCTCTCCCTCTGTTGTGTGGGCTTGAAAAGATTACCTAACAGGGGGGAGTTAAATGAGATCAGTCACTCAATGGTTCAGCAGATATTCCCAGATTGTCTGCTAGATGCGAGGCACTGCTTTAAGCATCGTGAGGAGGTGATTTTACACAAGCAAGCTTAGTGGGTATGTTACAGGCACCGGATAAATGTCAGCTGTGGTCAGCTCACACACCAATGCCTGCGTTTGCAGAGATTCATACAGTGGTGGTGGGTGTGGGTAGACACAGGTGTGGGTGGACGCTGTCTTGTTTTGGGGATCTTGTTCTGATGAACAGGAGGAGTTCAGACTATGCAATCTTATGCCTTGTCCTGAGGGTTTTGGGATATAACACAGTTCATAATTCATTGATTCTTCCAGGGCTGGTTCACTTCTGGATATGGCTCTATCAATATGGCCCTGGTGTGTTTTTGTTGGAATCAGGTCATTCTCTGCTAGTCTTTAGCGGGAGAGCGTAGGTGACCATTTCTTCAAAGAGAAGGCTTCTTCAAAGCCGAATCCCCTCTCATGGTGAGAAAATTTGCAAGACAGTCCCATTAAAACCTCATGATTTTTCAGTTAAGGAGACCCCCACCCTAGTATGTCACCTTCTCTGTGGCCCAAGCTCTTGATTCTTCGGAAATGCCCTGAGAAGCCCTTGACTGCAGCCAAATGGAGAAGAGGGGTGGTGGAAACATTTGCCTGCAAATCGCCTAGCTGACTGCAAAGTGTATACTTAGTTAATGCAATTAAAAAACAAAACGCAGGGGCGTGTGGGGATCTAAATTTGGTGTAGCAGCTTTGGTACAATTCCTGTTTTAGGGGCTCCTGGAGTCAAATTCAAGCCAAGGAGAGGAAGAAGTGGGAGAAATGGGAGAGGGCCGACGGCTGGCTGGAATCGGCTGATGTGAGCTAGGGCAGATTTGGAAATACTGACGACGGGAGACCTGGAGCCGAGGAAGCAAGGCCGGGTTCTGCAGCTCCGGTGAGGATATCCGGGGTGGTGGTGCTGGGAGTCGGTGGGGACAGGGGCCAGCCGGCTCCCGGAGAACGATGCGCGAGGGCCGCAGGTACCGGAGGGCGGCCGAGGCTCGGCGCCCAGGCCTTGCGCTGCACCAGATCTGGGCGCGCAGAGGCGGCGCCACGGTGTGGTCCTCCTGTGGAGCGCGGGTAAGGCGGCCTCGGCGAGGGACCAAGTGGGACCAAGAGGGACTAAGTGGCAGGTCCAGGGGCCTGGGAGAGCGTCCCAAGGAAAGACCTTCTGGGGCCAGGTCGTCGCCTCACCTTCCCTGCGTTTCTTTGACTTTATTTCATCCCGACCCCTTCTCCTCGGGGTGCCTACGCCGGGCCCAGGCTCCCTCCCAGCTCTGCCTTGGTCCTCGCCTGGGCCCCGGGAGTCCACCCAGCCGGGGGTTGGGGGGTGGGGAGCCTCGGGTTGGAGGGCACGGCCCGGGAAAGGGCGAGGCAGCCTCCGGGCACCTGGGAGGGACGATCCTGATCAGATCGCGCCCCACTCCGTCTTGGAGTGGAAACCACCTGGTCTGTCCCTCAACCCTTCGAGACACCTCTTTCCCCGGTGGGCCGACTCGAGCCGCCGCTCCTGCACACGCACCCGAGAAAAAGCCACGGGCGGAGCCGCCTCCGCGCCCCGAACAGGTCGGAGCCGCGGCTCCTGCCCAGTGAGGGCGCGGGAGGTCCCGCCGCCGTCCCCCACCTGCCGGGAAATCCGAGCTGTGCCTTCAGCCACTGCGGCTGCGGGAGCTCTCTCCTGTCCGCCCGCCAGCCCGGCTCGGCTCCGCACGCCCCCAGCCTGGCTCCCGCCCGCCCG